>VDFB02058242.1:672445173-672830599 GCA_007258455.2 Sequoia sempervirens | reverse complement strand
ATTGTGGAACAGGGAGCAGAGACTTCCACTCCTGGGACACAGACTTCTTCCACCACGCCATGTTTTCAACCTTGCATTGGTAGCTACAATACAAAGATAGAATACGAGGTGGTTTCAGGGGAAGTCTGAATGACAAATGTTGGGAAAACATTTGTGAATAGGTTGAAGGAATATTCATGCCTTCAATGGTTGAAAGACCATCTACATTTTCCATTCTCAAAGATACCCATGCACTTGAAAAAAGCAGTTATCCATGACATGGAGACTGATTTTGGCACAGGTTGGTCTATAAAGAAGATAAAACTATGAATGTCTCAAAACTGCAAGAGATTTCAATGCAACCAAACAAAGAAGATAAAAAAAATCCCTCCTGAGCTAAGGCAGAAAAAAAGGCCAATTGATGTAAGTGTGAAAGTATGGAGAGAGCTTGTAAAAGCATATGAGAAGTTAGATGCACGGAGGAAGTCCGATGAGGAAAGTACGTAGGTATTTGAATTTCCTCATAAGATTATATCAAATTTATTAAACGATATTTAAATTTTATTTGTGCATAGTTAAATTGAATTAGTATATGTTTCAGGAGAAGGCCTCCAAGGCTAGGCTTGAGAAACTTTGTGCCATGCATCGCAGTGGCCAAAAAGGTTTATAGGCCTTGATCTGTACATTTGTAAGTATATTTAATATGTTAAATGTTTTTTTTTTTTTTTGGAAAAAGTAAATGATTGCATATTAATTAGTTTAACTAGTCCATGTGCCATGTTTTCACAGGAGGAGAAATATGGCTATCATCCAAAGAAATTTGAAAAGAATATGTTACAAAACAAAAAGTGGAACGATTTTGTAATCTGGATGGAGAACGAGGTATCAATAGTTGAGTTTCAATAACTTAGTTGGATATTGTTGTGTTAATATGTCAATTTGCATCTCTTGTGTTGAGTTGTTTATTGATGCATAGGATGAGTAAATAGAGCTCAAATCTTATGATTACAAGATGACTGTTTATGTGCATGAATAAATAGTAGAAGGATGTAGATGAACTCAATTCATCTGACTTTATGCCTCTTGGCAGGAATTCCTCTTGAATCTCTAATATCAAGTGTCTGAGACTTCCCTGTAGCTTTTACCTTTCGTTTCCACCTTTCCTCTTCACTATGAGACTCGTCTCCTTTTTCCTTATCTGCATTTATGGCTTCGGATTCTAATTCATCCCATGTTTTACCTTCCTCCTCTTCAGAATCTTCTTCTTCTTCTTCATCATCCTCTGACTCCACAAGAGATTCATCTTTTGAACCTTCCTCATCTAATTTTGATTCCTCTTCTACATCAGAGGGTTTATATCCTTGATTCGACTCTTCTGAATTATCAGAATCAGAATCACTAGCTTCCATATTCAAAAATTCCCAACCAACATCTTCAATAAATTTATCTAGATCATTAGTAATACTCTTCAAAATTGGTCTCCAGTTCAAGTTCATTCTGCTTTCATAATACTTTATATCCATGGAGTTCAGCCATTCCTTGATGCCATCAAGCGAAGATTGATGAATGGCGTACATGTTGAGTACATCCCACTTGAAGTCTTTGAAAAAAATAGCCATATCAAATTTCTTTTTCCCAAGTCCTACTCTCTCAAGGTTAACAATCTCAATCTCACTAATAGCGATTACTAAGAAAGGTAATTCCACCAACTCTACGAAACAGTTTACCATAGGAACAATAAAAGCAGAGGCTTTGAAAGGAGCTCCATAAAAGCCAAGCTCTCTAAATGGTATATCAAACTCTAGTTCAAAATATTTTAGATGAGGTTTCTCCCATAGCTCTCTTACTCACTTTGAAAAATCCTTGAAAATATGTATTGATTTTATTTTTCATGTCCCTCTCTTGTTGTTCTTCCTCAATTTCATCAAGATCATACATTGACCTTCTTACCCCTCCTAAATTTTGGACCACATCCATTACCTCCACATAAAACTAGACATCTTTGGTCTTCTTGGTTCCCACGCCATGATATGGTTATGCAAATGAAAATGAAGCAAAGTAATCACTCCTTCTCTGCTGGTTGGAAGAATGCATGCTTAATTTTTTGATACATGATATCAACTCTCTCTTCTATTCTCATGGTTGAATACTAAAATCCAGTATGGTGGGCCTCTAGAGTTCCAGTCATCTTTCTTCCTCGTCCACCAAATGTTGGCCTGATCCACACATCTACCAACCTAATTGGCTTTGTTTTTGAAAGCTAAAGTTTCTCCTGAGTCACCAATGTAGCTCTCTCTGCCTTTTTAGACTCTTTCATTGCTACAATCATCTCTGGGATTTAATCATTTGTACCATATGGTTGATGTGCTTTGAATCCTTACATCTAAAGGAAATTTCCTTAACATAAATACTGCTAGGGAATTTCAATGTTGCCATTGTAGTTGGCATTAAATCCGGTACCTGCAACATCAAAAATTATCCTTATATAAGAATTCCCTCCATCTTGTTAATTGGCTTGTAACACTCTTGATGGTGGCTACATGAAATCTGATTTTGATTCCTCTTCTACATCAGAGGGTTTGTATCCTTGATCTGACTCTTATGAATTATCAGAATCAAAATCACTAGCTTCCATATTCAAAAATTCCCAACCAACATCTTCAATAAATTTATCTAGATCATTAGTAATACTCTTCAAAATTGGTTGCTAGTTCAAGTTCATTTTGCTTTCATAATACTTTATATCCATGGAGTTCAGCCATTCCTTGATGCCATCAAGTGAAGATTAAGGAATGGCCTACATGCGGAGTACATCCCACTTGAAGTCTTTGAAAACAATAGCCATATCAAATGCATTTTTCCCAAGTCCTACTCTCTCAAGGTTAACAATCTCAATCTCCCTAATAGCAATTACTAAGAAAGGTAATTCCACCAACTCTACCAAATAGTTTATCATAGGAACAATAAAAGTAGAGGCTTTGAAAGGAACTCCATGAAAACCAAGCTCTCTAAATGGTATATCAAACTCTAGTTCAAAATATTTTAGATGAGGCTGCTCCCATAGCTCTCTTACTCGCTTGAAAAATCCTTGAAACTTTGTATTGATTTTATTTTTCCTATCCCTCTCTTGTTGTTCTTCCTCAATTTCATTAGGATCATACATTGACCTTATTGCCCCTCCTAAATTTTGGACCACATACATTACCTCCACATAAAAATGGACATCCTTGGTCTTCTTGGTTCCCATGTCGTGATATGGTTATGCAAATGAAAATGAAGCAAATTAATCATCTCCTTCTCGGCTGGCTAGAAGAATGAATGCTTAATGTTTTGATAAATGATATCAGCTCTCTCTTCTACTCTCATGGTTGACTACTGAAATCCATTATGGTGGGTCTCCAGAGTTCCAATCATCTTTCTTCCTTTTCCACCAAATGTTGGCTTGATCCACATGTTTTCCAGCCTAATTGGCTTTGTTTTTTAAAGCTGAAGTTTCTCCCGAGTCACCAGTGTAGCTCTCTCTACCTTTTCAGACTCTTTCATTGTTATAGATCGTCTCT
Source organism: Sequoia sempervirens (assembly GCA_007258455.2). Taxonomy (NCBI): domain Eukaryota; kingdom Viridiplantae; phylum Streptophyta; class Pinopsida; order Cupressales; family Cupressaceae; genus Sequoia; species Sequoia sempervirens. The sequence continues at coordinate 672,827,060 of VDFB02058242.1, read as the reverse complement.
GGGATTTAATAATCTGTACCACATGATTGATGTGCTTTGAATCCTTCCATCTAAAGGAAATTTCCTTAACATAAATACTGCTAGGGAATTTCAATGTTGCCATTGTAGTTGGCATTAAAGCCGGTACCTGTAACATTGAAAATTATCCTTATATAAGAATTCCCTCCATCTTGTTGGCTTGTAACACTCTTGATGGTGGCTACATGAAATCTGATTTTGATTCCTCTTCTACATCAGAGGGTTCATATCCTTGATTTGACTCTTCTGAATTATTAGAATCATAATCACTAGCTTCCATATTCAAAAATTCCCAACCCCCATCTTCAATAAATTTATCTAGATCATCAGTAATACTCTTCAAAATTGGATGCTAGTTCAAGTTCATTATGCTTTCATAATACTTTATATCCATGGAGTTCAGCCATTCCTTGATGCCATCAAGTGAAGATTGAGGAATGGCGTCAATGTGGAGTACATCTCACTTGAAGTCTTTGAAAATAATAGCCATATCAAATGCCTTTTTCCCAAGTCATACTCTCTCAAGGTTAACAATCTCAATCTCACTAATAGTGATTACTAAGAAAGGTAATTCCACCAACTCTACCAAACAATTTATCGTAGGAACAATAAAAGCAGAGGCTTTGAAAGGAACTCCATGAAAACCAAGCTCTCTAAATGGTATATCAAACTCTAGTTCAAAATCTTTTAGATGAGGTTTCTCCCATAGCTCTCTTACTCACTTGAAAAATCCTTGAAACTCTGTATTGATTTTATTTTGCATGTCCCTCTCTTGTTGTTCTTCCTCAATTTCATCAGGATCATACATTGACCTTCTTGCCCCTCCTAAAGTTTGGACCACATCCATTACCTCCACATAAAACTGGACATCATTGGTCTTCTTGGTTCCCATGTCGTGATATGGTTATGCAAATGAAAATGAAGCAAAGTAATCATCTCCTTCTCCGTTGGCTGGAAGAATGCATGCTTAATGTTTTGATACATGATATCAGCTCTCTCTTCTGCTCTCATGGTTGAATACGAAAATCCATTATGGTGGGCCTCCAGAGTTCCAATAATCTTTCTTCCTCTTCCACCAAATGTTGGCATGATCCACAAGTTTGCCAACCTAATTGGCTTTGTTTTTAAAAGCTGAAGTTTCTCTTGAGTCACCAGTATTAGTTGTAACTTTTTTGAAATTTTATTATGGTATGTGCACTTTGATTTGATGTAATATGATTATAGTTTCGTCTCATATGTTGTAATATTAGATATATAACAGAAAAATAAATTTTTGCATGAAATAAATAATAACTTTTCATTCTAAATGTTTTTGTTTGCAGAACACGGGTCTTCCAAAAGATCAAGATGATCCTCAACATGATATAGATCCAAAAAATATTGGTTATGCTAGTACATATCTCATGGCAGAGGATGATGATGACACAGATGCAGAAGACACCGAGGTCGATGGCAATTATGATGACAATGACGACGACGACGACGATGATGATGATGATGATGATGATGATGATGTTGATGATGATGATGATGATGATGATGATGATGATGATGATGATGATGATGATGATGATGATGATGATGATGATCACGATGGTGATGATGATGATGAGACAGTTGGTGGTAGTAACCAGTGACATTCATGATCATATAGACTACATCATGTATCATTGTTGATATATCGTTCTGATGACTCTTTTCATGGTTATTATCATATGTATCATTTTCATGGCCTAGAGTACTATATTATTGAGTTGTATCATATTGACATGTATCATCTTGAATTGTATCAGTTTGTGTTACATAATATATCAATTTTATTTATATCATTTGTACATGTATCATTTTCACTTATGTCGACTATTGGACATGTATCATTTTGACATTTTTTTGATGTACTGGCATATTTGACTCACTTGTTTTAGTTATATATGATGATGATCTTATCAGTATTGACTTGTGAATTTATATATATTAAAAGTGGTCAATGATTTTTTGGATGGATATTTATTACATATGATTATTTTAATTTACTGCTCAGGATGGATGTTGTCAAATTCAATTAAATTATAGATATTTGACTCACTTGTTTTAATTATAGATGATGATCATGTTACAATAATAGTTTAGGCGGTGATGAAAGGTAAAATTAATGCTTGGCACCTCCATAACATAATTGAAAAAATCAGAGAAGTGTTAAGCTCTTTTGAAAGTTTTGCGGTGAGCCACATTAAAAGAGGTGGTAATGTGGAAGCGGATGTCTTATCTAAATGGGCTTTAAATTTTGGTGAAACGGGGGAATTCAGGTTGGAGGATTTTAGAGGTGTTAAGTTAGCGGACTTAGGTGAAAACACACCTTAAATGAACAAGGTGGTGAAGTGAGTGGAGTAGGTTTGACATGACAAGTGAAGGCAGCAGTGGCGGGCGATGGTGAAGTAGTACTTCATTAATAGCAGTGTGGTGAAGTCGTACTTCATTAATAGCAAGCCCTCGATTAAGATGTGTTAATTGCATTTGGAAAGGGTTGATAACAACTCTGCAACAATCTTTGGTGGTGGTGGCGCTGGTTGTCAAGAGAAATGGAATCCAATTTCACCTTCCGGTCAGGAAGATTTTTGGGCCCGTTTTATGGAGAGGCGTTCGGAAAATGACTGCAAGGCCTTTTCCTTGTTGACGACAAGCGACTAGTGTAGTGTGCAAAAATGATTTGTGGTAGGGATTTCAGCTCTCTGAAACACATATATCGAACCAACATGGACGTTTACTCCTTAATTGTGGCGTGGGGCTTGGATTTAGGTGAACCAGTGGAAATGGTGAGGATGGTGATGCAAAAAATTATGCATGAAGATTTTCTCGTAGGTATGGAGTCCATTCTCGAATGGGCGGTTCTGAGTGTAGGTTTAGATTATTTTGAAGGACTGGTAGATGATGAAATTGAGGAGCTCTATGGGAGACTGAGGCTCAAACCCTTTATTCATTGGCCTGAAGGAAAATAAAAAGCTCGTTGTCGTGAGGAAGCGGGTTTGGGATGGAAACCGCTCAAACTCTTCATCGAAGCAAAGGTGGATATGCAGGGATTGGAAGTGAAAAGCAAGCGCCAGAAGAAGAAGTCGAGGAAGCGACGGAAGAGGAAGTCGTTGGGTCCGGGTGGATCTTGTTAAGAAAAGTCATGTTTGTCTGTGTCTGATTTTGAATTCTCCCTCCGCTTTTGTTGTATTAAAGCGTGTAACTCTGAACACTGTTAATGGTGGTTATTTTTTGTAAGGATTTTACTGGTAAATAGTTATAGGGGTTACGGGGTTTATTTAATGTTTTACTGTGCACGTTAAGGTGCCTTTGGTTTTTGTCATTTGCTGTGGAATTTTGGTGGGTAATGACACTGAACAATAGATGTACTTTTTTATATTTACAAGAAATATAAAAATTTTGTGTTACCGACCCAAAAAAATAATTATCTTGTTATTTAATCATATGAGTTAAATAAGAGGCATGATATATTTAACTAATTAAATTGGAAGCAATATTGGAAGAAAAATTGGAAGCAAAACTGGAAGCAACCGTGGAAGAAAAATTGGAAGCAAACTTGGAAGCAAAACTAGAAGCAAAACTAGAAGCAAAACCAGAAGCAAAATCGGAAGCAAAATCGGAAGAAAAACTGGAAGCAAACTTGGAAGCAAAACTGGAAGCAAAACTAAAAGAAAAACTGGAAGCAAAACCGGAAGCAAAAGTGGAAGCAAACCTGGAAGCAAAATTGGAATCAAACTTGGAAGCAAAATTGGAGGAAAAACTAGAGGAAAAACTGGAAACAAAACTAGAAGCAAGACCGGAAGCAAAACCAGAAGCAAACCTAGAAGCAAAATTGGAAGCAAAACTGGAAGCAAAACTAGAAGCAAAAATGGGAGTAGACATAGAAGCAAAACCGAAAGCCAAATTGGGCGCTAATTTAGGCACTATTTCTGACGCTATTTCTCGGCGCTATTTTAGGCACTAACAAAGGCACTATTTTAGGCGCTAACGGGGGCATTGTGATTTTCTGGTTCTAACTATGGTGCAACGTCTGACGTGAAATTCGGCACCAAGATTTCCATGCCTATTTACAACAAAGGGTTCTAGTATGGTCTTTTTCTCACACTTGATTCCTCCATCCAATTGGCATGTTGTCTTTGGTCAAGGGATTCCTTCATCCATTTGGCATGTTGTCTCTAGTCAAGGGAACATTCTTCCTGATTCTATCCATCTCCACCGTTCGTCCCTCTTGTTTGAATCTGGACCGTCAATCGTTGCCACATCATAAGATGCTTGGAAAATCCTATAAATACAACCCTTTTCCATAGTATTTTGCATCCCACATTCGAGTAGAGTTATCATGCAGGAATAAATTTGGAGCATTTGGAGTCTATAGTTAGAATCATGTTTTTCTTTTTAGTTGCATATAGAATCATGTTTAGCTTTATAGTTAGCATTGTAGAATCATGTTTTTCTTTATAGTTGTATTTTAAATCATGTTTTGCTTTATAGTTGCATTTTAGATTATCATATCACTAATCATTTGAGCATATGCAGAATCATTTTAACTTCTTATCACAACATTTGTATCACATAGTTTAGCAACATTATCCATTCATCATAATCTCCATTATCATAGCATCATAGCTTTCATCACATTAGTTTCATGTAGGAACTTAATTGGCTTTCATGTTGAATAGCATCTCATTCTTTCAATGCATTCATCACTTCTTTTAGCACATTCATCACTTCTTTTAGTGCATTCATCAGTTCTTTTAGTGCATCCATGATTTCTTTTAGTGCATAGGGTAGTTGTTTTAGCACATTGAAATAATCTTTTAGTGCATTGGATGACTGTTTTAGCGCATCTTGTTAAATTTACAAAATATTGAAAATCCAAGAGCTAATTGGTGTTTTCTGCTTGCAGATACTTTTATACGCTGGTCGAAGACAATCTTATCAAACTACTGATGATTTATGCAAGGGCTGGAGTTATTTAATGATTTCTTTTGATTAAGATAGGCATATAGCTTAATTAAAAGGTTAAAGAACACCATTTCTTCCATGCTTGATGAATGGTAGGCATATGCTCTCCCCTTAACTGGGTGACCAAAAATCCAGACCCATTCGCTTTTATTTTGTTTTATCCATAAAGGACCTGCCTTGTGGGAAAAAGTAATCACCTAAGGGAATGACCCAACCAGTAACACGCTAAATCCAAGCGACTTCCAACCGGGATATAAATGTGGGTACTTGAGGAAAGTTCAAGTATCATGAGGATTGTTCTGACAAGAAGGGCAGCAATGGTCTCTTGTTGTATGGATGATCCCCCACGAACGAAATGCCTATACTAGAACCCTTTGTTGTAGCAAGGCCAAAATCATTATTCTATTTACAGGTGCAAGAATGGTCGTTTTGAAGTTGTCCCACATTTTTGCAGCTTTTAATAGAGATGAGAAGTATGTCACGGGTATTGATGCTTGGCTGCCTCGAGAAGTGAGTGTCATGGAGGGAAGCCAGTGGGATCAAGCATCTAATCATCCACTAAAAGTAGGTGCAGATGGAGTAAAATCCAAGTGGGAATCCAATGAATATTGTCCTTCACAGCCTTAGGTTGTACATGTTTGATGTGTTTTACCAATGTGTTTTCAAAACAAATTTTAAACAAAACATCACACAATGGAAGTGAAAACCTTGATTAAAAAATCATCCATTTGAACACTTGATTCTTGCAACTTACAAGCTAGAAACCAAGCAAAATCCATTGTTCAACAAATTACATCTTGGTAACATTCAAATTCACGGATTAAAAACAAGACAGACTGCCAAAACATTAAAATTTTCTAGAATAACGCATTTGTCCTTTGTTCCAACGCATCCAGTCAGTTTTATAGTGCTTTTGTGCAGTCTTTTAGCGCATCAACCCTCTCTTTTAGTGCATGCAGTCAATCTTATAGCACATCTGTGCACTCTTACAACGCATACATATTATGTTCCAGCACATGTAGGCATCTTTATAGCACATCTAAGCATTTTCCCAGCACATTCACTCTCTACTATAGCTCATCCACTGCATATTTTAGTGCATCGACCCTCTATTTTAGTGCATCCAAGAAATCTTATAATGCATCTATGCAATTTTCTAACACTTTGACCCTCTGTTCTAGCGCATCTGTCAAATCTTTTAGTGCATCCGAGCTCTGTTTTAGTGCATCCATTAAATGCAAAACCCAAGAGTTAAATTCATCCCCTATTTCATAGTTTGAGCCAAAATTCAAAATCTTTTTCAATCCAAAATCCTTCCTCAAATACCATAGAGTCTAAACTTGTCAAAACTGACCTCTACAAGTGGAATTCTCCAAATTAAACGTAGATCTAAACATCTCAAAGTTCCTAAATCATCAAACTTATCACATCTTTGATTGTTAAGCCTAGTTTCATCATTGAGATTTATCATCCTTTCATCACGAAACGAAGCTATATAATCAAATCCAACTTAGTCTCATCAATAGAATTTGTCATTCTATTTGACTTAGTTGTAATCCTTGGCGCTATTCCAAACAAAGATCAAAGTTTAGTCGAAGTATAAACAGTTGTATGCCCGTTCAAACAAGGTTGCAAAAATAGAAACTCAAGGAAAAAGAACTGGAAACACAAAACATTGGGACTCAGCATCGAAACTCCAAACATCGAGACTCAAAACACCGAAACTCAAAAAATTCAAACACAAAACACAATGGCAGAAGTTGAAGAGAATCCTTTCCATGGAATCCACAACAATGAAGGGGAAGAAATAATCGAGGAAGATATCCAACATGCTGAACAAGATCTAAATTTCCACAAGTGCTTAGAAAATATTTTTGAAAGAAATGGGAAAAAATACCTCCTTATGCTAGCTAAACAAGGTATCAAATTTCCTAAGGATTTTGATGTGAATCAATTGAAAGCACCTCCCAAACAGCCTGAAAAAGAAACACAACAAGTGATTTCCCTAACTCATCAAATGAAGAACCTTCAACAACAAATTCTTGACATGCAAAGGGGAACATCAAAACAATATTTGATCCAAGACATTTGTCCATATCCTTTTGATCAAGATATCCACCTAATTCCTTTTCCCAAACATTGTGAATTCTCAAAATATGACAAATATAATGGGAAAACAGATCCAATTGATCATGTGAGGGAATTTAGAACCATGAGTCTTGAATTTTCCCATTAAGAAACTTATTTGATGAGGTTATTCCCACGAAGTCTAGGTGGACAATGCCTTGAATGGTTTTCCAAACTCGCACCACCAATCAAAACCTTTGAAGAATTGGTAAACAAATTCATCACTCAATATTCTTATAACATTCAACATGACATAACAATGAAGGACCTTTGCAACTTGAAACAAAAAAAGGGCGAATCATTCCTTGTGTTTTTGCAAAAATGGAGAAGGTTATTCGCTAGATATTCTTGTCTTGTACCTAAAAAAGAAAATATGGAAATCTTTATTGATAACCTAAATGATGAGATGAGCTATAGATTGGAATTGCAATGTCCACCCACATTCAAAAAATTGATTGAAAATGGGGTTAAAATCGAAGAAGCTTTGATCAAAAGAGGAGTCATAAAACTTTACAATGACAACAACGCATCAAGATCCTCTAACAATTACAACAACGGTGGAAAACCAAAGTTTTGGAAATGAAACAAGAATGTGGGTAATAATGATGGCACAATTGAAAAAAAAAATACAAAACATGTATTCAACTTGACAGTAGAAGTCACCAAAACTAATCAGAACAATAATCCACCCAACAACCAAAACAACAACCAAAATGTCAACCAAAGCAACAATCAAGGTAATGTTGGATCAAGAACACCATCATATCACACATCCTCCAATTGAAGAAGGTTCACACCTTTGGTACAATCATCAGAATCGGCATTAAAGGAACTTCTTGAAGCTAAAGTCATAACATTACCAGAGGCAAGTAATTGGGAACCACAATTTAAGCCTCCATGGTGGAATGATGCACATTTCTATGATTTTCATCAAAACAAAGGGCATAAAACCAATGACTAAATGCAATTGAAGCACTTGATACAAGAATTGATTGACAAAAAAACCATAATTGTAGAAGGACTCCAAACAAGCAATGATCATGGAGCGTTTAAGAACCCTCTACCCAACTATGAAAAGGGGGAGTCCTTGTCATCAAATACCAATGGAAAAAACGTAAACTATGTTTATGACACTACCATTCATTGTGTTGAGGTTGTCGATCATCAAACCAAAGAGATTGAAATCAAGAACCAAAGAAACATTGCTACAACTAAAAATTATCACCACGATATCAACACTGCCCCAAATCAAATCAATGACCTTGTGCCAATAAATTTGATCACCAACATTGTTGCAAATGACAACCAAATCAATGTCATTAAAATCAAAGAAAAACAAGACAATTCACCGATCAATGCAATCACAAGAGGACAAGCCAAGGTAACATTGAAAGGAGCTACCCCTTCCATGTCCAAAGCAACTACTGTTGTCCCTGCAACTCAATATAACATCATTGATCAATTGCAGAAGATACTCACTCAAATATCCATATTAAAGATTCTCAAGATTTCACCTGCTCACAAGGAAATCTTAGAACAACCTCTAGTCGCCACCACAGTACCGAACAATCTAGAAGTTTTCCAATTTTAGACTATGTTGGGACATTTGACTGCACCGCACTGCCTATCATTTTCCTAACACGATGATGTATCCATCACCCATCCACACAACACTACTCTCCACATCGAGGTCTTAATCCATAAACACAGTGTAAAACGTGTTCTAATAGGTGGAGGAACTGGCTTAAATATCTGCACTCTAAAACTTGTCTGTGCACTTGTATATTCTAAAAAATGCTATCCATCGTAGAAGGAAAATCACAATAAAAGGCATATGATGATGAAGAAAGATCCTCCCAAGGATTAATTGTCCTACCAATTCAAGTAGGACCAGTTGTCAAAGATATAGTATGCCAAGTGTTAGACAAAGAATTGACATACAACATACTCTTGGGATGTCCGTGGATCCATGAGATGCAAGTTGTACCATCTACATATTACCAGTGTTTGAAATTTCCTTTTAATAGACAAGAGATCACTATTGTTGTTGATTCTAATAACCCCCAATACTGCAACACACTCAAAACAACCCAGGACATTTTTGTACCACACAACAGGGAAGCTACAACTCCTGGTTCATCTAATAGTTGAAAACAACTAAATGCCTTGTCAAAGTGGGTGGAGAAAAAGGACCAATCAAAAGATAAGGGTATTAGTGAGTCTACTCCATCAAATCATGAAAGTCAACCCAATGCCTTATCAAAATAGGTTGAAAAGATCCAATTGAAAGATAAAGGCATGGGGGAATAATCATTTGAGAAATCCTTGTGTTTATCACAACTTTCATCTTCTCCTCAGTCATATGGACAACCATCAACATCAAGACAACAATCATCACAACCAACTACACTCTTTGATGGAAAATTTGTAAGAGTAGGAACCTTAGTGGATGAATCAGAAGACAAGGAGGTTTTGAATTGGTTGTACAAGAGAAATCAAAAGCATCCACTTCAAATGTACTAACAGAACAGTATGGAAAAGGCAAGACAATCTTGGAAAAGATGGGATATGAGGGAAAAGTTCCTATGGGTAAAAGAAAATACGGAATCATAGAACTGATACAGCCTATCACAATGAATTCTAAGGACAAGATGAGACTAGGGTATAGGGAAGAAGCAAAAGAAGAAACTAGACAGCAAGTTGTCGAGAGAATCCTTCAATTAAGAGATAGTTCTGAAACAACTCCAATGAATATGAATGGGATTCCCTCTCTAAAGAGTCTTGTCATGATAAGGAGATTGATGTGGTACAAAAGTATACACCAACACGTACAGAGGAACAAAGCTCGAGTTCTCGACCACTTGAAATTGGATCATAGAATATTGATGACTCGAGTGAGGATGATCATTCTTCTAGCGAGATAGATACTTCATAAGAGAGTAACATCTTAGACCTCTATATTGCCATTGGACATTATGATGACACTTCCATCATGATGTTTACCCCTTCTAACCTTAGCCAATCTGACGATTCCATGCCATTAGTACACCCTAAATTGATTGACTGGGACCAATCTGAGCTGTTTGATCTACCCACCTTTCTGAATGATGACACCATCATTAACTTCCTCTGTTCTGATAACCCTGAAACATGTTCCATCATTGAATCTCATAACAAAAATTCATATAAGGGGAGTGCCAAATCTTCCAGCTGTAAAATGAATACCAAAATCAAATCTAATGGTGAAAACAATTTAATGGCACTATTAGATCCAGAAAAATTAAAAACAAAGAGCGTATCTCAAGGTGAAAACCTCTCTAAGGCACCGAGAGATGGAAGATTTGAAACTCTCCCCAATCACTATCATGAGAGATCGTCAGTGTTGATTGAACTTACACAGTCTTTCAATGTTGGTACAAATGAAACAGTGAAGACCCTACACCTTGCAGCATCCATGACAGAGGAGGAAAAATCTAGTTTCACTAAATTCTTTGAAGAGAGGTAGGTCAAATTTTGTTGGTCTTATGTTGAAATTCCAGGCATAGATCCAGAACTCATCATGCATCATTTATCACTACCACCTGGCGTAAAACCAATAAAACAAAAGTTGAGAAAAATGCACCCTCATATCGCCCTCTTAGTAAAAGACGAATTAAAGAAGCTACTGGACATGGGATTTATCAAACCTATTCACTATTCTGAATGGATATCAAATATTGTGCTAATGTCAAAACCGGACAAAAGCATCAGGATATGTATAGACTTTAGGGATCTTAACAAGGCTTTCCCAAAAGATGATTTTCCTCTACCTAACATCGACATCATCATAGACTTGACTGTTGGACACAAAATGTTATCACTTATGGACGGCTTTTCAGGGTATAATCAGATAAAGATAGCACCTAAAGATCAAGACAAAACAACCTTCACATGTCCTTGGGGAATTTTCAGCTGGAATGTAATGCCTTTTGGGTTGAAAAATGTTGGAGCCACATATCAGAGAGTAATGACTACCATCTTCCATGACATGATGCGTACTTTTATGGAGGACTATGTAGATGATATGTTGGGAAAATCCTACACCAGAGAAGGAAACCTAGAAATTCTAGACAAAATCTTCACCGGATTGGAGAAGTTCAACGTGAGACTAAATCCCAAGAAATTTGTATTCGGCATAACATCAGCTAAGCTTTTGGGGTATATTATATTGGCTAAAGGTATTGAGGTGGATCTTGCAAAATTTAAAGTCATCATGGAGATGCCTCCTCCTAAAAGCATCAGTCAACTCAGATCTTTGCAAGGAAGATTTCAATCCATTAGGAGGTTCATCAAGCAACTGGCTAACAAAACTCACCCTTTCAACCACTTACTACACAAGAATGTCTCTTTCAAGTGGGATGAGAAATGTGAAGCTTCCTTCAATCAACTCAAGCAATATCTGATGACACCACCAATACTAGTACCACCAACCAAAGGAAAGCCTTTGATACTCTACATTGCAACAACTGAGATATCTTTGGGAGCTTTATTGGCATAGGAAAATTTTGCAAGGAAGGAAAGGGAAATTTATTATATCAGTAGGACCTTGAATGGTTATGAGATCAATTACACCTTCATTGAGAAATCTTGTTTGGCAGTAGTATTTGCTACCCAACAACTCAGACATTACATGGTGACAGCGCATACCATCAAACTCATTGCTAAAATTGATCCCTTAAAGTATCTACTCAACAAAGTTGCCCTAACAAGAAGACTAGCTAAATGGGTCATGATATTGAGTGAGTTTTACATCTAGTACGTGGACAAAAAATCCATCAAAAGTCAAGCCATAGCGGATCAAATAGCTGAAGCGCCATTACAAGACAATCATCCAATGAACATTGAATTTCCAAATGTCGATGTCCTTACAATATCTACACAACAATGGATGTTGTATTTTGATGGCTCTTATACACAACATGGATCAGGCACAGGGATCTTGTTTATCTTGCCACAAGGACATACCATTCCCAAATCCTACAAACTGATGTTCCCTTGCACCAACAACACAGTAGAATACGAAGCATTGATCATTGGAATCAAAGTAGGAGTCGAGTGGAAGATCACAGAATTGCATGTCTATGGCGATTCTCAACTAGTCATTAACCAGGTGAACGATGATTACCAAACAAAAGCTGAAAAATTAATTCCATATAAAAGAATGGTTGATGACTTCAAAAAGTACTTTGTGGAAATAAAATTTGAACATATTCCTAGAGGTGACAACAAAGTTGTTGATGCCATGGCTACAATTGCTTCTCTCTTACAGATTCCTGAGAAATGAGCCCGTTATGAGTTCATGGTGGAACAACTGTTCAACCCATCCTATGACAACCCCGAAGCCCAAGTCATCTACCATCTAGCCAAGGTCGATGCCTCCATCTATGGGAAAATCTATACTTATCTAAAAGACAATACCCTCCCACCTGATTTATCCCAAAACAAAAAATGAAATTTTATTTGACAAGCAGCTCGACACACTCTAATAGTTGATGTGTTGTATTGACAAGGTCTTGATGGTACTCTCCTTCAGTGTCTAGAACATAACGAAGATGAAACCACTTTACAAGAGGTCCATGATGGTATCTATGGCACATATTCAAGTGGCCTAACTTTAGCTAAGAAACTCCTACATTTGGGGTATTATTGGCCAAATATGGAGGAGTCATTCCAATATGTCAAAAGGTGCACAAAATGTCAAATCCATGGAAACTTGATACATGCATCGGCACAAGAGTTGCAACCTTTCACATCAACATGGCCTTTTTGTCAATGGGGATTGGACCAAATAGGCAAGATTCATCCATCTTCATCCAATGGACACAAGTTTATCATCACAGCCATAGAATACTTCACAAAGTGGATTGAAGCGGTTCCCCTAACCAACATCACAGGAAAGAAAATCTCATCATTCATCCTGAATTATATCATTTGTCGGTATGGCCCCTCAATCCATTATCACAGACAATGGAAAACCATTCAAAACTCAGGATGTCCAAGAACTCTATGAGAAGTTCCATATACAACATCAGTTTTCTACACCATACTATCCCCAAGGAAACAACCAAGCAAAGGCCTCAAACAAGACTATCTTGAAAATCTTGAAGAAAATCGTCAATGAGACTGGACATGATTAGCATGTTCAACTAAACCCTGCTTTATGGGCTTACAGAACCAGTATCTGCACCCCGACAAGAGCAACACCATATTCCCTAGTCTATGGATCATAGGCCATTCTACCTATTGAGGTTGAGCTACCATCACTCTAAGTATCACTAAAGGGGATCATTTCAGATGAGGATTACAAAGTGTCTAGGTTATAGGAATTAGAACTATTGGATAAGCATCATCAACATGCAGTAAATCACCTAAAATCCTATCAGCAAAGGATATCCAAAAGTTACAATCACAAAGTAAAGCCTAGAACATTTCAAGTGGGTGATTTAGTCCTGAAAGAGAAACCCCGTAACCAACAAGATCGAGAGAAGGGGAAATTTAAACCCAATTGGCTAGGTCCCTTTGTTATTATGTCAGCCTTTGGATCAAGAGCATATCAGTTGTCCACACTGGAAGGGGATTTGTTTGATGGACCCCTCAACAGCTTGCATCTCAAAAGGTTCTACACCTTAATCATCCAGTGCATCGGAAAGAGTCCTGAAAAAATACAAAAACATCAGAAAATGTCCTGAAAAATGGTTGCCTTGATGAAAACCTGGAAAACAGGTGTCTTGGTAACAACAAATAAAATTAGAAAAAGATCAAAAATCCAAAAAAATCAGAAAAAGAGAAAAATACAAAAAAAGTGAAAAATAAAATAAAATAAAAAATCATATAATCTGAAAAAATGCAATAAAAACAAGTAGTGAAAACCTAGCAATGGGCGCTATTTGTGATAGGTTATCTTTTCCATCTATTTGAGCATTCCAACCATTCGCTTTCACCATCTATCTTCCTATCAGTGGAAAGCTTCATGTACATATCTTGGCATCGCAGTCGTGTCTCACCCTAGACTGGGGGAAAAACCCTGAACTCACTAGGGGCAATCAACTTTGAGCTTGAACCAACAGAAAAATAGCAATAGTACAACACAACCCAAAACAATGATCATAGTGCAATTCAACATTGAACAACAATCACACAAACATGAACACATCAACCATCCATAGCAAACAACCAAATCAATCAAACCAAAACCACACTTCAAATAGATGATTGTTCTTTTGAATCATGGATTTATCACTATGGCATGAAGGTTCAACCATTGGACTTTGATTTTTGTTATCATATCTCTAGAGCAACTCGATGATGTATTGAACTAGAGAAGCTAGGAAGGAGTGTGACTTTTCTTTGTCTTTTGTTTGTGAGTTGATCATTATTACTATGCAAATTGTCGTGGGACGTGCTCTACAAAGTATCACTAATGACATTTTGAATTTGCATAGGAAAATAGTTAACTCTTGTCTGTTTACGCAAGCAATACTCGGGTCATCTTAGTTTAATTATACTTAGATGCTTGTGTTAACTTGCAATATCAAAAATCATGGAAGTAGTACTCAGGTCATCATGGTCTAAATATACCATCGATGTTTGTACTCACTTTCAACATTTTAAAGGCTCAATGATGATAAAAAGCACGACAAATTGGTTGTTACGAATGAAAACATCTCCATATTAGATCTACATGGTTAAGTTAGATTGCATCCATGTTAGCTTGCATTTGTATCTATAGGGTTTCCAAAGCTGCAACAATTTCACAACAATGTTAGCTCTGACACTAATGGATTGAGAACACTTGACATTACCAAAAACACATCATTCTCATCTAGCAAACACATTAGTTGCATCATCATTTGCATACATTAGAAAACATTATCACATCATTCATCCATCCATGCATCACATCATAATATTTGCATTATAAAACACAAAAATATGTGCATCGCATCTCATCAACATAATCAAAATCATTTCATATAGTTGCATTAAGAAAGTGGTCCACTAAGCTTAAATGAGTGAGTCTCTTCAGATTTCCAAGAAAGTGGAGAAATATGTCAGGTTTTTTGAAGCTTAACTTAACAAATAATCAACTGATGGTAACCTTCCCACAACTCTTGGAAGTTGGATAGATTCACTCATTTAAGCTTAAGACCCTAGAAGTTTTGAAGTCTTGCAAACTCAAGTAAGCATAATCATTTGCATCACATAATCATAATTCATCTTACAAAACATCATCCCATCATCATTACATCCATACATAATCAGTATAAACATCACATATCATCACACATCATTTTCATAATCAAAATCCATCTCACATAGCATAGGCATCACCCATAAAGCATATATAATCATCATTACATTCATACATAATCAGTACATACATCACATATCATCATTGCATACATAACATAATCACCATTGCATACATAATCATATCATCATCACATAAGCATCATCATATAAACATCATAAACACATAAGAACTAGGTACCATCACATTATCATACATTCATCCATCCATTGCATCATCTATTTGCATGAGAAAGGTACAAAAACATAAAATGCATCACATTTCATTGGCATAATAGGATCTATCACATACATCATCTCGCCATCATTCATAAAGCATTGTAGAATCATAACATATCAGTTGCATCATCATTTGCATCCATAACATATCATATCATTATCATATGGAACATCACATAGCATAAATAATAGAAATTAAATGCATCCATCATAGTCATCATGATCATCATCATAACATAGAAATCAAATGCATCCATCATAAACATCATATAGACACACAGATCATAATCATCACCACATATCATATAACCTCAAAATCATAATGTCAAAGTGTACAAGGATATCCAAAGGTAGAAAGAGATACATCAATATCAAAAATGGCAGTGTATCATAATGTCTAAAATCAAAGAAGTACAACATCAATGTCTCAACTGAATAAAGAGTGTATACATGTCCCAAGTACATCAGCAAATTAGAAATCGGAGCTATGGCACGCTCCCCCTAGATGGTGTTGGCATCACATGACCAGGGCCTCCCCCACCAGATGGACCAGTACCTCCTCCACCTAACGGACTTGCACCAGGATCTCTCCTATCTCCAAGAAACAATTGTGTAAAACCCATGCTAATAGTGTGAGACTGGGACCTACCTGGCTGAGACTGTGTAAAACTCTCTCGTCGTTCAGGAGGAACTGTATCATGATACCTAACTCTATAGAACTCACCCTCCTGTGCAGTACGACGTACCTCTCTAAAATAGTCTAATGACTTGGCAGCTGTTGTAGCCTGTTGTAGTCTCTCAATAAGGCCATCATCCTAGTCAACCCGTCGTCTTAGGGAATCTCTCTCCACAGTCAAAGTGTCAATTTTCCCCTGCATTTGTCCCTATGTTTGTCCTGAACCTGGTTAATTTGGGCTTACACCTGTTGTACCTGTTGCTTAGCTGCATCCCGCTCTGCTGTCAACATAGTGATTTGACCCTGGGCTTGCGCTAGTAGAGCCTGCACCTGCTCTAGCTAACCCTGCAGTGTCTGAACTTGTACCTGAAGTGTAGCTATATGTGCCTACTGTTGCTACGATGATAGTCTAATCTCCACACACTGTTGAGAGGAGGAAACTAATGATCGCCTCTTGTGAGGAACTCTCATCTCTCCAACATTCGTCCTTGGTCCTCATCCACCCTCATCTCCTCCCCCATCACTCTCATCACCATCACCACCATCACTACTATCCTCCTCCTCTGACTCCTCGTCCTCTGACTCCTCCGCCTCTGACTCCTCTGCCTCCTCTCTCTATCATCTCTGCCCATGACCTACTGTCGCCTCCTCCTCTAGCAATGGTGTTGGCTCATCCAGAATGGTGATCCATGGGAATGGATGCATGAACATATACTAAACATACTCCTCGGATATCGTAGCATCGGTAATATATGGACGAAAATCCCAAGGGATGGCCTATAAACCCTAGAAATGTTGAATTGCTGCATCATAGGACAAAACTGGTCCCCAATCTATAGCGTCTTGTCGTCGTCATGCATAGTGGGCCACTCCCTGGGGAATGCCATGAACTCTGCCATACTATCTAAGTACCCTCAGCAGCAAAAATATGTTAATGATAAAAACAGGTTCAACCAATCAAATAAATCAGCTGACACAAAAATGGCATATTTGTGTCATCCTTAGGCCACTGCTCACAATCCAAATAGGGCCTCCATAGTACAGACTCAAGATCATCTAGGGTCCTCCTCTAGTACCTGAGTTTTCCCAGCATAGGCTGAGCAAGTCGACCAGCATAAATATGTGCATATGGCCTCATGGTTGGTTGATGTCTATCTCGCACTGGTCGTGCAACTGCTATGTGCTCCTAGGCCCAGACCTAAAGCAATGTAACCCCTGCTGATAAACTCGCCCCTCCAAAATAAACAACCTGATGCAAATCATGGTACAAGTGTGCAAGCATACAACCCCATGCATATTGAGTACATTTCTATAAACCCTAGAAATGTTGAATTGTTGCATCATAGGAAAAAACCGGTCCCCAATCTATAGCATCTTGTCGTCGTCATGCATAGTGGGCCAATCCCTGGGGCATGCCCTGAACTCTGCCATACTGTCTAAGTACCCTCAGCAGCAAAAATATCTTAATGATAAAAATAGGTTCAACCAATCAAATAAATCAACTAACACAAAAATGGCATCTCTGTGTCATCCTCAGGCCACTGCTCACAATCCAAATAGGGCCTCCATAATACAGACTCAAGATCATCTAGGGTCCTCCTCTAGTACCCGATTTTTCCCAGCATAGGCTGAGCAAGTCAACCAGCATAAATGTGTACATATGGCCTCATGGTTGGTTGATGTCTATCTCCCACTGGTCGTGCAACTGCTATGTGCTCCCAGGCCCAAACCTAAAGCAATGTAACCCCTGCTAATAAACTCGCCCCTCCAAAATAAACAACCTGATGCAAATCATGGTACAAGTGTGCAAGCATACAACAACCCCATGCATATTGAGTACCATGAGCAATCATGCTCTCCAGGATCTTCCCCCATCCAACTGACAGTCCCTTTGATTTGTGATCAGGACAAAGGAACCCTCCAATAAATCTAGCTAACACGACAGGCAATGTGGCATACGCATCAACCATATCCCTCTAGGGAATCTCATAGTCGCATATGGTATCATCCTCAAACACCCTGCGAAGTGCATCAATCCCACCCTGCTCCTGAGAATCATATAGTACAAGCTCTCCAACCACGGGTATCCGCAGAATCAGTTATACATCCTCCAGAGTAACTGTGATCTCACCAGTGGGCAAATGGAAGGTGTTATGGTCATTGTGCCACCTCTCCACTAAAATTGTCAGTAAACCCTTGTTAACCCTAATCTAGGGAATATCTATGAGAGAGAACAACCCACATCATGTAATAATGGTTGTCTCAAGTGGCGTCAGGTGTCGAATCAACTCCCATGTCCTCGGGAAGCACTCTCTAATCTGTAAGCTCATCAACAACTCCTATCATCACAAAATATCGCAAATAAGTCAATCAATCAATCAACATCAATCAATCAATCAATTAATCAAAATCAATCAACCTATCAATCTAATCAGCTCTGGTGAGACTTTGATCAAATCTCGTGAGCATCAATCTATCATTCAACCTCACCTATCATGAGGTTCATCAATAACCTCAATCTCACCTATCATGAGGTTTATCAATCAATCAATGCACCTCACCTATCATGAGGTTCATCAATCAATATAACCTCGCCTATCATGAGGTTTATTAATCAATCAATTTAAACTCGCCTATCATGAGGTTTATCAATCAATCAAGGCACCTTGACTATCATGAGATCATTTAATCAATCAACCTATAATTGATCCTCACCTATCATGAGGTCAATTATCATCATCCTATCATTACATCTCACCTATCATGAGATCAATGGACATCCAACCTATCAACATCATCAATCATCAAATGACAGGCCGATGCCATCAAACATCATTGAAATCAAGGAGTCTCAACAAGAAAATCATCAAATTTCCCCAATGCGCTAAAACAGTGCTCCAATGTGCTAAAAAAGCTCGATGCGCTAGAGAAATTCATCAATGCGCTAAAATAGACCTTCAATGCACCGAACTACTCTATGCACCAGAACATTTCACGGATGTGTTGGAACAGGGTCCCAATGCGCTGAAATACCCTATGTGCTAATTCATTTAATCTATGTGTTAAATCAATTCACCTAAGCATTGAAACATCATATGCGCCACAATAGTCATTGAATGTGCTACTTCGGCACACCTATGTGCTACTTTATCCTATGCGCTAATTCATTTATCCTATGTGCTACATCGGAAACCCTATGCGTTATTGCAGTCACCCTATGTGGTAAACTAGAAAAATCTAAATTCAAACAAGAAAAAGAGAGCGAAAAACAACTTGCACAAATTACGAGGGAGGTTTTTGAGGTACATACCGGAGGACCGTACGCAGTCGGGTGGTTGTGTCGTCGCACGCGCTCGAAATGATGAGTGTGGTAGGGGATCACCATTCTACTCCAAATTTTCACAAATCACTCTCACTCTAAAGTTTTCAAATCACCAATGCACAAATGAACTTCTAATCACACTTTTTAACCCTTTAAGGTTAATTAAGTGGCATTTTTTTATGGGGATGTTTTATTTTATTTTCAAAGGGGCTTTAATTCATCAAATCATCACCAAGTGGCTTCTACATCATTTTCCAGGAGATAAATCGTTTCTAAAGCGTAAAATTTTGAGATCATCATCAAATCATCAAAATTTTCAAAAATTCCAAAAAATCCTAAAAATTCAAAAATTCACCGATTTATCTCCTCGAAGGATCATATATCCGTCATCTCCTGAAAATCAACGTCTATGGCATCGAAAAAAAATTTATCAACATCAGTATTGAATTTTTCTTTGAAGCAACATGTAAACACATTACTTCAAAGAGGGGCAAAATGTATACACCTAAAATCAGTCAAGACATTTAATTAATTAAATACTAGTTATTTAATTAATATTTCATCTACTTATAAATAAATTCTCAATTTATTTATATAGTTCATATCTTCTAATTCGCCAAATCTAAAAAATCACATTCCTCTAATTTAATTAAATAAATGAATTTCTACATTTTTTTTTATTTAATTAATTCTCACTAATCCCAAATTTGGAATTCAAGCACATGTCTACAACTTTTTATGCCACCTCACCAAGGTCATATGAAATTAAATAATTCTAATTTTTAATTAGAATTATCTTCAACAAATTTTCAAACACATGGCTTATTCCTCACACACTTCTTCAACAAACTTTCAAACACATGGTCTTTTTCTCACACACTTGATTCCTCCATCCAATTGGCATGTTGTCTTTGTTCAAGGGATTCCTTCATCCATTTGGCATGTTGTCTTTGGTCAAGGGAACATTCTTCTTGATTCTCTCCATCTCCACTGTCCATCCCTCTTGTTTGAATCTGGACCATCAATCATTGCCACATCACAAGATGCTTGGAAAATCCTATAAATACAACCCTTTGCCATAGTATTTTTCATCCCACATTCGAGTAGAGTTATCATGCAGGAATAGCTTTGGAGCATTTGGAGTCTATAGTTAGAATCATGTTTTTCTTTGTAGTTTCATATAGAATCATGTTTAGCTTTATAGTTAGCATTGTAGAATCATGTTTTTCTTTATAGTTGCATTTTAGATTATCATATCACTAATCATTTGAGTGTATGCAGAATCATTTTAACTTCTTATCACAGCATTTGTATCACATAGTTTAGCAACATTATCCATTTATCATAATCTCCATTATCATAGCATCATAGCTTTCATCACATTAGTTTCATGTAGGAACTTAATTGGCTTGCATGTTGAATAGCATCTCATTTCTCAAGTTGTCATTTTAACAACCATAGTGCATAGACAAAATATAAGAGCCAATATAGTTTAATAAATCCTTGAGAATAGAGAACAATGGAACGTTTTTAAAGATTTGTTTCCTGCAATTTAGAGTAGTTTATTTGATTCAAATATTTACTATAATATGTCTCATTGGTGTTTGTGTTGATTTACTAATTTCCCACATTTCACATCACATATTAGCCACAAGGGAATGGCCACACTTTGTTACATAAGAATCATGAAAACTGTAAAATAGACACTAGATTCAAACAAGAAAAGATGGGATGATAAGCTTAAGTTTATAGTTTGGGCATATAAGATAACATACAAGAAGGTAGGAGCCAATTTGAACTATTTTTTAGAATATAATCCTTGAGTTCCTATATACATTTTTTTAGAAAGTTGAAGGAGAGGAAAATGATGCCATCTCCTTGAGAGTGCATGAGTTGACCAAACTCGAAGGAACTAAAATGACTACACATATTATACTACTATAATAAAGACAAAAAAAAATTGATAAGAATGTGGTTTAGAGGGACTTCCAAAAAGGGGACAATATTCTCATGTGGAATACCAGATCTGAAGATAAGGGGAAACATGGAAAATTTGAAGCTATGTGGGTCAGACCTTAGCAAGTTGTAGATGAATGTATTCAAGGAACTTTCTACCTCAATATTCTAGATGGAGAAATAATGGAATTTATATTTCATGGATAGCATCTCAATAAATACTTATCTTGATGGTATGAGGCTCCCTTTGAGCCTATGTATTTAATAATCTCTCTACTTTGTTTGTGTTATACCTTGTACATAGTGTGTTGTGTGTGCATGTCTTGTCCTTGCGCAATTGCGACCCTTGTTGGTTTTGATGTTCAATATGATTATCCTAACCCCCTCCTTGTTGTTCCCTTTTTGGTTTGCATCCCAGAGATAGGTAGATTCTTATTGTGCTTACAAGAGACACACAACTCCAACTAGAGCCAAAGTTAGAGTACAACATAATACTGCAATTTTTTTCTTTAAATCTAATCCTTTTGTTCTTTTGGACCTTATTTTTCCCATCATATATAGTTAATATAAGAGAATTTTGAATGGGCCTCCTTTGGTCAAAAATTTCTTAAGTGTTGTTCTCCATCCCCCTTAATGTCCCCATCAAATGCTAGAAATACAAATATAATAAAATTATAAGTCTACAAGTGTTTGGGTGGTTTTCTTCATTTTATATGAAGTTGTAGATTTTTTGTGGAATACTAAAAATTTCCTACTTACCCATGTCCATTCCTGATGCTTGGTCCTACATAAAAATTATACATGGCTTATTAGGTTCTTTTCCATTTTCCCTGCTTCTCCATATTTGCCAAATTTTGACACACATTCACTTTTTTCCTTGTTTATTTAAATCCCTTTCATTATTTCATGCTAGAAAATATTACTTTTTATCACCTTTATTGACTTTTGAAGTGGTTATAAAATTATTCCATCTCCCTATATCCACTTCCCTCCTCCAGTTCTACAAGTCTTCCCCACATTGTTCCCACTCCTCCTTGTGAAATTCCTTTGCACCTACAAAAAAATTCTAGTCTTACTCCACTTTTAATTATTAGTCTTATAATTTTTTCTCACCTTTCCCTAAAAAATTTGAGTGGAATTTCATACTTTCATTCAAATGTCTTTTCCTGGTGTCCAATTTTACATCAGTTTCCTACAATTATAAAATTTTGTATTCTCCATTTTCACCTCTCAACCTACATCAAAAAAATAATTTCACCCTATTCCTCTCAACCACTCCCTTGAGCTTATCAAGACTCCATTAATGATTGGCTTTAACCCTACAACTACTCCATCAATTTATTCCCACCTAAAAGGCCATTGTCCATCTCAAGAGAACATATTTACTTGTAAATTTAATAATGGATGGTGAAGATTTCCAACTCTCCATTAATGTGATGGGTAAACTCATTCCCAATGAACCTTGGCCTATTTCAAGAAGTATATCTCACAAGTTTCATGGATTTTTACCTTATCTTTCACTCCAAGGTTGTGATGTCTTGTTATTCATCAATTTTTTACAAGCAATTAAGGAAAAGGCTATCTACTTCACTACATGACCCATACCACTATTAATGGTTTAGTGATGGGTGTTACTAAATGGAAGATGGAGATTACATGTCTTATATTACCTATAAAATTATCTAAGACTTGAATTGTATACTAGATGTAGAATTATTGATGTTAACAACATGGTTTTAGGCACATGACCAAGTGAGGATGATGCAAGCAGACATTGGTGGCCTATGCAAGTGCCTACAACCCTAGTTCTTCCCCAAATATCACATGATGTTGTGGAAATGAATAATATACTTATGTTTTCATTGAAGAGAGACAAAGAAATAGTCATAGAGCTTAAACAAAAGAGAAAAGGGTCCAAAATATTAGTTTTTTTCTATCCAACACTAGTTAAGGGAATTTTGCATTATAATTTTTTGGATTATATCTCAAAGGGTGTAAAATCACATTGTAATCTCAAATTAATTATTATAATGTGCACATTCAACATGTTTTTGAATGTCTCCATGAAAATTGTGTATGTTTCTAAAGATCTTATTGATTTTTATAATCATGCTCACTAGTTTTAGTATTAGTTTTGACCATTTTTCATCTAGAAGGAATTTAAATCCCTATAAATATTTTGTAGGGTATCTTATAAAACTAACAAAAGAAATATATGGATTTATTTTAGATAACCAAGTTATGTTCATCTAGATGTTATAAAATATTAGTTACCTACTTGTTTGCATGCATAGATCATATATTATGTGAGGAATTGGGAGGTATGGTCCCATTTCTATCTTCATTAAGGTATCATATAGTGTATTTAATTCATTTTATCCTTTATTTTATGATACTCAAGGCCCTCGTGCACGAATAGATAACAGGAACCTTTATACTTCCCACTCAACCTTCTATCACACTAAAACAACTAAAATTAGGTTTCATTGCATTCACTACCACATAAGTGTGTGAAATTTTATAGGGGTTATGAAAGCCACATTTGTAGACACTTTACATTGTTGTTCATCTACTTTATGAAGGTGCAAAACCCTTACATTATCATACAATCATCCATACACTTAGTGATAAACAAATAGGAGTGTTATATGCATTAGATATGGTTTAATTCAATGTTCATGTATATTCCCTATAGTTATAGTTAATCTATCACCCCAAGGAAGCCTCACTTGGTCTAGTAGAGCCTAAATTTGTAGAAGGCAGTACCCACCTTAGCAAACTAGTTCATTGTTTTCCTACATAATCATAAGTTAAGGATGTTTTCCTTGAGTTTAACACCCATGTTTCTTAGAAAATTCCTAGTTTTAGGGATTTGGGAACATAGAACTTTGAGCACCAACACTTTATATAGAAATAAGAACTTTATTTATTTTGATCAATCAACTAGTCACATAAATAAACATATTGTATTTATTTAATTTACCTCATTTTTTCATCATTGAGAAAATATGCAAATTAAATGTAATTATTAAATTTTGAGTTGATAAATGATATTGAAACTATCACATCCTTGTAAACTCCATACTTTGTTTTGTATTAAACATTTATTGTCCCAATGTAATTTATACAAAGGTTAAACCCTAACCTTAAGGCTATGTTCGATCCTATTATTTTTAGGTGTTCGTATGGACTTAAGTACTAACATTTGTGTGTCAGTATTGAATGAGATTTATACATTCTCAAGGTGCAACAAAAGGTAGAATTAGTAACCTATTCCAAGAATGGATCTTAAACCTTCTAACCTAGTCTAGCAATTAGGAGGTCGAGTCACCCTAGTTACACCATCTGATTGAGAATTTTTGGTCACTGTTAGTAATGCTCTTGACTATTGGTCAATAATTCTTCTCCAGTCAAATAGCTAATCTAACATCTCCCTTCTTCCATAAATGCTTGCACTAGCAATTATTTTATAAACAATAAGATAAATAAACAAACAAACAAATAAAAACAAAATAAAATAAAGAAATCAAAAGAAAATAAAAATTCAAGTAATATGAAAATAAAAGCAAGAGAATTGAAAAATAAAACATAAGGTAGAAGAGTCAAGCATTATCTTTGTTGTTATTTTTCTTTATTTTATTCTTGCAATTCCAATACTAGTATTTTCCTATTATTTTGCCCAAATTTAATGTGACAAACAGATTTTAAAGCATTACTAGTGCTAGGTGTAGGGGCTACAAACCAATTATTTATGGAATTTTTCTCCCAACATTAGTAAACATTTTGAAACTAGTGTAAATGGGTGAATTTAGGGTTAAAAACTTGTGAATTCCTATTTTAACTATACATGTAGTCATATTTGTATGGTGTAACTACATTTTAAGGTTGCTACATATCCCTTGGTATTGTTAACCTCAAACATTAAAATGTTGTTGATTCCTAACAAGTGGAACTTTAGAAAATTATGGGCCCTTCCAATGATGAGAATAAATAATGGAATGGGCTCAATTCTTGTATATTAATAGTAGTATGACACTCCACTCTCTACCATTAGAAAGTATTGTTATAGGTAACTTTGTTGTTAGATAGTTTATTGCTACAACTATATAAGCAAAACCTTTAGTTTTCAAATGTAGAATCCTAGTAACTTTAGTTAAGATATTCTTATTGAGCAACCAAAACTTGACTATAGAGAAACCCCTACAAGATTTTTTATTGCCATGCTTAAAAAAATTGCCATCTATCTCTTTTGCTAACTACTACTACTTGAAGAGTCATAAATTTCCATTACTCATGATTTTTTTATGCTTATTTAAGTATTTAGAGAAGGTTTTTAACAACAAAATACACCTATATTTCACCCAATATTAGAAAAAGTAGACATTTTTTATGGAAACATTAATTGGGTTGTCAAATAGTGAGTACTAGGTCCATATTAGTCATTTTTTCTCTATTGAATAGGTTGTAGTCATATTATACTTACTATGCTACCTTCATTTATGGAATAAGATTCTAGTACAATTTGTAGGTAGTTGGAAAATTATATGACAAGAGTGATCAACAACCAATTTCAAGTCTAATATGCTTACCTCATGCACAACAAACTCATTTTCAATTCTAAATATACAACATATAATTACATGATTGCTACAGGGAGTGTTCTTAAAAGAATATAATACAAATAATTAGACAAAGGCCCCAAAAATAGTCTTATTCTTCTATATATGTGTGTGTGTGTGTACTTTAGCATCCCTAATCTATCAATCTTAATCATACACACAATTGTTGGGGGAGATTGTGTGTTGGAATAAACAAAACTACTATGATATTCCACCCAAATAGATAAACAATAGTTATCTATATAATCATGTTCTAATTAAGTAAGGATGTTTTAAGCATTAAGCCCAATAATGTTCCCAAAGTACTAGGGAGCTTCCAAAAGTGAATTGACTAATGTCACAAAAAGCTACCTCTCAAAATTGGTGAGACTTTTGCAATCCAAATGTTTCGTGTTAATTAAGATCTGCACTTGGGTAGAGATTTTGGTTCTTTTCCTAAAGTATTTGTCCTAGAAGAGAGTGTACCCCCATGTTAATTTTGTTAAAATTTCTCTACTTCCATCTTATAATCTATATATGCAAGGAATACTCAACATTAAAGTACCTTCATGATCTAAAAACTATAACAAGGATCTATTGCATAATCCTCTACAATAAATATATTTCTTAATAAATAGTCCTCTTGATCTATCATAAGACCAAATATGACCCACCTTGAATTCCTATTGGGTTGATCAAATTGCAACTAAAATTTCCAATAATTTATGAGCTAGAGATGACCTAAGTGTGCACCTTTGAGATACTTTAGCAGTGACAGGAAATCATTGGGCAGTCCCAAAGATTGATTTTTGGGCTACTACTAGGGATTATCCATCATTCACCTAGTTCACAAAGGTGAAGGATTTCCAAAATTTATTCTAGTTATAAAACTAGAGTAGTTGCATGAGTAGTCACCCTATAGTGCAAGTAATGGTAATTAGAGCTAACCATTGTATCAAGAGGGTTAGAAATAAATCACCCACAGCATGAGGGTGATAGATGCAAAGTGATACACATATTGTCAAGGGGTTAGTTGAGAATATCACTAAGGTCACTAAGTGGTATATGTCAGAGGCTACTCCTTGGGTGGAAAAACTTATTGCTAGTGACCTAATGGTGATTGAAGTTGGAATCCATTGAGCTAGGTGAGTTCACTACTTGGGAATTCTCTCTTGATCACATATGGCCCTTGGTATGGAGGGTGGACCCTCAATGTAGTATGGATACACCAAATTCTCATTTTAGTTGTATTATGGTGTACTTCGCCCCATTGGGTTGAGGGAGGACTGATGATGTAGTATGGGATGCATTAAGTCCTCTTCCCATTTGTTCCTTGGTCAAAACCATTCATCACTTGAGTCCATGGCCTTGTCTCTTTACATGATTTTTCTCAAGATAGCTTGCTAGGTCCATTTGGTTAGGGTGGGTGGGGTAGTGATTCACTTGGTTGGGTTTATTGCACCCTCAAGGACAATAAACAGAGAGTCAAGAAATGAAGATACCAATCATGACCAGTCAAGTTCATATTCACCTCCAAGTATCTAAAGATATGGTATGTGTACTTTTATTACTATATAACATGACATTGTAATTGAATACACGTAATATTTTTTATGTTGATTAATATAGATTATGCATTTACATGTTAGTTTATTTGTAAAAAAAAAATCTCTTTTGGTTGGGTTTTTACAAAAACATATAATAATTTGTCCTCTATGAAATGGTATGAGATTGTGTGAACTTATTCATGATTCACATATTTGGAGGAAATTCATAATAAATAAAATAAAACCAATGAAATGAATATAGTTTTTAACAGAAAAAATTATAATTCTTGTATTTAATATTTTGTTTGATAATATGTTGTTGGGTGAATTCATCTTTATTTGATCATTTTTGCATGTATTAAGTGTGTCTAGATCAGAAGATATCACATGAATAGTATTTAAGCCTATGTTGCCTTGAAAAAACATGATATAGATGTAAACATGTAAAATGATATTTCCTTTGATTTTATCATGTTAGGTCTATGTAGGAGTATATAATATAATATTGGTATACTATTATTTCTTCAATAGGCTCATTTTCAATTTTTTTTAATTTATCAATACCTTTCATTAGCATGAGAGGGATTAAGCTCGCATAACCATGTAGCCTATTCATTTAATCTTACATAATGAGAAAATTATGAGGAAATAATATACGATTTTTCTTGTACTAATTATTCTATTGAAGGATTACTATGCTCAAAATGGTTATTAAATATACTTTCATTTTCTTGAGAAAATTTTGGAAGAAGCCATTAATAGTCTTATGGTTTTAGAGGAAACCTTGTATAATTTATTTTAATTTAAAAAATAAAATGTGTGATCTATTTTGTGGGTATTTTCTAAAATAACATAGAAAAATAAAATATGTTTCTTGTGTGCTAGCTAGTGTGTGCTCCCTATATATTTCCTATGAATCATTTTACAAAATTGGTCCTCTTAGTTGTGTGCAACTCATATATTAAGATGGATGACACTCAAATGTCATATCCTACATCATTCATATTTTTTATCTTGTATCCTATGAAGATCCATTTTGTGTTGAGAAACCCATGCTTAAATATGTATTAATGAGTTGTAAAACTTATATGTTTGATGAAGTTTTTTACAATTGATGAGCTCATATTTGTATTCAAATGGAGTGGACCCTTAGGCTCTATGTGGTTAGGTAGTAGACTTACCATCATTCATATAGAATGAATTCATGTTGATCTATATAAGAGCTTACTGAGGTCCTAGTTTTTATTTAGTTAACTTGTCACATTTTGTCATCACTAAGCAAGTATGTGAATTAAGTTTAATTGTTACTTTTGAATTAGTAGATGATGTTAAGACATATTAGTGTTTGTGTTCTATGGAATGGTGTAGTATAGGAAAATTGATTCTGACAAAGGAAATGGGTTTTCCTTAAGAATCAAGATTCTTATACTAGCATTAGGATTATTCAAATATTTTTAAATTTATTTGATCTATCTTTTTCAAAGATCATAATTGGAAATGAAATTAATTATTACAATTTCAATGCAAAACTCTAGTTAAATAAGACTAGTGAAAGTATCTCTTTTTGTAACAACTAAAATACAAATCCAATAGAAAGGGAATGTATAGTTTGTGATGATGATTTTGTAGCCTTCTTTGAAGTCTCAGCCATGGACACTGATGCATAGTGTGAAATTATTCACGACATGTCATCATCCTATATAGATGCGATAAAAAAATGGAATACCTCAAAATTTGTTCCTACACACACTGGAGAGAGATCACGGGCCCACTATGTACATAAATATCAAAATGATAGAAAATAATTGGAATACAAAATATAATACCTCAATATAATAATTTAAGAAAGAAGTACTAGAAGAGAAAAGGGTATCATTGAAGTGTTGTTTTCTTCTAACCTAGATACCTACACACAGAAAAGAAGAAAAATGTTGGGTTGGGTTGTTTAGGGGCTTGCCTTAGTCAAATCCCCTTTTATTGTATTTCTACATGCATAGAAAAATAGGATTTTTGATAATATTGATGGAAATGATAAAAATATTGCTTTGAAACTAGCTATGATGCTAGAGATATGAAAATGAGATAAGATATATGTTAACACTAGATATCCAAATGCTAGCATAAAGAGATTTTTTTCATAAAAATAAGGAGAGAAAAAATAGAATGTGATCACTTGGAAGCCCCCAAAAACCTCCAAGAAAGATTCAGTAGTTTCCAATATCTTTCCTTTCTAAATCTCACTTCAAAAATATGACATGCAATAGCCCAATAGCTTGTTGTTCATTTAAAATATCAATATTTCTGAAATAAATTAACAAAGCTTCAATATTTGAGCATGAGCGTGAGAGAGAGAGAGAGAATTGAGAGTTAGCTTTTCTTCATTTCCTTCCCTTTTTTCTAGAATGGTAAGTTGAGTCACTCAGTATTAGATGATCGACATGCAAGGGTGTTACTTATGGAATATTTGTGGGAATGTAACACTCCAATGATTATTGAAATCATGAATTTTTATAGGATGCTAGCCTGTTGTGCAAACGTCCACACATGGTGCTCTTTTCCAAGGAAAAATAGACTCAGAAAGCTAGAATTATCATGAAAATTCTAAACAATTGGCATTCTAGTGTTAACATTTTATACTTAGAAGGTTTTTATATCATGACCTAAGAGAGGGAACATTGTGTAGTATGAACTTGTAGAGATATATAATTTATGACACTACATTTATATCACATAGTAGTAGGCATATGAATTATGATAAATATGCATGATAAAGTAGAAATGACATAATAAAAATTATCAAAGGATATTATAGAGGAAGTTGAATCTCCAACCCATATGGATATTCCCCCAAGGGGAAGACCTACAAAAGACCACTAGAATATCCTACACAAAACAAACATGGTATGTAAAAATTTTCACATAGAACATATTAGATTAGACAAAAATAGCACAAAACAGACATTCATACAAACATACAAGAACAAAGGAAAAGCTTAACCAAAAAAACAAAGAAAGATAATAGAAGAAGCATGAGATTGAACATTTTCATAAACTATTTTGATAAATGGTTTTTATAGTTGATTTTGATTCCTATGGCTAGCGAGTTGTGTTATGCTAGACACCATACAATGATTTTGATTTATCATGGTTGTTGCAAGATTTTTTTTAGAACAACCATGGAAAATATAGGACATATGAATATTAATAGTCTATAAAGTTACATTATGCTAGGTGGTTCATATGATATCAAGCTGCTATAGAGATTTTTGATTTGAGATAAAAATATGATTGTATATTGTGATAGCCCCCCTTAAAATAATTGCATGACTCAAGGAGTGCAAATATTATAAGGAAAGAGATGAGAGAAATGAATTCTTAAGGAAGCATCATGAAGTAGGATGTTATGTCATGAAACACAAGAGATTTTTCTCATGGAATGTCATCCTGTGATGCATGTATGACACATAAAATCCACAACATCACTTGCACCAATATCACTAAAGGATCCATAGACTTTGGGTTAGTATTAATATTTGATAATTATGTGTATCATTTGAATTGTGTTTTCTTATATTCATCATTCCCCAAGTGTAGTGGAACTACAAGAACAAAGGAATAAAGTCACACTTGAAATCAAATAAACATTTTGAGTCAACATGGAAGAGACCTAAATGTCTCAACTTTTTGCATCATTCCCAAAATTTAAAAGATCAATGTACAATATATAGTAGGATGATGATACACATAGAATAATTTATAACACTTCATCTCTTTTTGTATCCATGAACCTATGAGGGTATCATGGGTCCTCTAGGTAAGATTAACAAACATATACTTGAACATATACAAACAAGCATGTAGGAAGCACAAACAAACCACACACTCAAAACAACTAAGATCTAAAGATAAGAAGACTATTGCTTTGAAGTGTTCACTCTTGTTCATGTCATCAATCTCCCAATATTTATCATAAAGGGAGGGAGGTCAAGACTATAAATGAAGTACTATTAAATTGGTACTAGGTGTCTCTCCCACATCAAGAGCTAAAGAACTAGTTATGAGTACAACATCATCTTGAATATCATTTGCAATGAGTGCCAAAAAAATTATGAAAATCATAGACAATGTTGGAATATTTGCGATGGACTCAAAAATATTCTATCCATGAGGATAATCTATTGAATCACTATCAAAATATATGACAAGAGGATTTTCATGAATAGGAGCAGTGATAGGCACAAAATAATTTTGCACTTCTTCTGTGAAGAAAACTAATGAAGAAATATTTGAAGGTGGTGGACAAAATAGATTCATTTTTTGTTTGTGATGGGGTGGAGTTGGATAGTGCTTTGGTTTTCTCTTGGGAGGTGGGCATGGGATATTAATGTCAATAGTGGCGAGTTGGAGAAGATATGGAAAAATTTCATGATGGGTATGCTAGAATGGTACTAAATTGGGAAGTATGGCACTAGATATTACATATGTGTTCAACATATCTATTCTAAAGCTTAGAAAATGGTGGAATTCTAGGAAGGTTTGGAATTATAGATGGTTCCATCAAGGGAGCTAGGAACACTTGCACCCTCTTTGGGTGAGGTTCATTAAGATCTTGAGAAGGAATAGGTGGTGGTGTAGAAGAAAAAACCACTAGCCATAGAGATGGAGGAGAAGAAGGCATGACCAAATATGGAGGTAGTCACATTGGAGGGTGCTCAAAATTAGGAATTTCTATAGCAACATACTCATGAGCCAACACACATCAACAATGCTTATTCTCATGGGCCAACACACGTCAATGACACTTATGCTCCATGCACAAATGTTGGAGGGAAATCACTCTACTCCAACTATAGGGTTATCTATGCTTCCAAGAAAAGAGGAAGAATAGTCCTAGTAAATGAAGCACAAGATGTTTTGGGTGCACATTGCATATCTTTTTCCATTGATGCATTTACTCTTTCTATCATAGGGGAAATCAAAGGAATGGAAGGAACCACTAGAGGATGAGGAATAGGCAGTGCATGTGAAGATCTATGTCCACTAGGTTGTTTTCCATTTGTTATCGAAGGAGTAGGTTGAGAAGCAATGGGAGCCACAAGAGGATAGAAGATCTGGTGGGAAGATTTACCCAACATAAGTGCCTTCCCTACTTGCTAGAACTAACATTTAGAGGAACAAGAGACACCATCGAAGGTTGGGAGACCTTAGGGGTGCTGGGAGGTTTACCCAATGGATCACATTTATCCTTAGCCACCATATGGGTAAGAATTGGGATAGATGAGTGTTGTTTTAGGGAAATCGAAGGGGAAGCGACCACCTTAGAAGAAGAAGGAGCTATGGAAGAAGAGGACAATGAACAACTCACTTTGAATTTTGAATATTCTTTAAATAATAAATCTTTTTGAGGTTGTAGAGGTCCCATAGGAGACTTGGCCAAAATTAATCAAGAGAGAAACTATCACCAAATACAAGTGTTTTGTATCAAGTATGTTGGATAGTATGCATTGTACCATTGTGAGGTAATTTCAGGCATGTGTGTATTACTTAAGTGATTGCATTCATGGAATTTGGCCATGGAATTCTTAACTTCACTCTAAATAAATTGAATTCAAGAATAACAAAGAATATGGTTTTCATTGACTTGGGTCCAACCTAGATTGACATACTAATGTAGCCCATTGTAGGCAAAGAAAGACCATTTTGTGTGTGAATGGTCACTGGAGTGATAGCATATGTGTCCTTATGAAATTCATTAATAAAGAGAACTTTCTCTTTGATAACGTTGACCCTACTTACAAGATCAACAAGAACACTACTAATGGTCTTCTTATTGAAACGATCATGTAAAGAGGTCCATTATTTGTATCATAGGGTAGATCATTAGAAGAAAAATATATCACTAACATATTGATGTCTCACTTGACGTGATGGAGTTCCAACATCAATCATGTTTACCAATGTTCTTGGATTCTCTTTAGGAGAAGTAGAATGTGAAGTTTCAGATGTTACAAAGTTGGATGAATGTGATGGTAATGAATATGTAAAGATTTAAAGTTGTTGATCTAGTTTGGCAACTAATTTTTTAACACTTTCCTTCTTATCGTGGACCTAGATGTTATATGCATCAAAGTTTCAGGACTCACTCGGACTCGGTGAGTCTTGAGTCGATTCACCTCTGCAGAGTCTAGGGGGCTCATAATCAGACTCGACCGAGTCTCGGCAAGACTCACCAAGTTTGGCAAGCCCCGTCAGAAAAACTCAACCAATACAGCCAGCATTTAAAGGTGCAAAAAAAAACAAAAAATTTAAGTTAAAACTTATTTTTTTACTTATATTTCCTCTACATCCCTAAAAGAAACTTCATTTTTTTTTTGAAATAATAGGAGGAGAAAAGAGAGTTGTGAGGAAAAATAAGAGTGCATTGTAGGGCAACCACCAAGGAGGTAGACCAAGAATCCATCAACAAATTGCATTCGGGAAGCTTCATACTCACATTTGGTGCATCAAGAGCTCTCTACCAGTTATTGGAAAGAGTTTGCATTTCATTTCAAGTTTAATCTAAGAGGTAAGATTTTTTTTTTTGGTTTTTTTGTGTTTTTAAAGAAAAATTTGCATTATTTTCTAACATTTCAATTCTTTTTGGAACAAAGTTATAAACCCTACTTTTTTTGGAACAAATTTAGAAACCCTGCATTTTGTTTTGGAACAAACCCTATTTTTTTTTTTGGAACAAACCATACATTTTTGTATTAATTTAATAATTATAACTGACAATTCATAAAAAAAAATTTGTAATTATGTGTAATTGCAGCAACCTTGATCTCAAATTCAAATCATATTTTTCACAATGTCTACTTCTACAACCCCAATTAGAAAGGACCCAACTTGAAAACATGCTAAAAAATTTCCCATGCAAAAAAAGGAGAGGAAAAATGTAAATATTGCAAAACACTTTTTCATGGAGGCATTAATAGATCGAAATACCATCTTGCACACATACCCTCCCATGATGTTGTGGGATGCTCTCATGTGCCTCCTGAGGCTATTCATGAGGTACAAGTACAACTAGAAATATTTGAAATGAAAAAAGAATTCAAAAAGAGGTAAAGGGAGGAGTTGGCGTGCTTTGGTGGTGTTGGAGAGGCTTCTTCCATGTCTTTATTTCATCCTAGTGCTAGTGCTTTTGCTAGTGTTGGTGCTAGTGCTAGTGCTAGTGTTGTTGATGCCACTATTGCTAGTGGTAGTGAGAGTATTAGCATTGGTCCCAAAGTTTGTAAATCTAGGATGGATTCATATTTTGTGCCACACACTACTCCTAGTTCCCAACCATCTCTTGAGAGCATGGATTGGAAAAAGGAGGCACATGATGCATCTAGACGAGTAATTGGAGACTTTTGGTACTATTGCACCATTACATTCCATGTAGCTAGGTAATTCTTTTTTGTTTGATTATTTTAAAATTTATAGTTTGATTCTTTGTCTCATGAATTTTTATATTTAGATGTATGTCAAATTCAAATTTAAAGTTAAACTCTCCATTTTACAATACTTATCTTATTTAATTTATTTATGACATGTGTTAGGTCTCCTTTTTGGAAAAATATGGTTGATGCCATAACTATTTATGGGGCAGGGTTCAAAACCCCTATTGAAGATGACTTAAACAGTCCTCTATTAACACAAAAGGTGGCTAATATAAAATCTGAAATAGAGAAGCAACAATTGGTATGGAACAAGAAGGGTTGCACTATCATGACCAATGGTTGGACCGATAGAAAAAATAGGATGCTGTTGAATTTTCTTGTTTCCTCCACAAGTAATTGTACTTCCCTCAATGCATTAAATAATTTGAAATTTGAATTTGATTTAGTGATTAATATTTTTAATTTATGTTTTATTGAATCATTGATTTTGCTTTTTTTCTAGGTGGCACCATGTTCATCAAGTCAATTGATGCTTCAACACATGTAAAAAAATGCCACATAACTATGTGAGGCTTTAGAGGAAGTCATACTTGATGTGAATGTGATTCAAGTAGTGAACAATACTATAGTAAATTATGTTGTTGCAAGTAGTCTAATGATGGAGAGGCACCCAACAATATTTTGGACTCAATGTGTCATCCATTGCCTTGACCTCATATTGGAGGATCTTTGCAAGATTCCATAGATCAAAACATGTGTGGATATGGCCAAAAATATTTGCAAATTTATATACAATCACACATGGGTCCTTATCATGATAATGAGGTAATACACGAAACTGAGGGAGTTGGCTCGTCTTGGCATCACTAGATTTGCTACTAATTTCATCACATTACAATACTTGATTCAATCAAAGGAAGCTTTGAGACGTATGTTTGTTGGTGAGGAGTGGAATTCCTCATCTTATGCTACGACCACTGGAGAGATTGATGTGGCAAATTGCATTTTTGATGAGTCATGCTTTTGGGCACCTATTGTAGAGATTATGAAGGTAAAATTTAATTCTACATTATGTTTTAATTTTTATTCATATTTTTCTTTTATTTTTTATTTTTGTTCACACTTACTTATGTTAAGCTAATTTTTCACAACATTTGCAGTTCACTGAGCCCTTGGTAGTTCTGCTACGAGTTGTTGATGGGGAGAAGCTCGCAATGGGCTACATATATGAGGGCATGGATAGGGCCAAGGAGGCCATTAGATCTGTCTATGAAGGAGTTAAGGGTAAGTATCATCCCATTTGGGAGATCGTTGATAGGAGATGGAACCACCACCTTCACAAGCCCCTCCTTGCAACTACTTATTTCCTAAATCCAACATTCCAATTCCGCCCTAATTTCAAGGCAAATTATGAGGTTCTTGGTGGGCTCTACTTAGTGATAGAGTGGATGATGCTTGATGTTACTTCACAAATAGTCCATGAGATAGAGGCCTTTACTAATGCACAAGGAGACCTCTTTTCTCATCAAATGTGCAAAGATAGTAGGACGACATTGTAGCCAAGTAAAAATATATTTAAGGGCATAATTTTCCCCTTTTTATATTATTATTAAATGTTGAAACTTGAAACTTAAAATTGGAAATGAGATTGATTTTTTTCTCATCTCAAATAGATGGTGGCAAATTTTTGGTGCTAAAACACCAAACTTTCAGAGTATTGTAATTTGCATATTGAGCCAACCATGTAGTTCTTCAGGTTATGAGTGCAATCGGAGTATGTTTGAGCACATACACTCCAAGAGGTACAATAGACTATCTGTGGAGAGGTTGAATGATCTAGTGCATGTTCATTACAACCTTCATCTTAGACATAGACATATTTTTTACCATGAATCCACCCTAATCACGCTAGAGGAGGTTGATCCAAAATCTGAGTGGATCACTGAGGTTACAGATCCTATCTTTAGTGATGAGGACCTTGATTGGGTTGACCAAGAAGATAAAGAGGCTAAGGTTGCAGCCATGGAAAAGGAGGATGATAGAGCACGAGTAGACATAGGCACAATTGATGTTGGTGAGGGTGGCATGGAGTCACAAGCAGAGATTATGGTTGTTGCATCACCCATGACCCACCTTAGATGCATTCGTAGGAAGGATGCAGGCTCCTATGATCCATAGACTTCTAGTTATTATTTTTATATTTCATATTTTTTTGGAACATTTGATTTCATGGATTTCATATTCCATGAGTTTTGTATACATTTGACTATATTTATATATCTCTATGTTATTGCCTTTAGTAGCTCTGCTACAATTTGCATTTATACTTATGTAATTGATGTATACTTGTGTATGTGATCAAATTAGCTTCTATTTGATGATGGTATTGTGTCTTTAAGGTTTATTTGATAAATGATGCATGAAAAAAATTTAAAATCCTTAAAAATCTCTAAATTTCTTGGGTTCTTTACTTTGTTGAGTTTGAGTCGAGTTTGGGCACGAAGTCCCAAGTCTTGAGTGGAGTCAGCCTCGTTGAGTTCATGTCAATTGCAAGTCTTGGAACTTTGATATGCATCGATGTGGTCTTGCACCAAGTGGTGAAGATGCATACACACTCAATATCATGCCTAGGAATGTGATGAAATTTACCAAAAAAATAACCATACCAAGCTAGATAAGGTTACTTTGTTGGAAGTGGTTTTATTTCAAGAAGTGTGACTAACTTGTCTTTTAATAGATTTTGCATAATATTGTATAAAGAATCATACAATTTCATAAATGATATATGATTCTAAGGTGTTATAACTAAGACCCCAAAATTTTGTGATATAGTAAATACACTTGCTTTTTGATTAAAAGGTTTGTTTATTTTATAGTTTTCAAAATAAGATGCATCACCTTGGTTATTAGAGTGAATCAATGAGGTTGATCCCCCATATTGGCTAACAATCTATTGAAAATCTTGCAAGATAGTAAAAATATGAGCAAAAGAATTATATTTCATCAATAAGAAGTTACCCCTAAGTGTTGGCTACAAGTTTTTGATGAATAAGCATTATACATCAAAATATAGGAGCGCATAGAAATATTTTTAAAATAACAACTAGTATCTAAAAATAAAATCAATTACTTTCTCAACACTTCCTTACTTACAATGGATGAGATCAGTGAATGAGATCTGCAATCCATTGTCCACTTGGAAATATTGGAGGAATTGATTGATCAATTGTTCAAATGTGTAAATTGAATTATCAAGTAGGGAGAAAAACCAATCCAACATGGTATGTTTTAATGATTGTGGTAATAGTTTAGCTAACAACACATCTTTAAAAAGTGAAAGCAGAAACATGACTCTGAGGGTCCCATTTTCCACTGTATTTCTCAAATCAATGTGCTTCAAAGCCCTAGGAAAGAGGTGTATTAAGGATATTCAAGGCTAACAAACTGTGTATGTAATATAGTTGAATTAATGATTGTGAAGAAGTGTCGGATAAATCAGCAATTTGAGTTTGTAGTTGACCAAAATTTTGCAAAAGTTGGTTTAAGATGGGATTTGGCTTATGGGTATAAGAAATGGAGGTTTGGATTGTGGAATTTTGTGTGGCTACTAATGTGGTGATGGTAGATATAAGGATCTGAGAAGCACCAAGGCCTAGCTCAAGAAAGCCAAAGGAAAAACCAGATGAACAACTTGCAAAGAAACCTAAAGAAGGAATAGCTACTACGGCCATAGGTGATGTTATCACCATATACGCAATAGGCACTAGCATCAACATAGATAATTGTGTGCCATAAATGTTAAAATATGAATCTTGTATATTTCCCAAGATTGAAGTATAGGAGGGGATATTGCTTTGTACAATGTGTGTCAAACTCCAAAGATACTCAAGTATTTAATTGTCAAAAGTTAATATATTGTAGATAGCGTCCAAAATAGGTACACCTTGTGAAAACATATAATTATACAAAGCATTTTGAAATTCACATTCAAGAGGGAGACGAGAGACTTGGTGAAGCAGGATTCGCATAAATATAGTGAGGAGGAGAATTAGGATAATTAGGCATGCCTAATATGAATTGTTCTTTTGAAAAGTATGGTCCAATTTGGATAGGAGTTTTAAAAGTTCTTGATTGTGACATGTTAGGATTCATAAGACTCACTCTAACTATGTTACTAGAAGATAAATATTGGGTCAAAAATGTCATAAGAGACTTTATGACACTCAATCTAACTATGGTTCAAGAGCAAGGAACTAATATTCTCCTCAAAAGATTTAGTATTTTACTATAATAATAATATATTTTAATTCTCAGAATATCACATTCACCAAAATGTAGTATAGGAAAATTGATTTTGATTAAAAAATGAGTCTTCCTTGAGAATTGAGATTCTTATACTAGCATTAGGATGAATCAAATATTTTGTAATTTATCTAATCTATCTTTTTTAAGGATTATAATTGGAAATGAAATTAATTATTACAATTTCAATGCAAATGTCCAGTTATAAAGACTAGTGAAAATATCTCTTTTTGTAACAATAATTAAAATCTAAATCCAACAAAAAGGGAATGCATAGGTCATGATGATGATTTTGTAGCCTTCTTGAAGTCTCAGCCATGGACACCAACATGTAGTGTGGATGTCCTTGTAGTGCATCATTGTCATGTACAAACATGATAATAAAATATGAAATACCTTAAAATTTATGCTTGCACACACAAGAGAGATCATGGGCCCATTGTGTACAAAAGATATGGAAATGACAAAAAAAATAACTACAATACAACATAGAAAACCTCAATAATGTAAATTAAGAAAGAAGTATTGACAGAGAAAAGAATGTCATCAAAATGTTGTTTTCTTCTAACCTAAGATTGCTTTGAAACCAAATATGATGCCAAAGATATGAAAATGATATGGGATACAATATGCTAACACTAGATATATCCAAATGTTAGCATAAACAGATTTTTCTATATAAGAAGGAGATAAAAAAATACAATATGATCACTTGGAAGTCCCTAAAAACCTCTAAGAAAGATGTAATAGTTTCCACTATGCTACCTTGCTCAATCTCGCTTCAAAAATATGACATGCAATACCTAATAACTTGTTGTTGATTCAAAATATCTATATATTCAAGAAAGTAACAAAGCTTCAATATTCGAGTGTGAATGAGAGAGTTAATTGAGAGTTAGCTTTTCTTCTTTTCCTTCTTTTTTTCCAAAATGGGAAGTCAGGTTGCTCTACACTGTATGACTTACATGCAAGGGTGTTACTTTCAGAATATTTGCAGGAAGGAAATGCTCCAACGACCACTAGAATCATGAATTTTCATGGGATGCTAGTGCATTGCGTGAACATTTGTGCATGAAGCTCTTGTCCAAGAAAAACCAAACTTTGAAAGTTGGAATTATCATAAAATTGCTAAACAATTGACATTTTGGCGTTAACATTTTATACTTAGATTGTTTTTATATCATGAGCTAAGAGAGGGAGCATTGTGTAGTATGAAATTGCAAAGGTACGCAATTTACGACACTACAAATGGTATGAGAATTTGTAAACTTGTTCATGATTATTGCATTTGGAGGAAATGCGCATAAATGGGATAAAACCATTTAAATGAATATGGTCTTTTTGATGTAATTTTCATAATTCTTGTATTTAAGATTTTTTTTTATAGATATGATGTCAAGTTAATTCATGGTCATTTGATCTTATGTGCATTATCTTAAACTTTTTTGGATCAACAACTATTACAATACTTTAACAAGTTGACAAGTCGTGACTTCTCAAAGGCATTTGTTTGGAAAAGTTGGTTGAAAGAGCAAAGTGTTGATATATAATTAGTGCAACTAGGCTAAGCTACACCTATTATAGTGAGTTAATGATTGCCTTTTCCTAATAGTTTATAGTCATTCTTATAGTTTATGTCCGCCATGTTATAGGATATCTACTATTGTGGAAGAAATGTAGTTATTTCTTTGTTTCATATATATGTTTGGCTTGCACATAAAATTGATTTAAGGGTCTCAATTGAGGTTACAACCACTTTTACTTTGACATAACCATAGTTTAAGTTCTTGTACTTTATATTCCTTGTGGTAAGAAAAATTGATGGTAAATCATAAGCTTGGTTCAAAATAATATGTTTTGTTATATTGGTCATTCTATTTGAAAACAAACACAAAGTTCTTGGAGATGCTTCCATTGATTTCCTTTATCTCAAAACATCACACCTCTAAATCGATGGGAGTGTAAGAGTAATTCTTAGGTTGACACCATGGCTAGCTAAGCATACCTTTATTGAAGGCAAACACCTGGTCCGTAGTTTTCTATGAATGAACACACCTTTGGATTTTATTCATTATATGTTTTTAATGAAATTAATGGTAAAGTGTCCCTTTTGATTTGGATGAGTTTGTATCTCTCAACAATTGAATGGACTCGCACAGAGTTCAACATAATTGAACATTATAATGACTACAATTAAAATTATATAAAACCTAATTATTATCAAATATAAATATTATATTTTTATTTATTTTTACTTATTAAAAAAAATTTAAAAAGTAATTAATACAAGATATAACTACTATTGAAATTAATAACTACATAATGTATTGTTATATAAAACAAGATACCATATAATATAATATTTTTGTTTGCAATATAAAAATAACTACATAATGTATTGTTAAGCATTTTTTGGTGAGGACTGTGAGATAAGAAACGTAGACGCCAATTCGAAGCTTAGATTTATTGCAAAAGCGGAAGAAAAACATGTGGCTGCTGGGATTCGAGCCCAGGTCTCCACGGCCACAACGTGGAATTCTCACCACTAAACTACAGCCACCCATTTGTATTTGTGTTACTGATTTAATCTAGATTTATAATTTTGAATTACAATATTGAAAGTTAACCTTTCACTTTCAAGTGCTAGGGTTTCATTTTCATTTTCCTGTTCCTTATTTCAGTTAAAAAGTAAAATCTGCAGAATAACTGGCATAAGTCTATAACACTCGTGGACGGCAGGATTCGAACCTGCGCGGGCAGAGCCCACATGATTTCTAGTCATGCCCGATAACCACTCCGGCACGTCCACTGATTTCATGTGTGAGCAAGTTAAAACTATAAATATAATAAAACACCTATTTTCATTATGACAGGTCATGATGTTTGGCGATGGTTTTAGAGCGAAATTGAAGGAAACTTTTTACACTAACATAGGAGGCTATACGAATCTTCTTGGGGATCCTCATTATCTACAATAACATTTTCACTAGAAAGATTAATGTTATATTATTAAAGTTTAGATTTTGTTGAAGTATAAAGGCTTTCTTTTTAGTAAGAAAAATGTTTAGTAATTGAATAAGGTTTCAACGATAAACACTGATTAATCTTCGCTGTACTGGTCAATCATAATTCATTTTGTTTAAGGATTTATTAAATAATGGTTAGTTCCAGAAGTAAATGTGCTGGGAAGTTAACCGCTCTGAAATTTGTTTGGTTGTTATTGGTTTCGATTAACG
The DNA here is from genome assembly GCA_007258455.2 of Sequoia sempervirens. Taxonomy (NCBI): domain Eukaryota; kingdom Viridiplantae; phylum Streptophyta; class Pinopsida; order Cupressales; family Cupressaceae; genus Sequoia; species Sequoia sempervirens. The sequence goes on along the minus strand of VDFB02058242.1, from coordinate 672,784,294 downwards.
GCTACAGAAGATTCTAGTTTCATGAGACAAGAGAGCATGTAGTTCCCAAAGGGCTTAGGAATTTTCACTGCATTCGGAGAAGACGTCGCTGGTCTGCAAGACATTGGTTGCCACACCTCCAAGTTACATTCATAGCAGGCTTCACTTTTCATAGGGATAGACAAAAAGACCATTGCTTAGGCAATTGGAAAATTGTTCTTTGCAACTTCATTTTTTTCCCTTGTTTCTATAGAAATACTTGTTCAGATTTGGAGAAAATTATGTTCAATGTTATGAGGTCTGTTGTGATGAATGAGACAAGAATGGCAGCTTCTCTTCTTCGTCTCCATTTCCACGACTGTTTTATTAATGTAATTTCTCTTTCTTTTCTTGGTATTGCCACAAGTTATTTTAGGTTTTAGTTTTTTTATTAACAAATTGTCTAATGTTGTGGTAGAATGCTTTTTCTGTTTCTTAAAATGGTATTATAATTCATTCAATAAGTCTATCTCAAGAATGTTGTAGCCTATCCAAAAGTTCTGGTATCTAGCTCTAGTTTTACAGTGCCATTGAACTATTTATTCTATTCTACATACTTGTCTGTAATAGATTTCTTTTATTTATTTTTAGTAAACACATTGGTATGAGGAGTCCAAATTAAGGGCGGTACCATTAGATACCCTAAATTGCAGTATATTCAGTCTAATTCATTGGCATTAAACCACAATGGCTTTTGTATACCCAAATCATTCTTAGGTCAGATCAGATTAAACAACTACATTGTAGTTTTGTTATTTGGATTCTGAAACATCTTATGCTATATGGAGGGGTGTCGTAGCTTCATGCTTTCAATATTCATAGAATTCCTTTACAGTAAATTTAGGATCAGTTTGTAGAATAATTTTGTATTGTTGTCTCCCCAATAGTCTAGGATTTCTGTTGATGTAACTGATATGACTTCCCAATCAAATTTTGCTCTTGGACCTCTATTACCTAGTCAAAGCCCACTTCATAAGTCCACTCTTAATTGAGATCTAATTGAGCTTTGGTTTCTTTCTAGTTTTTGAAAACTGGATTTAGCTCTTGGACTTGAAATTTATGCATCGTGTGCACCATTTTTATATATTATAAGCAAAATGACCATAGTTACAAAGAGACTCTTGTATGAGGACAAGGTCCATATTCTGGTCACTGCATCATCTGGTGACTATATAATATCATACTATCCTTTTTCATTTATTATCATACCCTGGTATTAAAATCTGCCCCACATCTGGATTTCTATCTATGTCATTCATCTCTTGGTAACTATTGCAAAAACTAGTTGTCTAGACATCATTTTCTCATATTTGAATTCAAACCATCCATGAGGAGCTTGCATAAGAGATGTGAAGATGAATTGGGCAAATGTCAAATATTGTTGAGATAGTCATGGTAGTGTTCCTAGTATGTGTTAACCATCCAGTCAACTCTTATTGGAAGACTGCTCTGTTTTTTCATACCCTTATTTTCTACCTTTCCTTAAGTTACACTATGATGAAAAAATCTTGACAATTGCACTAAACCTTCATGTTTACTTTAAAAGGTAAAAAGATCTCATTTCTGTAACATTTATTTCGATGGTGATTTTAGTTAGATTCTTTATATTGATGTTGTCTATAACTCATTATTAACTTTTTGAAACACTCTGGTATATGGTTCAATATTTTATAAATACATTGAATTGCTAGAGGGGCATGATCTTTGGCATTTTGTTGCAACAATCTCAATAACTATCACTGTGATATCATAGATCTATGTTCTCAGAAGAAGGTACATTATAAGTCCTCTTTCATATTCATTCTTTGTTCTTCTTCTAGGGTGGAAAGTGGGAAAATATAAATGAATACATATGTTACACAGTACAGGGGACTGGTACAAAAGGATTGTTGAGTGATTTCTACCCTACATGTTTACATGGATGGTCAACTATTGATGACCAGAGCATCCTTCTGCATTTCTAAGAGCACTTAGTGTATTTTTGTGTTTCTCCTTTGCCAAATCCATCTCACATTTCACAAAGATTACAAGTTGGACTTAAATTAAACTTTTCACTATACCCTGTTCCTATATTATTCAAGATAATCTGGTGGTTGTTTCCAATCCTATGACAATTTCTAGATTATTTACCAGCCGACTAAGTTAAAAGCACAAGAAAATAGAGAAGGAAACATAAAAACAAGCAAAATTGGATGATTTAGGCATGGCAAACGCATGCATTTTCTTTCCTCATAAAGATATTTCAACTGTTTAATATCATTTTCTCAAATCAAAGACATTCCAAAAGCTTGATCAAAGCAGTTCCCTTTTGAGGGAAGAAATGCTGTTGTATCCAACACAACATGCATTAATTTGCATGCTTATCTTTTCCCAAATGCACATGAAATTCAAATGAAAGCTAAAAGAGCATTCATGTCGCTTGAAAAACCAGTGTATTTGTATAAATAAGGAAAAAAAAATTCCAGGGAATAAATGCATTTCCTTTCACATGAGAATGAGGGACGGGGATCCAAGAGCCCAACAAATGATGGCTCTGTAGTCTGTAGATGCCAAAAAGTTAAACATGTAGAATACAAAGAATTGCCTTCAAACAGGAGACTTTGGGTTGATTATTCCTTCACCAATGATCTGGGGAGCAGTTCTGGGCAGAATTTTGAAACTTTTAGAAAATAATTGTTTTGGTATTTTCCAAATTTTCTCATTTTGCAGTTTTGGGGCTTTCTAAACAAAATTTACCACTTGGAAATTTGTTTGGGTGTCCCTAAGGGATCCTGAGCTACCTCGCGAATCATTTGTACTAGTTTGCACCCTAATCTTTCCAATGCACATCTGAGGTCTAGATTGAGCTATGATCACAGAGTTATGAACCCTGCAAGTGTTGCCGCCAGCATAGTACCATTCCAACAGTTATGAACCCAACTTCCTGAAAAGTTTCAACAGGTACTGCTGAGCATTTTCAGGAATTTTTTAAAGGTGGTGATCCCATGAACTTATTAATGCAGCTGAGCTCAAAATATTAAGCTCCAAATTTTAAGGAAGCTGGTGGTCTCATGAACTTATTGGTTGTGCAGTTCAGCCTAAAATTAAAGCTCCAAAATTTAAGGAAGCTTAAAAGTTGAGATGATTGACAAATGGCAATTAAAATTCCTAAACTGTAGGGGCAATCTCCAGCCCCCCCTATTTTCACCCCCTCAAATTTGCAGTCCTAAAAGGTAGGAGCTGCTATTTTTCAGGAACAGATTCTAATTAATCCTGCAGCAATTTTATTTTGACTTCATGAGACCTCCTGCCCCTTAAAAATAGATCCTGAAGCGTCTCCATGGGACCCCACCCTAAGAACACACATCACCCATCATAAGGGATGATTCTTCAGAACTAATGGAGAAACGTTTATTTACTATTTTTAGTAGCTTTTTAGATTTTGCATTATAAATCTATAAAATAGATAAAAACTCTTTATATACTTTTCTTTTGCAATAATTTTTTTATTAAGCAATTTTAGTCTTGTTAATTTTCATTTTAGTACTATTCAATTTCTATCTTTAATACATTAATTCCATAGCTATTGTGTTGCCCCCATAATACAACTTTCATTCAGATAAACCAGAATGTTGCAGTCCTAAATGAATTATAAAGAAATAAAAAACATTAACAATAGTGATATTAACAAAATAAATGGTATTAGATGCCTTCTCCTAGTACAAAATAGGTAGAGCCTTTTGTCTATGGACCTAAGCAGAATATGAGTCTATTTTTGTGATATTTAGAATTAGAAAGGAACTCTTGTGGGCTAGGGTTAGATAGTAAGAGAATATGGGAGAAACTAGAAAAGTATACCAAACAATGCAACTTGTTACAATTTATCTTCTTAAGAAAAGAAGGTATAATTAGGAGACCTTGACTCTTAAAGTAGTCTTTGTTGAAAATATTATGTATGGATGAGAGATTTTTAGGAATATAGTGAATATTCATAGTACATGCTATAGTACATCCTGCCTCTATTATTGTTGGAAGTACCAAATTATATTCACAATAACTACAAAGAATCTTATAGTGTAGAAGGGTTTCTCTAACTTAGATGCACATGATGCCTACAACTATGTCTTTGTTTGTTGTAATTGGAAATGACAAAACTTATAGAATATCTTGAATGTTGTTCATTATTTATCTTGTTCATTCCAAATTTGTTCATTCTTTTTACTATTTGATTATGAGGCGTAATTTTTGATAGATCGAAACACATTTTCTATTACAGAACAGCCGAAGAGGCATCTTCTAAGACAGATTGGAGTGTATTTGTAAGTGCAAAGAGATATTTTGTTGGTGAAATGGTCCTTTTCATAAGGTAACCATACAAATCTATTTGGAACCATTGGTACATAAATTTCATAAATTGGGTTGTTTTGAGTTTTATGATTTATCTATATTATAAATAATTGCACTATTTTAATTCATATATAATAGTCATATTTTGAAAAGCATAAGTTGCCTATAGCTAAATGTATTAGAACGTGTAAAGGAATATAATCTTTTTGGAAAGAAAGTTGGTATATCATTTCTAGATTGTCTACTAACAATGGGCTACTCCTACACAAAAGCTTAAAAGTTAAAACTAAATCACAGATGTCTAGAACTCACAATCTCTAACAATATTAGGCTTGGAAAACCCTAAAACATTTAATAGATCCATTCCCCATGGCAATAATAAAGGCAAAATAAATCACAAATTTTGAGCTTAAGCTTTTGATCTGGTTGTATAGTACACCATTATATATTATATTGATGTCTAATTTGTTGAACTCTAATAATAAACAATGTGAGCATGTACACATGGATCAAAAGAAATAGCTAGCCTTAAGAGATTTATATGTAGAGCATCCCTAAGAATTATCAAAGATAAAATACAGATAAATCATAAAACTCAAAATAAGGCAATTGATGAAATTTATCTGCCAATGGTTCCAGATAGATTTGTAGGCTTACCTTATGAAAGGAAGTGAATCACAAGAAAAAGCCTCTTTACACTTACAAATACACTGCAACTTGTTCTTAGAAGATGTCTCTTTGGTTGTCCTATAATAGCAAATGTGTTGCAATCTATCAAAAATAATGCCTCATAATCAAGCAGTGAAAATCTGACGGCGGGTTGATTGAACTGATGACTATAATAAGCCCTTTGGGAACCACGCGCTCTCTTGCCTCGTGAAACTAGAATCATATATTGACATTTTGTAGCCAATAATCGAGGCCAATAACAAGCCACCAAATTTTAGAGTAGTTAACTTATGAACACATTTGCATCCCTTATTAATCACTGTTTAATAAATCCTTAGGAAAATTGAATTCTAATTGACCAGTGTAGTGTGCATTAATCACTCTTATTTATCCTATCCATTCCAAATTTGTTTATTCTTTTTTCTACTTGATTATGAGGCATTATTTTTTATAGATTGCAACACATTTGCTATTACAGGGTGGCCAAAGAGGCATCTTCTAACAACATATTGGAGTGTATTTGTAAGTGCAAAGAGACTTTTTGCTAGTGAAACATTCCTTTTCATAAGGTAACCCTAGAAATCTATCTAGAACCATTAGCACATAAATTTTATAAATTGGGTTGTTTTGAGTTTTATGATTTATCTATATTATAAATAATTACACCATTTCAATTCATATATAATAGTCATATTTTGAAAAGCATGAGTTTCCTATAGCCAAATGTATTAGAACAAGTAAAAGAACAAAATTTGTTTGGAAAGAAAGTTGGTATATCATTTCCAAATGCATAAAATACTCTCACAATTGCAAAGCTTATTTTTCCAACTTGAGAGAAGCTAAGGGACTAGGCTATAGTTAACATACCTTATTCCACAAACGGATTAACATTGGAGATTGCAAGTGGGGCAAGAGTGGAACATCAAACATTACAATTGCTTTGAGTAAACCTAATTCAAGGATAATAATTATAAACTATGACAATAGATGAAGACAAACATGTTTCTATATTAGTTATGGGTAGTATCTATTGATTATAAATTATGTTAGCTAAAATATTTTATAGTTTAGTGTTGTGTTGTTTTGTAGGTGAAATGGAGTTTAATATAATGTCTATCTATCTTGTGTACAAAAACAAAAAGGGCTATTGTGGTAACATTAGCTATAAATAGGCACTTAGAAATTAGAATGGGGCATGTTTTGGGTGTAAATGGTCTTTATATACATAGGTCTCTAAATTGTATCTTGGAACTATTGTAAAACTTAGAACCTTAGTCAATACCCGTACCTTCCTATGAGATATTTCCTGTCTACTCCCACAATTGATATTCCATTGTTTCAATAATACTACAATTTTGTTTCTCTGCAATCTAAGTATTGTTTTTGTGCTATCCAAAGGTATAGATATTTCTATGGAGTTCTACTTTTATAATTATAAAACTGACAAAAATATTTTCATGAGCTTTTGTAGTTGAGGGTTATGTTTCTTCAATGGATTTTCAATTTTTTTAATTTCAAATGTACATTTTCTTGTGGACGAATACAATAGGTTAACGATTGAGCACATAGTGCATGAAGCCTAAAGGAAGATTTTAGAAGAATTTTACTAGTGTGCAATTAATTTAATTGGTGTAGGACATTATTTTGAGAGTGAACTCCAAAATAATCAGCAACATAATATATTTGCAAAGCCAGAAGGGGCAAGACAATAACAAAAAATAGTTGGATCAGCTACTATACTCAAAGTAGCTTAATTTTTTCTCTTCCACTAACAGCACTTGGCATGTGGACCACAAGAATTGAAGTGAAAAAAAATTCTAAAATAAAAATTTCCAAATTTTACTGAAAACCATCCATTTATTAACAAGTGGCATAAATAAGTTCTTGTAACTAGCAATTGAAGGGTTCTTGAAAACTTTGTTTTTACCACTCCCCCTCCTAAAAACAGTTGAGCACAAAAACAAAGTGTAATTCCCTAGTTATATAAAGACCTGATTATGATTCATTGATTGGATCATTACCAAAACTGTTATGCCAGTTTTTGGCAGGAACTTATTGCCTTGCAGCTCTTGTTTTTTATTAGTTAAGCAAGGAAGAGCCCTAATCCCGTGGTACAAAGCAAAGACAACAAACAGAGAAATAGACAAGGAAAGGCAACACCTACCACCACCAGAAAATAGCAACAGACAAGCCTAACCAAAGCCAAAAATGACACGCAAGCCAAGTGACCAAAATTGCAACCACATAATCATCAACAGCATAATCAAAAACAAAATCCCCAAGTCAATCCATGAAATGGAACGCAGACCATTTATGAGATCAACCAAAGACCAGCAGGTACAAAACCATAACAAAGCTATCAAGAAATAGCAGTCAGGAACAGTAAAACTAAGCACCAAGAGATTCAGAGCAGCCATAAGATCAAAGCACTAAACTCCCAATTTTTGCCAAATTGGGCCACAAACTCCCTTCAAGCGAGTAGTCTTCAATTTTTGAACCAAGCCTTACAGCCAACAAAACAGGCCAACTGGCCTCCTTCCAAGAAAACAAAGCCATAACCTAAAACGATAACCACCCCAAGGGTGGGTAAGACAAATTGTACTTCAAGCTCATATAGGCAAAATTATAAGAGGATCCTCAACACCAAACCACCAGAAAGCTATGAACCATCCCTCGACGAGCCTGTTAATGAGAGAAACCAAATTAGAACCAGAAATAGCCTTAACACTACTTGCCTCTCCACCTCTATAGGAGAAAGCATATCCCAGAAATAGTACCACCCAAACAGCAACACTAGTAAAACACTAGCTCTTGAAGATGAGCAAAACCGACACATCAAAACTCTCCTTCACAATATGAGAGAGCGCATCAAACCCCTAAGGAGCAAGAGCGAACCCAGAACACCACCTTGAGCCAAGCACCAACTCAAACTCCACCTCAATAGGAGAGAGCTCTCCTCTAAAAGAAAGGGTGAAGTGAGAACCATAACCACTAGAGCCACTCATCTTCTGCATGAACCAACTCCACCTCAAAAGGAACCAACAGAAGATAAAGGAGCTTCCCACCCCACCTACAACCTCCAACTCCACCTCAAAAAGAGAGGGCTCCACCTCTGAAGGAGCAGTCTCCACCTCCATATGAGACCTCAACTGTAGAGCCAAACAAGAAGCCAGCACCCTAGTAGACAAAGTTGTCACCACACCCCCTTGGCAGCCCAAGCAGCAGGTTCAAGAAGGAAGCAAAAGATCGAAGAGACCCAACACCACCAACTCTAAATCCCCACCACAGCCATAACCGAGGGCCAACGAAAGAACAAAATTGTTAGAGTAATAGATCACCACAGTTAACACAAACTTGTAAAATAGGTTGAAAACCTCCACACAGACAAAGATTCCAAAAACTTCAGCAAAAGCTCAACCTCTCCAATAGAGGCCCTTCAGACCCTCTTCCAAAACAATGACAATAACCACCAAATAAGAGCCCAACTCAAAATAGGCACCAACAACCAACACTGGAACTAAACTAAGGACAGAATCCATGTCCAAAACAACAGCATCACCAATGACCATAAGAAGAACTAACCAAATGGGAAACCGTACATAAACGAAGGCAGAGCTAAAATCACCATACACTTGCCACAACAATAGAAGAGACAACTCCTCAATAGCAAACCACTTCTCGAGAAACCCAGAAGGGGCCAGAACATGGATAGCAAGCCCCAACAAGGGAGGGGACCTCCCCAGCCAGCACAGACAGCCCACGAAGAGACAGCAGGGTACCCTCAACTTCAAACAAAGTCATCGACCCAGCAGCACCAAGGGATAACCCAAAAGCTATAGCCAAGACTTCCACAAGGCCCACGAAGCAACAAAGCTCGGAGAGGATGAGGGTGACAGGAAACCACCCCCTCAACCTATCTATAACACAATGCACCTCCCGAAAAGATAACACAGCCTCCCACACGGCAGCCCCCAACAGACACCCAGAGGAGCCCAAACGACCTCAAAGCAAAAAGAAGAGATGGTCCCAAGACCATTGAAGCATCAACCAACTCCTCAACACAAACAGGCTGGCAGAGGAGAGCAGAATATAAAACCACCACAGGGCGAAGCAACCTGGGAGCCTCCAGATAACAAACGGCAGCAATGTCCCCAGAGACAATGCAATTCTTAAACAAACCAAAAAGGCGCCCAGACAATCCAAAGACAGACGAATCCCCCTCCAAATCTTCATCTCCTTCGCCTCCTTCAATAGAGATTTTCAAAAAGCACAGACCTCCTCTATTCCCGCTCAGAGCAGCCATCCTACACTTTTTAAAAGAAGAGGGCACCGAAGCTCCCACAACGTAGCCCCAAGAAGGCACCAAAAGGAGCCCAAACGGCCCCTGAGCAAAGAGAAGAGATGGGCCAAAGACACCAGTCGTCCCTTCCATGCGAAAAAACTTCCAAGAAAAGCAAAAAATGAAACCACCATAGGCGCCCAACCAAAAATAGTAGCAAAGTCCTCTGAAACAGGACAAGTGCAAAGCAGAACACAAAAACACCCAGGCAAACCAAAACCAGCAGGATCTCCTTCAGAATCATCGCCTTCATCATCTTCACCATCAAGAAGTTTCAAAAAATGCCTACCTCCACCTTTCCCACTCAGAGCATTCATCCTACCTCCTTGTATTGAGATAATCATCCTTGGCATGTTAAGTGAATGACTATTACAGCTCTTGTTATATACTAGCACTTGCACCCCAATGAGGTGCAATACTTATGCCGATAGGCCGATATACTTTGGTATTATATTATGAGCATGCAGGAAAAGTGCATGTTTCTTTTTTGGCAGCGAGCTTTTATGATCATTGCAATTTGTCTTCAAGACCTGTAAAATGAAAGCAATGGGGTGGTAAGGTGGGTAGATTAGGTGTTGGTGCAATCAACTTATAGTAGCAATTTGAAGCTTTGAAGTTTGAACTGTGTTATGATTTATAAGCAATTGAAGGAGAGTTTTGGAAGAGAGAAATTTGTAACAATGGAATTGATGCACCATGGAAATTTGCGATAGATATCAAGTAGACAAGAATTAGAGTTGTGTACCTTAATTTAGGAGAGACATAGTTGTTGTAAGCGAGCCTCCTCTTGTTTCCTTATGATTGCGTATGGATTGGTTTGCATTTTGGAGTATCTTTCAAAAGAGAATGGTGGTTGAACGCGAAGGTCGTTTAATCATTTAACTCTAGATATGGTTGTAAATGTTAGTCCTTGCCTATCTATTTTACCAATATCAATTGTTGCTTTTTGCAGTGTTAGGCCTTGAGCTTTGTGTATGGTAATAGCCCATGCCATCGTGAGTGGTATTTTCCTTCTATTGCCCAGGGAAACAGGTATTATCGGTATACTCTTTGAGTCATGCACGTTCCATGGTGGCCCACTATAGTTGTCGAACCTTGTTACAACATACATGGGAACATCTGGCGGTTTGGAACCGGGGCTGTAAATGATCTATACAATGACATTACAGTGTAAACATGATATTTAACAAGGTTCCAAATATAGGGCTGACCACTAAATCCATTTCGCTCTACACATAACTATTCTAGCATCTTCATTTGGTTGCACAAAAACATCCAATATGTATAACTTCCACTAAATCCATTTCGCTCCACATATAACTATTTTGGCATTTTCATTTGGTTCCACAAAAACATGTAAGAGTAACTAACTTCCAAGAAGTTAGTTGAACTTTTTGGACCATATATCACTCTGTAAAGCTTGGAATTCATGTTTCAGTTCAAATGCATTCGCCACTCCATAATATTGGCAGTACTTTAATTCACGAATGAAACCATAGTATAGTTCAAGAGCTTCATAGGTTGCATGAAATTTCTGAACAACTTCTTGCACCAATTGAACTTCGTGGTCTTGCACATCGCATACATTGTGGCTTGTTTTCATAGCTTCTTCAAAATTTTCCCGGCAACATGTCAAGACATTGTTAGAAAAAGCTTCAATATTATTCTGAGGGAAACCCAACCAATCCACAGATGTTGAGTCAGTTGATGATAGAGGTCTCTCATGGGTTTGTGGTGAGGTTGCATTGGACTCATAATCACTGCTTGAAATAGTAATAACATCCAAAGGTGCTCGTGCATTGGCCATAACCTGTAACTATAATTCAAAATAGCAATACTAATATTAAAAATAGTTGTCACTAACAAGGGCATAGGTATTCACTAAGACCCAAACTACAATCATATTAGACATACAATTAATTTCTATTTTTCTTTTCATAATCGACCCTATGAGGTGTCCCAAATAGGTTGAGATCAATAGTTTCTTGCAAGTGAAATCTATCAAATTTTTATTACATTAATGAATATTATAATTGGTAGGGATGATGTTGGTGTCAAGTTTGATTCTTATAGAGAATATAAAATAAATTAAATTAAATATTATAAATACAATGAAAATAATTCTCATATAATTTTAAAGTAAAATAGAATAACTATTAGTTAAATAAAATAATTTAAAAGTAAAAAATCAGGCATTTAAATAATATAAATAAATTTTAAATAATTCTTAAAAAAAGTAAAACAAGACATCTATTTTCTTTTAAAACTATTTAAAATATATAGTTTTAAAGCAAAAAAAAAAGAAAAAGAGAAAATATCTATTTTTAAAAGACTATTGAAAACATGTAGTTATAAAATAACTATTAAATGAATAAAATATCTAAAAAATATTTCTTAAGCTCTTCAAATATTAATGTTTTTTTAGATTTATTAAAGCTCTTCAAATAATAATGTTTTTTTAAAAGGTCATCTCTAAGATATTTCTATCACCACGATGGGCATACTTGGTAATTTAGAACCAAAATAAAGCATGGCTTTGAAATTCCATTATGACCTCTCTTCACACTATTCTAATGCACAAGTAGTCTCGCAAGTGGACTCAATATGTCTTGGACTATTGTCTCTAAGACCTATAAAGTGGTTATCAAATTCAATTGGAAAATTAAATGCATGGCTGTACTTTCTTAATCCTTTCATTCTCTTGAAGTTGAAATGCAACTAATCTATTCTAACCCATCCTTTTAGATGACCAATTTCTCAACAATCATGTAGGAATACCTAAAGGCCAAGAAGGAGCTTAAAACACATGTTGATTATTTGCATGAACAACTCAAGGTATTAGAAGGCAAAAGAGAAGATATAACTCTAAAGATCAACAAAAATGTCAAACTTAAATATTCTATCCTCCATTACCAACATCCTCCATGATGAAGTATGTATCAATAATCCCAACTGCTTCTAATTAAAAAATTTCAAGTTAGTATAAACCTCATTACCAACTTAATTGGATTGGACATCAAATAGTCAATTGTAGAAGAATTTAATCTCAAATTTGTGCTCATTCTTATTGAATTTCAAATATTTCTTAATATTTGATCTATATTATCTGTCAGTATCTAAATGAATTCTCGTTATATATGTCTTCTAATTATGTCCTCTTGACACATAATGTGCTAAACTTTAAGGCTAAATTCAACATGAAAATTTACTATTTTCTTTATTTAACAATTCAATTGGCTAAAAGAAACTTCTCTTATCTATAAAATGTCATGAATAGCCTCATCAAAAGGTGATGTATAATCTGGCCCTGCCTCTGAAGGAAAACACACACGCTAATCCATTTTCCATAAAACAATGGAGCACACAAGGCCAATGATGAAATGGGATGGCTTTCAAAGTAGAAAATTTCATATTGTTCCTCGTGGGTGCATTTGGATCAGAGTGTAAATGAAATAAATAAATTGAAACTATCATTACAGTAGCCCGGATAAAGCAAACATTGTGTACAAACAAATATAAGAACAATCTTAACTTTGTTGGAGAGTGCAGAGAGGCTGACAATTCTATAAGTAACTGGCATATTATATTTTTATACACATAAGTTGACAATTTCACCCAAAAGAATTTGAAAGAACCTATTAGAACACATAAAACAATTGTTTATTTATTTTTAAATTAAGAAATACATAAACATTAAAAGATCAGCATAAAAAAATTCAGATTGAAACAATAGTTTCTTGCCCATAGGCCTCCTTTAGAGTCCGCCTGCTGTTTCACGCGCTTTGCCCTATAAATAGTAATGACGATACAAATTTTTAAAAGTTAATTAAATAATCAAATATATAAAAATATTTACGGATAAAGTTAATTGAAATGGCACGCTATCCTTATCGTGACGGGGGTTAAAAACGTCATAATAAAATAATAAATATTCTTTCAGATCTGGAGTGCAATCCAAACAAATATCCCGGTGAAGGCAAACAGAAATCTTGACAGAAAAACCATTTTTAACCTTTGATATGGTCTGAATCGTAAAGTTGTGTAACTCTCTCTGTGAACAAATTATTATCTACTTGAGCGGCACATAAAAGAAAAGCGAAGCAGGTGGAAACCTTTCTCTGTTAATATTTAATTCTTATTGACATGAGCAGCACCTTAATTTGAAATGGCTAACAAATGAGGCACACCCGAGGGAAGTTAAAAAAACAACACATAAACGTAGCAAGCGATCACCTCAAGACTCTGTATCAGGTTGTTGGAGCCTTTCTTCGCCAGTCCTCTGGTAGACTTGTATTCAAAGAGGGAAAACGTAGACAAGGAATGTGAACTGTTTGCCAGAATTCTGCCTGCTTCTTCGCCATTTAAAGTTGCTTCACATTTATTTCACACAGTGAAGGTTTGGTGGCCTATTAAATTGCAGGCCAAACACAGAGACCACAAGAAATCTGCGTTCCATGTACTTATCTGCGCTATTACCATATATAATTCCATTTCCACACGAAAATGGAAATGTGAGTAATTCCATTTCCACATGAAAACATAAATGTGAGTAATTCCATTTCCACACGAAAATGGAAAGCTGAGTAATTCTGCCAACTGGGCGGGAGTAAGTAATTAAAACGATTATGGATACTAATAAAAATTATAGTGCTAATAAAGCGCAGTACGTTAGGCTAATATTTCATATAATATGAGTTAACTTTAAGCAAATAAAAGAATTGGGAGATGTTCTGCAGGAAGGTTAAATGGTACAACAAAAATATTCAATTTCTCTTCATTACGGCAACTTTGGAGTAAGTAATTGTCATCGATACCATTACAGTGATATTTAGCCCAAAACAGTGAATGCAGCCAGCGAAAGCAAAGGCGAAACAATGATCAGTCGGCCTAAATAATTATTCTGGAGGGAAAAAGTGTCTGAAGTGACCCCATATTGTCTAGGTTAGCTGGTTGAAGAAGCAGCGACGAAGGACAATTCGCAGCAGAGATGCACAGATAAGATGTCAGAAAATATGTCACAAGAAATCCTGCATTCATAATCAATCAGAAAAGTATTTTTGTGGTTGGTAAAAGCTTCACTGGATATTTAGTGGATTGCTCACTGCATAGAATGTCCAGCCTGTGAAAGCGTAAACTTTCTGCAACTGAAGATTAAATGGTACCATTGCCAAGATGGAAAGCGTGCATAATTGGTTGCCTATTTACTCAGTAAATGTACTAGGTTAAAAATTTAAGTCTTCCTAAACCTGCGTTCTACACATCATTCCCGCCGAGTTCCCGGAATAGTTTGTGGGTTCCCGCTGGCATCTGACTGTAGGAGATGCCGGTGGGGTTCCCCCACATAGAATAGCCTATCGGCTAATTAATAAAATTAAAAGTTATTTTTAAAATTAATTTTTATTTATAAAAAAATCTTTAGAACAAGTTACATTAAAAAAATAAATTATATCTAATACATAGATATATCAAAAGATATGACTATTTTTTATCTTTTATTTAAAATTTCTTAATAAGTATTTTTCAAATTGAAATAAAAATGTATACATATAAAGTTATTTTATATTTTATATCAAAATTGTAAAAAAATCCACTTCTATTAAGGAGAAGGTTTCTAATAAACAAAAACTATCCAAATTAAGATATAAACAAAAAAACACAAAAGATTTCTTTTTGAAAAATAATTAATTGAGATAAAATTTAATAAGTATCAAGTTAGTCTTAATAAACTCAATATGTATTTAAATTGAAGAGCTTAGTCTCTTGAAAGCATCCATATCATATAACTAAGAGAAGAACTAGGTCCCTATGTTGGATGATTGAGCACCTCTAAATCCATAGGACTAGTAGGAAAATTAAGTTTAGAAATCTTATCTCTCATAAATATTAAAAAATTATCCAATCTTGCACCTTCCTTTTAATGATAAAATCAATTATCCTTTGTAGAACTCCACCATAACCAGAAGTAGAAAGAGGAATATTAGCCAAATATGAAATTCTAAAAGTGTTGACTTTTAAAGGTTCAATAATAGATTCATTAAAAGAAATATTATCAACAACTAAATTCTCTAACTTAAACCCTTGTATTCAAAACTATATATTGTCTCTAGGCTAATATTATACACAAAATTAAAATCTATGACATGGTTTTTTGCATGTTTGTTGTGTAACCCCTAAGAAAAATCAAGAATTCTCTTGCCTAAATTACCCACCAAAGGATCGTTAGCTTTATGAACAAAAGCCCCAATAGTAAATCTTATTTCTTATACATTGTACCATAAATATACATGGGGTGTGAGTCAATCTCATGTTTCAATTAAGGATATGACAATTATAGGAAACTTTGATAAGTAATCAATAAAGCAATATCATATTGAATTTACCCTCTATTAATAAATTTCCTAAAGTTGGATTTAGAAATCATTATCAAAATTTTAACTTACAAGGCCAAAATAGTAAGCATGACTTCATTATTGAAATTAGTAGGATACCTAACTTCTCCTTTAAAAACGTTGGAGTTTCTTACTTCCATAGAAATTAAAGCACCTTAGTGGAACAAATTAGCCACAAAGTTCTCATAAGTAACTAAAAAATAACATCAAATAACATTTTTTTCTTACGTACATAGAAAGATCAAGCCAATAACATTTTCTTCTAGACAACCTAGCATAAAGACAATTAAAAACACAAGCACCCTAGATTCAATTTTCCCATGCACGTAATGGCCCATTCCCATCCTAATCTTCAATAGCACTTCTCCCACTATAATATATTTGGTGCAACAGTAACCATCTAAAATAAGGTTATTTAGGTTTCAAAAAAGAATTCTACAAAAAATATAAGATATCTATTTTGGAAGATCATAAATTTTATTTTTGGAATTAAGCTTCTTAAAAAACTAAAATAAGTTAGACAACTTTAGATACAAAATTTTATAATAAATTTTAAACAATAAGGATCATTTAAGATATCTAAAGCTCCCTCATGTATTAGAACCAACACTCATTAAAAACCTTTGGGGAATTTCTTAAGGGGATAATCCAAAATTTAGTGTGTCATCCTTTGAGTAGGAGGTATCTTGTAGACTACATTAAAATCAAACCAAGCTATTTTCTTACCATAAATAATAAAATAAGAGAAGGAAAATATTCCTATTCTAAACCAAAATTTTATAGGGCACCTAATAGTACAAGCAAGTTTCTTGTTCTTATACTAAAGGTTCTACCATACAGGGCTAAAGGATTGGTCTTGAATTAGACCTTAAAAATATTAAAGTATCTAATAGAAGGTGTTTAATATATTCCTAAGTTTTTCAAATAGAAGAATGTATGACTAAGCCATCAGACACAACTCCAAAAGGTCTAGCTAGGGGATCTATTAGATGAAGTCCTCCCCACTCCATTATATTCTTAGAAATATCTTTAAAAACATTCTCCCTTATAAGCACCTTCGAAGGTTCATCTCCTACTAAGGCCCTTAAATACACTTAATTGTTAAGTAAATTAGCTACATATTCTAATACTTAATTCTTAGCCCCTAATATTTTTAGGAATGGTACAAATAATATAACCTAAAGGATGTGTATTATTGTTCCCAAATTTAATGAAACAATGTGCACAATCAATAAAAATAGTAAGAAATATACTACAAATAATTGATAATAATTGAGAATAACAAGCTACTTCAAGGGGGGAAACCTCCCAATACCTCCAATCATAACACAAATCACAATTTGATGACCATAACTTAACTCTTATATATACCCTACTTATGCCTTGAATTCCACCCAAGTTGACTTAGATACTTAAATATAACATCAAGGATGACCTAAATAATTAAATAAGAATATAATAGTGATCATAAAGCTTATTTATGAGTTAAGGTAGCCACAAGCCAACTACTCATTGCTCTATGCATAATCTAAGATTAAGAGTGTAGCATGCACACCCACTTAAGAGAAGCAGTATCCTCTGTGTTAATAAACTATGGATTCTTTTTGCATGAACTTTGCATCCTCCCACATGGCATATTCAACTAGTAAACTCTTCCACTAAATGAGATATTTTGTGAGTTCCCTCAACTTCATTCAAAAAGTCTAAATAATTAACTCATGCTCTAAAATGATTCTTCCTTCATCCATCTTTGGCAATATTTTCTATGTAGGGATATGTCACCCAATCACTTTCTTTAAATAATAAACATAAAAAGTGGATGTATTTTTGTTGTTGGAGGTAACTCCAACTTTTAGGTGACATTACCTATTTTCTACAAAATCTAGTTTAGACCATAATATTTTGGTGCTTGTATCTTTATTGTTAGAGGTAACTCTAGCTTGTAGGTGATACTAGCTATCTTTTACATTATCAAATATGGACCATAATATTATGGTGACAACTTGTCGTTATTTGATTGTTGCTTCAAGGATAATTGCTTATAAGGTTGCAATCACACAAAAACCTAATCACCAACTTTAAAAATCCTTTTTTTAAAGTGTTGATATGTTGTTTCATTATATTTTATGTCATGTCTAAATTCTCCTTTAGTCCTAAAAGTACTTGTTGTTGATGATACAAGTGGTCCTCCATAACCTAAACGTTTGGTGTCACCCTCAATGATAATGTGATTGATGGCCGGGGATGGTAACCATATAGTCCCATAAATGGAGATATTTTTAAAGAACTATGAAAGGAAGTGGTATACCACTATTTTGTCAATGGTAGCCAATCTACCCATTGAGACTACTTGTTTATAGTGAAACAATGTAAATACACTTTCAAGCACTTATTGATGACCTCAATTTCTCATCTGACTAATGATGGTATGAAGATCTATGAGAAAATCAAGTACTCAAACAAGAGAATAAATATATCCAAAAGTTATTAGTAAATATACGTTCATGTGAGCATTAACAATAACCTTGGGTGTACCATACAAATTTTGTATATTCTCTATAAATTCTTTTGCCACTATAATTGCTATGAAAGGATGAGATAATGTAATGAAATGGGCATATTTGGTGAGGTGACCCATCACTACCATGATTACACTTACCTTTAGATCTTAAAAGAATTATGATGAAATCATGGGGACCTCTTCACAAATCCAGCTAGGAATAACTAAGGGCTACAAAAAACTAGCTATCTTAACTATATCTCATGTATTTCTTTAACATACCAAACATTCTACCCAAAAAAATTGAAGATAATCTATACACCATTCCCAAAAGAAATCTTTCTTGATTCTATGATATGTCTTCAAAAAATTTAAATGACCCCCAATTGGAGAATCGTGAAGCTCTTTAAGAATCTTGTATTTGAGGGTGGAACTCTTGCATAGATATAATCTATATTTATACCACAAATCATCTCCATTCCATAAAAACTTATATAAACTACTAGAATCATTTTGTAACTATGGAATGATATTCCTTGTAGCAACATCATTCTACCATTTAATTTGGCTTCTTCCACCCAATCTACTTGTAATATTTAAATTGCATGCAATAATGTCTCAACCTTCTCATCCTTCCTGGATAATGCATTCTCCACAATATTCCCCTTCTCTTTCTTATATATGATCTCAAATTCATAACCCAACATCTTCATGACCCATTTTTGTTTCTCTTCAAAATATATTCTTTTCTCTAGAAAATATTTTAGGCTATCATTATTTATTTTAACTTTGAAGTGTGTACCCATAAAATATGAAATTTTTTATTTTACTGCATGAATAATAACTATCATTTCTTTCTCATAAATGGGTTTGAGTTGATTCTTACCCTTTAATTGATGACTCTCAAAAGTAATGGGTTCACCGTCCTACATAAGAACTAATCATATATCATCATTTGAAGTGTCATACTCCACAAACAAATCCCTAGTGAAGTCTAGAGTGGCTAGAACTAGAGTGGTACACATAGCCTCCTTCAATCTCTCAAATGTATTAGCTAACTAATTCCATTGAAAAGTATCATTTTAATAGATTTATGAGGGGTATTGCTATATTCCCATGCTTCTTTAAAAATATTTTATATTATCTCATGAGTTTTAGGAAACCCCTTAATTTTAATGGTTTTAGGAATAGGACATTCTATCATAGCCTTATTTTGTTAGGATCGACCCTTTCTCTATCATGGGACACTGTGTCCCAATTACTCCACCTCTTTGAGACCAAAATTACACTTGGAATGCTTAGCATAGAGTTGGTAATCTTTGAGAACTTGTAATGCTTGGTATACATGGTGAAAATGGTCTTCCCACATATTTAGATATAAATCATAATATCATCAAAGACTATTGATACAAAATCCCTCATTTTTTCTTAAAGATGGAGTTCATCAAACTTTGAAATATATATGAGGCATTAGTAAGAACAAATGGCATCACTAGAAACTCATAATTGTCCTCATGAGTCTTAAATATTTTCATGTGAATATCCTCTTCCTTAATTCAAATTTATTGATATCTTGATCTAAGATCTAGTTTTATTAAAAATATAGCTCCATTCAATTAATCTAGTGAATCATCAATTATTGGAATAGGAAACTTATCTTTGATGGTTTACATGTTAATCACTTTGTATTATGGGCACATGTGCCAAGTATCATCCTTCTTATGCATTATCACCACTAGTGATTAGTAAGCACTTTGGTTATTCCTGATAATGCCTACCTCTAGCATCTCCTAAACAATCTTTTCAATCTCACTTTTTTATATATAGGAATGCCTATAAAGCCTAATGTTGAGAGATTGGATCATTTCCATTGGTTGAATGGCATGACCCTGATCCCTCTTAGGAGGTAGTCCTTTAGGAATATTTTCAAAAACCACTAAATGATAATCTATAATTTCTTGTAGATTTGGATTCGTCTGATAGTTTGATTGATAAATTATAATAAAAATAATTAGACCATAGTAAATATAAGAGCAAAAATGCACGAGGGCTCTGCTAACCCTCGTGTAGCAGACAACACTAGTGCGTTCACGGGCGATGGATGGAAGGAGATGTGGACGAGTGCGTGGGAGAAGGGTGTGACTAGAGTGAAGAAGAACATGAGCAGTAAAAAAAAGCTTGGAAATGGTGGGGTGGGGTGGGGGATGGGAAGATCGATTATTCACTCCAATTTGCCTTTGGCTCCCTCTCTTAGCTGCCTCCTTGTTCGCTAACCTCTGCTCTAGGTTTTGACCCTCTGGGTGTTGGCTTGTACACGGTGCAAACGACAGTGGAGATTTCCCATGATCTAGCTTTGAATTCCTTGGAAAAATGCAAAAATCGGGCTAATCTGTTTCATGAATGTTCTGCCTTTTGCCTAGATCAAATTCAAATGGCTACCCCATGCCCTTCTCCCCCCATTCTACCTCTATATCCTACTGCTATTCGTAATGTGGATCAAGTGCAACATCCCAAAGGAACTTCCTTTACTGTTGGCGATTTAGTGGTTGCCTTTATAGATGAGCCTATGGACCTCCTCATCTCAAACGATTGCATCAGTGAGGTTTCTACAGACATTGGGGCTCGCTCTTTGGTTTTGAGATTCATGTGTGGGTGTTTGTCCCTTGATTTGGCTTTACCCTAGGTGAAAGACTCCTAGACACCTAGAAGAATCTTTCCCTCCTTGCGGTCAAGCCCCTAGATTTTGGTTTTTCCTGTTCTCTTTCGGCTCAGTTGAGGACTAATTTTGTGGTGCAAAATGATCCATGGTTTTATAAGAATTCTGGAATTTTTCTATCCTCATGGACCCCTTTTTTTATCTTGCCACCACCAGGGTCATAGACATACCTATGTGGATTAGGCTATACAATCTGCCTCTAGTTATGAAGTCTTCTAATCTCATTAAAAATTTGATCAATCGGGTAGGTTCTTTTGTTAAAATCGATTCGAAGGAGGGTGTTTCTTCACATGGGTTTATCAGGGTCTATGCTCGGGTGGACATTTCCAAATCTCTCCCTCATTCCATTCGAATTCACTCTTCTATGGGCACTTGGACGCAATTTTTAAATTTCGAGGGGCTTCCCTTTAGGTGTTTTCGCTGCAATAATTTGGTTAAGACTAATCTGATCCCTTTCTGGTGTGGGCTATGTGTAAACGATGATTTTGGTTTACCCCTCATGATGCTTTTCTCCTAGGGTTTTTCACCTAAATGGAGAAAGGGGATGGAAAGGGTTACCAAAATGCAAGGGTTTACACTCAAGACTATGTTAATGAGATGTGATTATACCTAATTAAGATGTAAAAATGCACTAATATAAAATTGAAGTGATCTAATGATGTAAAACCTAAGAAAATGAACTTGTTTGAAAACACAATGCGATATGGAGAAAAGTAAAACAAATGCAATAAACAATCAAATGAGGATGAAAAACAAAAACTATGCACTTGGAAACTGAAGATGAACAGATTGTGTTGATGTTGTAGCTTCGGGCTACATACTTCCGCCTTGCATTGTATTCAATAAATTTCATATAGCCTAACAGCTATTTATTTATTGCCATTATTTAAGTGAAGAGGCACTTCACTTGGAAATTATTATACTTTATTTGGGTCGACTCTCCTTGTAATTCGCACCATTCGCACCATTTATTTGTAAATTCATTTCATATGGTGGCCAACCTTGTCCATGAAGAGGTGCGACCTCTTCCTCACTTTGTATATATATGAGATCACTTCATTCCATCAAGGCATCAATTACATTCATTCATTCCTTCATTCAAGTGTGAGTTCATAAGAGAAGTGTGAATAGGTCAAGAGCAGATTGAAGCTTATAAGGAGACTAATATATTATCATCAAAAGAGTTGTATTATCTTCTATAGATCGCATCATATTGGTGTTGTTGTTTGGCCTCATAATCGGCCTCATTGTAAAGGAGATTATTGTTTCATATTCAATATATAAGTGATATATTGTTGTTGGGTTTTTCTCCCTCAAGTGGAGGGTTTTCCCATGATATATGCTATGTCTATTTGTCTAAATTTGAATTAAAATTATGCTTTTCTTATCTGATCATAAAACTAACATGGTATCAGAGCGGGTTTAAGAAAGATCGTGATCAGATTTCCTTAAGCAGCACTATCATCCACTCTTATTCTCATCTTCTTGCATCTATCTTATCGTCAAAGATGGTGAACAGGCTCAAGATCAAAGATAGACTTGAGGGTGCTTCCAACTTCACATCTTGGAAGTTTAGAGTAATGCTTGCATTGGAAGAAAATGATATTGTTGAGTTCATGGAGAGTGAAGTTCCTGAACCTTCCGATGAGAATGAGAAGTCTCAATGGAGAAAGAATTGCACTAAGGCAAAGAAGATTCTAGTAGACTCCATGAAGGACCACCTTGTGCTGATTATCTCCAAGTTAAAGACAGCAAGGGAAATGTTCAAGACCTTGGAGGAAATGTATGAGATCAACAATACAAGCTGAGCTCTTGCATTGGGGCAACAACTTCATCATGTCAAGATGGAAAAAGGAGATTCTATCATATCATTCTTCATGAAGATCACCGAGTTGAGAGATCAGCTCTCTACCATTGGGCATATGGTTGATGATAAGGATTTGGTTATGTTGGCACTTAATTGTCTTCCTCAATCTTGGGAGACACTTATCCAAGGTATTAGTGGAAGATCAAAACTACCTAAGTTTGATCACTTGAGGGCAGATTGCATCCAAGAAGAATCAAGATTGGTTGTGAGAGGCAATGGGAAAAGTTCTACAAATGAAGACATTCATGTACTTGTCGCTCAATCTTCGAAGAAGAAAGGAAGAGAAGGGAAGAAAGGAAACTTCAAGAGGAATAGAGATAAAATTTTAGATGGTGCCCCTGCATCTAAGAAGAATAAGAACCTCTCCCGCATTCAATGCTTCAGATGTGAAAAGTTTGGTCACTATGCAAAAGATTGTCCAACCAAACCTAAGCAGTAGGCTTCAATTGTAGATGTGGGTGAGATCTCTCCTCAAAAGGATTCAAATGGATTTATTTTCTATTATGCCTTATCAAGCAATGTTCTAATGGACAACAACACTTGGTTGATTGATAGTGGCGCCTCTCGCCACATCACTGGATTTAGAGAACATTTATCTAATTTGGTGGAAAGAGATTCAAGTGTTCAAGTCATAATTGGAGATGAAGCACGTTACTTTGTGAAAGGTGTTGGGACCTCCTCTCTTCATTTAGATTCTGGCATCTCTTTACAGTTGATTGATGTGATATTTGTACCTGGCATCAAGCACGGAACCTTGTATCTATCTCAGCCTTGGAGGACAAGAGATATCAAGTTGCATTCTTCGAAGGTAAAGTTATTGCATGGATGAAGAACTCAAGTATCAAGATTGTATGTGTGATTGGAGTTCGGCATGAGAGTCTCTACAAACTTTCCACTCGTCCAATTTAGGACTTGTTGCATGATTCATCAAGTTCATGTGAGCTTTGGCATAGAAGACTTGCTCACCTTCACTTCAGAGCACTTCCAACCATGGAGAAGATGGTCACGAGCCTTCCTAAACTCAACTAAGAGCATGAAGGCACTTGCAAAGGTTGTGCTTTGGGCAAGAATACTAAAGGTCCATTTCATAGTAGTGAGAGTAGATCTAAATATATTCTAGAGCTTGTTCATTCTAATTTATGTGGTCCAATGTCTATTGCTTCTTTGAGTGGTTTCTTGTATTATATAATTTTCATTGATGACTACTCTAGAAAGACTTGGATTTATTTCTTAAAGTCTAAGGAATCTGAGAAAGTACTTGAGAGATTCAAGGAATTTAAAGCTCAGGTAGAGAACTTGTCCAGGAAGAGGATCAAAGTTCTGAGATCTGACAACAGAGGAGAATACATCTCTCGAAGTTTCCATAACTTTTGCATTGAAGTAGGGATTAAGAGGGAGTTTTGTGTCCCTTACAATCCACAACAAAACGGTGTTGCAGAAAAGAAGAACAGATCCATTGTAGAAGTAGCTAAATCCATGATCCATGATCAAGATTTGCAAACCTTCCTTTGGGCTGAAGCATCTAGGACAGCAGTGTATGTTCAGAATAGGAGCCCTCACCACATTCTGGAGAACATGACTCCTAAAGAAGCTTTCACAGGTGTGAAACCAAAGTAAGTCATTTGAGAATCTTCAATTGTCCTATGTATGTTCATGTGCTTAAAGATAAAATGACAAAGTTGGAACCATCTGGCAAGAAGGGAATATTTGTGGGCTATAGTGAGTCTTCAAAAGCCTATAGAGTTTACATTCTAGGTTAGAAACTGATAGAGATTAGCAGGGATGTTACATTTGAAGAAGATGTTGCATTCAAGAGATCTAAGGGCACTCACATGGAGCTAGACAATGAAGATCAAGGGTATCCTCAAGACATGGAAGTTGACCATACTCCTGAGATTTAGAGGGAGGCTACGAAACCTAAAGAAGATGATGATCCAGTTGAGCCTTTGGAACCTACTGATGGACCGAGAGACATTGTGATTGGTCAAAAGAGACCTCTTTGGGCTAGGTAAACAATGTAGGAGGCAGAAAAATTTGCAGCCCTTAGAGGAACATTCAGAGAGAGAAAAAGACCTCACAAGTTTTCAAGCCATGTAGCTTTGATGAGTGAAATCATTGAATCTAAGCCTTTTATTGTTGAGGAAGCTACAATTCAACAAGTATGGAGAGATGATATGGCTGAAGAATATCAATCTATCCTAAAGAATGATGTTTGGGACATTGTACCTAGACCAGAAGGAAATTTTGTTGTATCTTCTAAGTGGCTCTTCAAGATCAAGCATGCGGCTGATGGGAGCATCGAGAAGTAAAATGCTAGGTTTGTGGCTAGAGAATTCTCTTAGAAAGAGGGAATAGACTATGAGGAAACCTTTGCTTTGGTTGCTTGGTATACATCCATCAAGACTATCATTTCTATTGCAGCAGCTAAAGGATGGAAATTACATCAGATGGATGTGAAGACAACATTTCTAAATGGTGTAATTGAAGAAGAAGTATACATTGAGAAACCTGATGGCTTTGAGGTTCATGGGAAGGAGTCTCATGTTTGCAGATTGAAGAAGGCTTTGTATGGCCTTAAACAAGCTCCTCGCGCTTGGTATGAGAGAATTGATAGATACCTAATGAGCTTGGGCTTCTCCAAGAATGATGTTGATTCAAACATGTATTTCAAGGTAATTGATGGTGAAGCATTGATCTTGGTTCTTTATGTTGATGATTTATTTCTTACTAGAGAAGATCACCTCATTATCAAATGCAAGGAGTTAGCTTATGAATTTGAAATGGAGGATCTTGGATACATGCATTACTTCCTTGGTTTAGAAGTTTGGCAGAGGCCTAATGAGACCATTTTGAGTCAAGGGACGTATACAATTGACATCCTAAAGAGGTTTGGTATGATGGATTGCAAATCCATGTCTATGCCAATGGAGACCAATTTACAGAAGTTAAAAGAGGTTGCAGCTAATTCAAATCTGGTTGATCCTACTATGTACAGGCAGTTGATTGGATTGTTGATGTATCTAGTCAATACTAGACCATATATTTGTTATGCAATGAGTGCACTTAGTTAGTTCATGTGTGAACCAAGGAAAATACATCTAGTTGCAGCAAAGCATTACCTGAGATACTTGCGTGGCATAGTTGGGTATGGCTTGAGATATTCTTCCGGTGTGGACTTAAAGCTACAACGTTATTCTAATTTTGATTGGATAGGGTGTGTTACTAATTGGAAGAGCACATCTGAATGTTGCTTCAGTTTGGGGTTTGCGATGATCGCCTGGTGTAGCAAGAAGCAGTCTTCAGTGGCACTGAGCACCACAGAGGCTGAGTATATTGCAGCTTGTGTGGCAGCTCAAGAAGTAGTGTGGCTTCGAAAGCTCCTTGCAGGATTTTTTGGTCAATCGTTGGAGCCGACTGTCTTTCATTGTGATAATCAAAGTTGTGTGAAGCTTTCTGTCAATCCAATGTTTCATGACATAACTAAACATGTTAAGATCAAATACCACTATATTAGAGATATGGTATTGAGGAAAGCTATCCAGTTGAAGTACATTAGCACTGATGAGTAGACGGTCGATATTCTCACCAAGCCCCTCTCCAGAGTAAAGTTTGTGTACTTTCAAGACAAGCTTGGAATTGTGGATAATGAAGCCCTAGCTAAGAGGGAGACTCAGCTTCAATGATCTTCTATGATTTTCTTTAATGCATTTTTCTCTGTGAGAGAAATTTGAGGTGCGAGCCCTTGTTTAATGCATCTTTCTCTATGGGAGAAATTTGAGGTGAAAGCCCTTGTTTCCACCCTCTAGGAGTAGCCATGGTGGATGTCATGTTGAGTGACTCCATGACAACATCACATGAGAGAGTTCGTGATGATTTTCTTGTATTTGTGTTTATTCACCCTCTAGGAGTAGCCATGGTGAACGTCATGATGAGATGACGACATCACGTTGAGTGATTCCATGATGGAAACTTGTGCACATATGCTTTGCCATACATGGGAGTAGCCATGATGGTTAATATCACATTGAGTGACTCCTTGATGTGTTCCTTTCCACATATGGGTGTAGCCATTGTGGGTGTCATGTTGAGAGATTCCATGACTGTGTGTATCGGAAGTATTTCTCCCTAGCTAAGAGGGAGTGTTGATGTTGTAGCTATGGGCTACATACTTTCGCCTTGCATTGTATTCAATAAATTTCATATAGTGTAATGACTATTTATTTATTTCCATTATTTAAGTGAAGAGGCGCTTCACTTGGAAATTATTATACTTCATTTGGGCCGACTCTCCTTGTAATTTGTACCATTTATTTGTAAATTCATTTCATATGGTGGCCGACCTTGTTCATGAAGAGGTGTGACCTCTTTCTCACTTTGTATATATATGAGATCACTTTATTCCATCAAGGCATCAATTACATTCATTCATTCCTTCATTCAAGTGTGATTTCATAAGAGAAGTGCAAATAGGTCAAGAGTAGATCGAATCTTATAAGGAGACTGATATATTATCATCAAAAGAGTTGTATTATCTTCTAGAGATCACATCATATTGGTGTTGTTGTTTGGCCTCATAATCGACCTCATTGTAAAGGAAATTATTGTTTCATATTCAATATATAAGTGATATATTGTTGTTGGTTTTTTCTCCCTCAAGTGGAGGGTTTTCCCAGGGTATATGTTATGTCTATTTTTCTGAATTTGAATTAAAATTCTGCTTTTCTTATCTGATCATAAAACTAACAGTTTGGAAGTTGCAGGAACCACAAAAATCCTAGAAATTTTGACTTTTTAAGTAACCGAGACACTTAGGCCAGTTTGGGTGACTTAGTACTAGAACAGGGAATTTTCCCAGAAATTTGTTTCTGCTAAAAGGGTGTCAGAATCTAAAAAAAATTATGAAAAGGCAGTGCAATGGGACTAAGTCGCCCCTATGGGAAACTTAGTCCACTTTGTATTTTCTGCAAACCGAAAGTGGAAATGGAAGCCCACAATCTGCACTCTGCTCTTTGACGGAAATTTGGATCTGAATCTTCGAAAAACCCTGCAAAACAGAAGATAAATTTGTTTCTAATGGGGGGTTTACCTTAGTCAAACCCCTAGTTGGTATTTAAACTTTGTAGAAAATAAAATCTACATAAACTCTAGCCTTAAATGTGTCTAAGACTAGGAAAGGTTGAAAATGAGATAAAACCCTATTCTAATGTGCTAGAATGAGGTGAATAAATGGCATTTGGGAGATGCAAGACTTCAATGCAAGAAACCTTCAAATGAATGTAAATGGCATGAAGAAATGTAATGCAAACCTTAAGTCTGAAGATAAGAAGAACATGGAAGATGGAATCACTTCAAAAACAAGTCATTAGGTGTGATTTGATGGCTAGTTGCATCTCTTCAACCTAGATTTCTGCATGATTCACCATAGGCATCCATGATCAATCTTTTGCAATGTGATATCTTGAATAGGAAGTGAGCTTAAAGACCTGCAAAAACCTTAGTTTGCTGCCCTAAAGCTTCAACTTTGTTGCATAATTCTATTGAATCTTCTTGGGTAAGACACTTTTGCTCTTGACTTTTAATTTTTGCTTTGTGAAAATGACTAGGAGATGTGAAAAATGACTTAAAATGTGTATTTATAAGCATCAACACTTAATTTTCCTATTATTTAGACCTAAGAGGCCGACATCCATTGAGAAATTAATTTGAATTAATGAAATTCTCGCTCAAAAGTTGAAAAATACCCCAAAAGGGACTAAGTCGCGACCTTGGGCGACTTAGTCCCACCAAGAATATTTTTGGTGGGTTTCATAAAATTTGAGTGGTTTTAATGATATTTGTTGGGATTTAAGTGGTTTCATGTGCGAATTAGGCCTCAAAGTCCAAAATTATGAGTATTAGGGGCCTATAAATGCAATTTTAAGAGGTGATTGATGGAAGGTACCTAAAGCATGACTTAGTTTTACCACAAAATTGTCTCTTTCTCCAAGAGTATACAATACACTATGGAATAAATTTCTTACTCCAAAGATCAAAATTTTCTTTTGGCTTCTCATTCAAAAGACGATTTTAACACTGGATACATTGTGTATTAGAGGCTTTTATCTCCCTAACAGATGTGTTTTATGTGAATGTGATGAGGAGAGTTCCCTTCATATCTTCCTCAACTATAATTTTGTTGCTCAAGTTTGGAGTAAGTTTCTCTCCCTTTGGAGCATTTTTTGGATTTTCCCTAACTCTTTCCAACATCTTGTAGATCAGTGGATTTTCCCCTCGATTAACTCCTCACTTAGTCAACTTTGGTTGTTGATGGCCCCAGATATATCTTGGGGTCTTTGGAAGGAGAGGAATGATATGATTTTTAGAGGAGAAACTTAAGGAAGAGATTGTTTTCTTCAAAATTCAAAGAGCTATTAAAGATAACTTTAATGCTAGATTCTTGGATTTTCCTTTGAATGCCCAAAAAGTCTCCTTGACTAGCTATGATTTATTAGTAGCAACTAGTTGGAATATGGTTCCTGAAATTTTTATCCCTCAATTCTAGAAAGAATTCTAGAGAAAATGTTCATTGGAAGAGCCCTCCTCAAGGGTGGGTTAAATTCAACTTTGATGGGGCAACTAAGGGAAATCCTAGACCTACTGGTTGTGGGGGGTGTTAAGAGATGATGAAGGTATGCTTTTGCAATGGTGGCACTCACATTGGGAACCCAAACCAATCGCTAAGTTGAAGTTGAAGCTACTTATAGCAGTATTAAAGTTTCCTATGACAAAGGGTATATGAAGGTGTGGGTTGAGGGCGACTTCCTTAACATCATTAAGTGTCTACAAAGATTGAGTAAATTGAGTTGGAAAATTGAAACCCTCATTAATGATACTCTTACAATGTCTAGCATGTTCGACAAGATTAGATTCACTCACATGTTTAGAGAAGGAAACTCAGTAGCTAATTTTTTCGCCAATGAGGGTGTCACTCTAATGAGTGGAAAGATGCAGGAGGGGTACAATGCAACACCCGCGAAGGCCTTGGATTCTGAGGCAGGATGGGAAAGGGGATTAATGATTTCCCTAAACTTCACACGTTTTGTGGGAGTTTTTGAACCCTTTCCTCTCACGTTTTTCTTCATTATAAATCTATAGAATTTTTAGTGGAGGAATCACAGCGCGAGAATGGGTGGTGACCATAGCAGATTTGAGCCCATTTCTTGCAATGGTTGGAGAAAAAAAGGGAAAGTTTGGAAAATCTTGGAAGAGGGGGGTCTCACCCCTTACATAGAGAGGCTTCATGGGTTTGACCATGAAGTCTCCAAGCTCTTCGTGAAAGGTTGGTGCAATAGAGTCCTAATAGTGAATGGTGTGGAGTTCTCTGTCATTGAGGAATTCATAGCTCAAATTTCAAGTTGTAGCTAGAGGGGAGTAAGTTCTTCAAAGATCGAAGAGGTAATGATGATGCCATGAATCAATTCTTCAAGGACAATGAGAAGAATAAGTTGATCGAGCTTCCATGTTGGGGTTATGATAGGTAGTCTATCAAACCCATTTGAGTTGAAATTGTTGAATTTGTTATGAGATATGTGACTCTTGATGGAGAGTTCACCATCATCCTTGGTCTACATTTCAATTTCCTAAATTATTTCAAGCATAGACTCTTGGCTTTTTTTCCTTTCTATTTGCTAGCCTCATTGGAAAAATTGATGAAATCTCACCTAAAAAACCCTTGGACTCTCATCCTTCATGAGGGTCTTATTCTACTTATCATAGAATATGCCAAGGTGAACTCCCTTGCCAAGGCCATTAAAGGTAAAGAAACTGATAAGGACAAACCTAAGGTGGTTGACTATTCCTCCACAGATGCAAAAATTGATGACGGGGAAGACAGGGAATGGAAGATGGACTCCCAAGATAGGTATGAGGAGGTGGAAATTATGTCTTCCTCTCCTTCAAAGTCATCTCAGTGTAAAAGGAGGAACACAACTCAAAGAAGACTCCTCCTAAGAAGACTAAAAAATAGTGCTCTTAGTCAGGTGGCTCTCATACAAGGGAGGATGAGGAGAATTTTCTATAGCAATAGGGGTTCGATATTAGTTGTCTCGAGCAAGGGAAAAGAAAGGGATGATCAAGATGCTTGGTCCAAGCAGGTTAATGCTCCCCAAAAGGCGGAAGTTGTTGGAGACTCAAGCAAATACAAAAAAAAGGATCTTGAAGGTCGTTGCTAAGTACGTGGGAAACAATTCTGGGAAGGTTTGTTATAACTCTGGTAATATTCACCCTCTTTCTGATGACTTTTCCTATCTTGATGATGAGAATGTTGACATGTTGTATATTTTATTCATGGCTAGGGAGGGTGCTACCTATACCTTCAAGCTTGCTAAATGGGTCATGAACGAATTCAACAAAGTAAATGTTAAAATCAAAAGTTTAAAAGAGAAATTTTCTAGTCTTAGCAAGGGGTCTTTGTTTGAGATGCTAATTGATAGGATTCTTGACGTGGAGAATACTATTTCTGACTTCAAGAGAAAATGTGAAGACCACCTTCATGGCATGGAAAACTATGAGGAACACCTACTGGGTGTGTAGATCAAGGTCAAGGAAATTAATGAATATATTCAAAAGTTGATGCAAATTAGTCAATGTTCCATCAAAAATAGTGTAGACTCCCTCAAGCTCCTTATGGAGAAGATCAAAGATCTAAGGGAGGAATAGATGTATTCTAGACAGAAGGGGAATGATTTTCTTTCCAAAGATAGGGGTAAGAAGGTTACGACTGAAGATGGTAAGGGCCCTAGTGCAAGGACTCATGGTGGCATGAAAAAGTCCTTTGCGGAGGAGAAGAACAAGTTGTTGTCTATGGGAAACAAGTTTAGGAAGGTCTGTTGCATCTCTAGTAATATTCACCCTCTTTCTGATGACTTTTCCTATCTTGATGATGAGAATGTGGACATTCCAGATATTTTAGTCATAGCTAGGGAGGGGCTACCTATACCTTCAAGCATGCTAAATGGGTCATGAACGAATTCAACAAATTAAATGTTAAAATTAGAAGTTTAAAAGAGAATTTTGCTAGTCTTAGCAAGGAGTCTTCATCTAAGATGCTAATTGATAGGATGCTTGACATGGAGAATACTATTTCTAACTTCAAGAAAGAATGTGAAGACTACCTTTAGGGCATGAAAAACTATGAGGAATGCCTGTTGGGTGTGGAGAGGTCAAGGAAATTAATGAAGATAATTAGAAGCTAATGCAAATTAGCCACTATTCCATCAAGAATAGTGTGAACTTTGTCAAGCTCCTTATGGAGAATATCAAACATCTAAGGGAGGAATAGATGCATTATAGTCAGAAGGGGAAGGATTTTCTTGCCAAAGATAAGGGTAAGAAGGTTGCAACTAAAGATGGTAAGGGCCCTAGTGCAAGAACTCATGGTAGCATAAAAAAATCTTATTGTTCCTTCCCACTCACGCCCCATTTTGTATTTTGGAAAAATAAGGACCCCCCTCTTCTATTATTTGTGTGTGTTTTCGTTTTCCTTATGTCTTTCTTTTCTCTTTCTCTCTTCTCTCTTTCTTTCCCTCTTTTCCTTGTTTCCCCTTCTTTCTTTTCCTTTTCCTATTTTCTTCCTTCTAAGTACCTTGTCGGGCCTTGGGAAATTGAGATAATTCATTATGGTATTACCATATTGATATTACCCGATGCCCGACTCCTTACCCGATGCTTGGTGTTTTTTGTTCTTTCTCCCTTTTGGACATCAGGCCTTGAGCTTACTAAGGTTTTCCTCCTTTTTAAGCCTTAGCATTTTTGAAATTTGAAGCACACGTCAAACTTCGAGTGTCACAAGTTTCACTTACCCTTTACACTAAAGAAATTAGCATAAGGTATAGTGAAACTACGATCTCTAACCCCCGATAATGTATGAGCACTTAGCAAAATCTTTGTTTTCAAGATGCACTTTCAGACTTTAGGTATCAGATGGACCTTTTACATGCTTCCTTATTAAGGTAGGAGGTATGAAGGTTCCCCAACCTCCGATGTCTAAAATCATGATTAACTACCTTCATTCAAAATGATGAGTGATAAACATGCCTTTATTAAATCATTCTCAAAATCCAAGTTGAGTAGGAAAAATAAAAATCAGGTTTTAGGTTGCAGAGGTTCAACTTAACCAATGCTTCAAATATTATAGTAACCCATAAAATGAAATCTCGAACCACAAACTCCAAAATGTCTTTTGGACTTCGCGTGTTGAGAATATCGCTTAAGAAAAGAACATTGTCAAGAATATATCAAGTATTAAGGATCTTCGACACTCAATCCCTGTAACCATGACAAATTCATCTTTTCCTTAATAAAATGAATGGGTTTAGAAAGCACGCTCTTAAAGGATTTTTCAAAGATCAACCAAAGTTGAAAAATAATGATCTTTTGGCTTCGAGGATTTGTCTTACCAAATGCTAAACTCTTAAGAATAAATGATAGATGGTAGACCCAATGCCTGACTCTTGATAGCCTTAAAGCTTTCAAACTTCATGGATTGGACATACCTTCTAAGTCCGTCTTAACATTACAAACAAAATTTAGGTTGTTAGCTTAACGCTTGATGCTCAACGCCTGATAGTTGCAATGATTTTTGTACATTAGTGCTTGGAATTACTTTGTAAGTCTTTCAAAACACTTCAAATATGAGATGAGGAGTATCCTTGATACCTGACCTACGAAAGACTAAAAACCTTCCTTATAATAGTTGGATCATTTTGACAAGGGGTATAAGGGATTATCGATCCTCGGTTCTCAAAGGACCAAGAATGTGAAAGTTTAACTCTTTGGTAAGAGGTAAGGGATAGGCCCAAGGCCCGACCCTCAAAAATTCACACAATCTTTAACCTTCTTTTGAAGAATTATTATTTTACAATTATGAATGTATCTTGATCAATATAACTTTGTTTTTTTTAAATTTACTTTCCTATGAGATAAGTGAATGGTAACACATGTTTATTTTTATGTGTAGGAGATACACCACCAAGGTTTTTTGCAAAGAATAAAGGGAACATCGATGAAGGATCTCTTGAAAGTTGTCATAATTGCAAAATCAGATGCAAGGGTAGGTTACACATGCGGGAATTGCTAAAATGATGAATAAGAAGGAAAATCTTTGGTCCTTTCAGGAGGAGTTGGCCACCTTCACAAATCTACAATAGCAGATGAAAAATTATCATTTGATAAAAAATTAAGCTCTAATATCATAGGAAACCAACAATGAAGATAATGAATGAGATAATACCAACATGGTCTGATAACTTTGCTAAGTAAATTGGAGACAGGATAAGGGTTGTTGTTTCTATCGGACCATGGGTGTTTGAAATATTTTGGGTGCCGTTTTTGAAGATAACGAGTTCCTTTTTCCAATTCAACACCATATTAGAAGATGTAAAAGATAGGAATGATAATTTCGATGAGAATAGAACATGTATCATACATTGAAAGGAAAGGTGATGGAAAAGTGAAGCTACTCATGTATTTTAGTTTACTTCAGTTTAATTTTTAGTTATTTCATGCTTTCTCTAATTTAGCAAAAGAATCAACTGTAACTGGGTCACCCGATTCAGTTTTAGTTTTTTATTACAGTTCTATTTCTAGTTAAGACTCGGGCACTGGAGTTAGTTCCAATTGTATTTTATTTTAGATCCACAATTATGGGACTTAGTTTTCTATAAATGTTTAATTTTGTATCATTCAAACTTGGGTTTGCATTCTTATGTGACTTTTTGCAACTATAAACAATACAATCTCGGTGTGGAGTTTACCTGCTGACTTTTGTGTGAAAAGCATTGATTTATTTATCTAAGGATTACGCCTATATTGCATGCATTAGGATTCAACACCATGGTGATGGTATAATCATTTTATCTTAAACCCAATTACTAAATTAATGAGATATGAATTAAATTTGTGTAATTAAGTAAAAAAATTTCCCACATCTTTGCATGATTGATGACGCTCTAGTTGAATGAAA
This sequence comes from Sequoia sempervirens, assembly GCA_007258455.2. NCBI lineage: Eukaryota > Viridiplantae > Streptophyta > Pinopsida > Cupressales > Cupressaceae > Sequoia > Sequoia sempervirens. The sequence goes on along the minus strand of VDFB02058242.1, from coordinate 672,749,469 downwards.
TTCAAAAATATTGAGTGTTTGAGTTTCCATTGAAGATTGCACTCCATTGATAGTAGATGTGTGAATGTTATCTATGTTAATGGTTGTCTAAAAGATCTTATTTAAATCTTTAGACATGATTAATAGAATTATTTGTGTTGTTGTCTAGATAGAGTTAGATTTATTTCAGTAATTTATGTAGGTTTCTTTTGGAATATCTCTTGTTACCCTATTCTCTTTTGTCTTTTATTTTGAAACATGATTATTGAAATAGTTTGAAAGAGCATTAAAATTATCTTAAATCTTCTTATATTCTAGATGCAATCTAAGTCTAATCAATGAAATTATTATGTTGTGATTGTATTTAAATTCCTAGTTTTTTTGAAAATCCAGATCCCTCATGTAATCACATTGTTCTCACCTCTATGTTGTCCACACTATCAAGACCTGACTAGAAAGGAAACTTGGAGTAGTTTATAATGATTTTCAAGAGGGGAAATAATCTTATTTCCTGGTACATTGTGAGTGACTAACATCCCCCTCAATAGAATTAGCGCTGGAAGGAGGACCTGAAAATATTCTTGGTTAAATGTGAACTTGGAGCTAGTTAGATCTTAGGAAAACCCAGCTCTTATGGGTAGACCTTTGTGTATACCGGGGATTTTTCATGAAATTCCTTATCACACACATAATGGGCTTTCTTTATTCTTCCCTGACAGTGGACAATTGGCTTCAGATCGTGTTAGGATTTGCAGGGATTTATTGACTTTTCTAAAAGTTGAGCATGAGGATATCGTTTGTCATTTGTTTGTCAAAAAATTTCAAGGTGCAACATGGCAATGGTATGTTAATCTTCCATCAAATTCTACATGTTCATGGCCGGAATTATAAATTTTATTCTTGGTTTATTTTGATCCTTATGTGGGTGCACAAGACCCATCACTTCAATTTGCAACTGTGAAAAGAATACCACAAGAATCAATTTACCAATTCAATTGTAGGTTCATGTTTATGTATAAACGAGTTCAAGCATTGAATTTGGTTATTAATGATTTTACACTATTATTGGGGTTTGAATGCTTCATTCACAAAGAATATTAGACTTTGTGGTGAGGTTACCACCTTGCACGATGCATTTAACAAAGCTCTCTTATTGGCACAATGTGGAGATGATGTTAGAAATGCGAGTAACTAGAATGAGAATTATAATGCTCTTGTGCTTACAAGTTGCCAAACTTTGCAGCCTTATACTGGTTTACCCACTATGCTTACCTAGATGCAATCATTTCCACCAAGCAGCTACAACATTATGAATTTTCCAAGCATCTCATTCTCTAACACTTCAAATCAGGTCAACCCCATACAAGACCAATTTGGGAGTCAAGAGTTACAACAGATGACCACGGAGGCAAGTGTTTCACCCTCTAATGAAATTTTTATGGCATTACCCTCTACTTTTAGTCATACTCTGACATATGATGCATTAAATCATGATGAAGTTATAAACAAAGAATTAGATAAACAGTTATATCATTTTGATGGTTTGTTTGAAAAAAAGAGTATGAAATAGATTTGAAATATGAGCATAATGAAAAGATCAAACTAGAGTATAATTTAGTTGAAGATGTTAATACTAATGACAATATTGAGAGAGGTGAAGCATTAACACAGGATTGTTTCCATGAGCAATCAGTGAATGAAGATTTTTATTCCAATGCTTTGAATGATTCTTTTGAGAAAGATATAAATCAATATGATGAAGGTATAACAAGTCATGATTTATTTGAGGTAAATATTATGCATATGAAAAGTAAATTAAATGAGAAATTGGAGGAATTAGGTGTTCCAAGATTATCAGAACTCACTATGACAGATGGATGTAGGATACATTGGATAGATCAGCATTGTGAGATAGATTTCTATGTTTACCTTGGAAGGATGGATTTATATTTGAAGCGTTTAATCACTATTGAAGAGGTACTCATTCCAATAGATCATTGGAATAGCCTTCCACTCAATGAGGAAGATGAAATAACTAGCATACACGAAGAGGATAACGAATCCATCTGAAAGGATGAAAGTAATTGAGAGAGGATATCTAGCTCATCTCCATCATTTGGTGACCTCGACCTTTGCCTTGAAGTGGACTTGTCGATTGATAATGATTCTCCATCTTGTTCATATTTGCTAGATGTAGAAAATGAATTTATTGATGCATTCATAGATTCTTTCATGATCATTGATAAAGAAGAAACATCCTTTGACCAGTCGACACAAGCAAATGGCCTTGTTGATTTGAATGATGAACAAATTGAAAGAGAGAATGACATATCTATGGATGAGATTGTGAATAAACGTCATTGTGAAGGACAAGACATCAAATTCCAAATGGATTCTTCAGAGGAAGAAATTCAAATGGATGTTCAGATTAGTCAAGCACTTCCTGATAGCCAATTAGATTAGACTTACACCTATCAGGGGAATGGATCTAATTTTAATACCAACACTGACATGGATGAAATTAGTGTTTTATTGCTGCAAGGAATGTATGGTGGGATTCAAATGGATGAAGCAAAATTATATCAAACAAACCATCAAGAGGCTGCCTCGAAAATCAAATCACTTCAGCTTGGCAAGGAAAATAAAATAGGGGAGTATCTTCTTGATTTTTATTCTTTGCATTTGAATGAGTTGTTAGAATTAAATTTTTGTTGTGAATTGGACGTTGGTTCTCACCTTCTTATTGATGATATATAGGGGAATGATAGGAACAATGCTTAATCTCATGAGGGAAAAGTTTCTTAGGCTTCACAAATTGATAATCAAGATCATTTGCAACTCAGTTCATCCAAGGAGACTGAGAGGATCTTTGATCTCATGTTTGAGTTGAATGCAACAATGTTGGCCCATGGGTATTCCAACAACGTGAAAAATATCTCTTTATGTGATTCCTATAGGATTCATCCTTTTGGTTCACATTTTGAGGTACCAGAGTGGAATGGAGTGGTGTATGATGAGTTGAGACCTTGAGAAGATAAAATTGTACATGAGTGATAGGTCCACATAATAGCTCATTTTCTGTTGTTTTCATATATATTTTGAGACACTTTTAGATACACTTTCTAGAAAATGCTCCTATATTATACTATCCTTTCATATCTATTATGTAGACTTGAACCTAAAATATAATGATGGAAATGTGGTTATAATATACTAGTATTGTATGGTTTACATGAAGATATGTATGAAACGTTGATGGAATGCTATGTTTTGATCATGATAGTTAGTCTTGTGTATAATACTTTGTGGAATTAACCTTTTTGCAGCCAATGAGGAATTGTGGCACGTGGCAGTTGCAGGATGAACCCGCAACAAACTCAACAAAACAGGGGAGTTCCAAATTAAGCTAAACATGGTGATTGTTGATTAAAGGCACTTGATGAAGGTTGAATGTGCGTTATTATAACTAGTTAATAAACTTTGAAGAAGAGGTCTCCTTCACTTATAGGATTTTGACAAATGTTTGTATGTTTACGTGCAATTCTATTTTGGCATAGTTTTAGTCCTATTAGGATTCTTTTTCCTTTTTATTTATAGATTGAATAAATCAGTCTTAACTTTACACTCCAATATCTGGGAGTGGAGTTAATGATTTCAGTTAAGTTGTTGCTTTGAATAAGATTTCCTCAAGCTTGTATATAGCTGTTGGTTGAATCCATAGATAAGTTAGTTGGTTTTTTAGTTTTATGTTATCGGTTATTTTTTATTTTTTTTGTGTTTCTCATCAGTTTCTTTTTTTTTTGTTTGTTGCTTTCTTTATTTCTCCTTCTTTGTGTCTCTTTGTGTTGTTTTTGTTTTGGGATTTTTTGGTTTTGTTTCATGTTTTTGTTGTCTCGCTTCCTTTTCTCATTTTTTTTCATTCTTTCTCATTCTTCCCTTCTTTGTTTGTGGGTTTTTGTGAATGTTCTAGGACCAAATTTCAACCATGAATAGGATACTTGTAATATTTTTTTTTTAGACTGTTTCCTTGTTTAAACTCAAGGTCTATTAGTCTATTATTATTTAGAGTCTTAGATGATTTAATGTAGTGAAGTCATTTAACTTATGAAGGTAGTTATCTAGATCTTACCACTTGCAAATTAAGCAAATTAGGATAGGGCTTTATGACATATAGTAATGACTTTGGGAATCAAGAGAATCTAAAGGTGCTTCCCTTCTTAGTGATCACAGTGATTCCCAACCCAACACTAGGTGATAGCCTGGAGAAAAAGAAAAAAAGAGAGAAACAAAAACTATGAAAATGGGTGATTCAAATAACCTCTACTGGGACTATGGATGCTCGAATGGCAATAGAGCTAGGTTTTGAGGGAATCATATGTATCTTTATCGAGGTTATGGATGATTGGCTAGCAGCAGAGCTATGCCTAGGTCACACCAACTAAATCTCAAAATGGAACAAAGAAAGGAATATGCATATGACTAAAGATATCTAGGAAAAAGATAAGACCACACAAATTTTATTGATTCACAAGTCATTCTATTGTTCTAAATGATGTTTTGAAGGAATTAATCACGATGCACACACTATGAGATTTTGGTATTTTATTATGATTGGTGAACTAGTTGAAATGCTTAGATTATTATGGACTCTCTTGCTTAATCTAAGGTTAATATTGTCTTAAGTTTAAAAGCCTATTTGAAATTTTTTGAAGATATAAATTATACTTTACAAGAATTTTGTTCATTGGTTATTATGTGTTGTGTCTTCTCACTCACGCCCCATTTTTGCTTTTGGAAAATTGGGGACCCCCTTCTTCTGCTTTTTTTTATGTGTCATCATTTTCCTTATGTATTTCTTTTCTCTTTCTCTCTTCTCTCTTTCTTTCCCTCTTTTCCTTGTTTTCCCCTTCTTTCTTTCTTTTCCCTTTCCTATTTTCTTCCTTCTAAGTGCCTTGTTAGGCCTCAGGAAATCAGGATTCTTCATTATGGCATACCATATTGATAGTACCCAATCCCTGACTCCTTACCCAATGCTTGGTGTTCTTTTTGGTCTTTCGCCCTTTCAGACGTCAAGCCTTGAGCTTACCAAGTTTTTCCTTCTTTTTGTGCCTTAGCATTTTTGAAATTTAAAGCACACATCAGTCTTTGGGTGTCGCGAGTTTCACTTACCCTTTACACTAAAGAAATCAGCATAAGGTATAGTGAAACTACGATCTCTGACCCTCGACAATGTACGAGCACTTAGAAAAATCTTTGTTTTCAAGATGCGCTTTTGGACTTCGAGTATCGAATGGACCTTTTACATGCTTCCTTATTGAGGTAAGAGGTATGAAGGACCCCCAACATCTGATGTCTAAAATCATGATTAACTTCCTTCATTCTAAAAGATGAGAGTGATAAACATGCCTTTATTAAATTATTCTCAAAATCCAAGTTAAGTAGGAAAAACACAAATCAGGTTTCAGGTTGTGGAGGTTCAACTTAACCAATGCTTCAAATGTTTTATTAACCTGTAAAATGAAATCCCAAACCACGAACTCTGAAATGTCTCAGACTTCGCATGTCAAGAATATCGCTTAAGAAAAGAACGTTGTCAAGAATGTATTGGGTATTAAGGATCTCTGACACTCGATCGGGTTGTAACCATAACAAAGTCGTCTTTTCCTTAGTAAAATGAATGGTTTTAGAAAGCACGCTCTTAAAGGATTTTTTAAAGATCAACCAAGTTACAAAATAATGATCTTTGGGCTTCAAGGATTTGTCTTACCACATGCTAAACTCTTAAGAATAAACAATAGATGGTAGACCCAATGCCCGACTCTTGATAGCCTTAAAGCTTTCAGACTTTGCAGATTAGACATACCTTTTAAGTCTGTCCTAACATTACAAACAAAAGGTAGGTCGTAAGCCTAATGCTTGATAGTTGCAATGATTTTTGGACATCGGTTCTTGTACTTACTTTGTAAGTCTTTGAAAACATTTCAAACATGAGATAAGGAGTATCCTCAATACCCGACCTATGAAAGACTGAAAACCTTCCTCATAATAGTTGGATCATTTTGACAAGGGGTATGAGGGATTTTCAATCCTAGATTCTTGAAGGACCAAGAATGTGAAATTTTAACTCTTTGGTAAGAGGTAATGGGCAGGCCTGAGGCCTAACCCCTGAAAATTCATGTGATCTTTAACCTTCTTTTGACGAATCATTATTTTACAAATATGGAATGTATCTTGATCAATATAACTTGGTTTTTTAAAAATTTGCTTTCCTTTGAGATAAGTAAATGGTAACACATGTTTTTTTTATGTGTAGGAGATATTCCATCAAGGCCTTTTGCAAAGAATAAAGGAAGCATCGATGAAGTATCTCCTGAAAGTTATCATAATTGCAAAATCAGATGCAAGGGTAGGTTACACAAGCAGACATTGGTAAAATGATGAATAAGAAGGAAAAGCTTTGGTCCCTTTAGGAGGAATTGGTCACCTTCATAAATCTACAACAACAGATGGAAAATTAGCATTTGATCAAAAGTTAAGCTCCAATATCATAGGAAACCATGTGATAGTGGAGATAATGAATGAGATAGTACCAACATGGTTCGATAGCTTTGCTAAGTAAACTGGAGGCAGGATAAGGGTTGTTGTTTGTGTTGGACCATGCGTATTTGATATGTTTTAGGCACTAATTTTGAAGACAACACTCTCTTTTTTCTAGCTCAATGCCATATTAGAAGATGCCAAAGATAGGCGTGATAATTTCAATGAGAATAGAACGTTTATCATGCACTGAAAGGAAAGGTGATGGAAAAGTGAAGTTGCTTGTGGATTTTAGTTTGCTTCAATTTAATTTTCAGTTATTTCATTCTTTCTCTAATCGAGAAAAAGACTCAATTGTAACTAGGCCGCCCAGTTCAGTTTTACTTTTTTATTACAGTTCTATTTATAGTAAAGCCTCAAGCACTGGAGTTAGTTCCAATTGTCTTTTATTTTAGATCCACAATTATGGGACTTAGTTTTCTATAATTGTTTAATTTTGGATCATTCAAAGGGTCTGAATTCTTATGTAATTTTTGCAACTACAAACAATAGAATCTCGATGTGGAGTTTACCTACTAAATTTTATGCGAAAAGCTTTGATTTATTTATCTAAGGGTTATGCTTGTATTGCATGCATTAGATTCAGCACCATGGTGATGGTATAATCATTTTATTTTAATCACAATTAATAAATTAATGAGATCTGAATTAAATTTGTGTAATTAAGTAGGATTTTGTCCTAGATCTGCACATGATTGACAACATTTTGGTTGAATGAAATTCAAAAATCTTAAGTGTTTGAGTTTCCTTTAAAGATTGCACTCCATTGATAGTAGATGTGTGAATGTTAATCTATGTTAATGGTTGTCTGAAAGAGCTTATTTAAACCTATAGACGTAATTAATGTTGGTTCTCAGTTGTGATCATATGGTTTGTCCTTGATGACAAAATCCCTTTCAGTTGATTCTACTTGTTGACAGTTTCAGATTGGTTTCTCATGCTTTATCTTGGTACAGTTTTGTCTATATGGTTTACTTGTCTTGGCATTCAGTGGACAGTTTACATTCAAAATTTTAATATCTTATGGTACTGATCAGTTTGAGCTTCGTGCAGACTCAGGATATCTTATTTGTACTTGTACTTGGTTCATGGTATTGGTCTTCTGCTTCAGGCCCTCTTTTCAGTTTCAGGATGATGATCTTGGTCTTCACTCATTCAGGTATAAGATTTCATGGTTTGCTCTGTAGCATTTGAATTGCTATTTCATTGATGATCATGGCATATGTGGTTCAATACTTCAATACTCTGCTTCAGTTCAGACAGATTGTTAACTTCATCAATGCCTTCTTATTCCGTTAAACTTGGCATAAGTTTATTATTCTCTTCATGGAGAATTCACCATTCTCAGCTTTCACTTGGTTTTGGTTAATTTTCTGAAGATTCATTTTATGACTTGGTGAAATTCATATTTATGGCAATTCCCTTAATGATCGTCTTGGGCATAATTTGATGGAGATACCATTGGTAGATGATTTTATTTAAAATCACATTTTATTTGCATTACTTTAAAGGTCATTCAAAAGGGACGTGGCTTTGACTTGATTCATCATTTTATCGACCTTATTGAATTTGAAAATGACTTTGGTTAAAGTCATCGATAGCCTTCATACATTTCTATACTTATCATTTCCTTTGGAGATCATGTGGTCGACATCATTATTTAATTATTTGGTCTTTCTTAATAATGTGGTTGGCAGATTTTTTGGTCTCTGACAGCGAACTTAGCAAGTTTTTGAGCTGTCATTATTAAGTCTTGTGACTTATGCAGATTTCAAAATTCATTATACTCATTTGAATTAGTCATCGATTGACTTGGTAATTGGAAAGTTTAGGGAAAAATTTGTGGTTTATTCTTTTCGGTTGGGTATGGAACCCTAGCCTGGCCGCCATCATGAGAGATTAAGTTTTTGTTTCATAGTTGTTCTTTACTATTGTTGCTGGCTGTAACGACTTTGTTAGTGGAGTATGGAAGCTTTATTTGGTGCGTTTTTGGTTGGAAGCTTGGTAAAGGCAGAAAGAAAACGTGCATAGCCTCAAATGGTATTTGTTTTGATCTTAAATCTGCATATTCAGGTAACATGCATTATCATTCATGATTACTCTCAGGAAATGATAAATTTCTAGTCTTTTCAAGTGCAAATCAGCATGCATTGGCACCTTTTGACTGTCAAAAATATTTTTATTGAAGTTACAGCCAAGATAGTTTATGGGCTGATCAAATCATGAGGAAACTAGTGGGTATATCTAAAAATCTTGCATCATTCGTGTTCAATTATCATTAAGCTACAATATTCAATTGGATATTGGGGAATCTAGTTGACGACATGATTTCATTCCTCAAAACCATTTTTTTATGACTCTTAAATGTTGTCCATACATTTTGCATTAAGGGTTTTTGAGATACAAATATTGGGTGGTCGTGCTCTTTTGAAAAATCTGTCAGAACTTCATTTGAAATCTTTTCATTCATTGCAAAAATTATTGTTTTCAGCTCATGGGTTTTTCAGAAATAAAAGTTTGAGAATGTAGGTATTCAGAAATGAATGTTTGTGCATTTGGGTTATCTTTAAATAGCTTCAAAATGATGTTCATCTTCAAATTAATTGCATTTGATTAGGGATTTTGTTAAAGCTTCTTGGTTTACTCTTATCAGAGCATTGATATAACTTGTCAAAGTTTATTTATAGCATGTTGTTCAGGCGTTACTCTTGCAGACATTTACTCTTTTGACACATATTCTTAAAACGGCAAGAGAGTTTCATATTCCTCTGAAAAATGCATCTTTGAAGACTTTCTTTTGACAAACATGCTTAAAAATTGTATAAAAACCAGTGTTGAATACACTGTGAAATCTTCTGGCTGGTAATTCTGAGACAATTATTTTGGCTGTATTAAGAGATGTATTGAAAAAATTTGTAATACAAAATTTGGAAAACATGATGCAAAATAGAGTTGTAATTCTTTTCTATTTAATATTTTAAGGATTCAAAGAGTTGGATTCTTAGGGTATTAGGTAGATAAGAGTGTTGAGTTTCTTGAGCTTACTTGAAAATAGAGAGATCCTCTGATATTATTATTGTTCTGAAAATAATTTGAGGGGTTGGTGCTCCTTGAAATTGGTGTTTCAAAATGAGGGGTTGGTGCTCCTTGAGTTGGTGCTCAGAAATTAGCCTATAAGGCATTGTTAACAGTGGTTTTTGAAGATTAAGCCAGTAAGGTAGTTTAGGGGTGGTTTTTCTACCCCAGGAGGGTTTTCCACTTGGAAAATCCTTTGTCTTATGGTCTCTTTGTTTTGATGTCATAATGTTTCTTGATTGTGATAATTTTTATTAGTCTGAACTTTGTTGAATGATAGTTCCTTCATATCTGCAAATATTTAGTTCAAATATCTTGCACAAGTCATTGTTGAAGAGTCTAATTCAAAAGGAAGCTTAAAATTTCTCATTTGATTCATTGCTCAAGAATAGTTATAATTTTCTAAAGGTGTTTGTTGTCTCAATACCTTTCTTGTCTTTAAAGTTGCATTCAAATCAATTGTTTAAGAAGTGATTCAATAATGTTGATCATCATTTGCACAGTCTTATGAGTTGCACCTGCACTGTCATCATGCTTTGATTGTTAATCAATGTCAGCCATAATTGTTTTGGAAAATTCAAGATATCTCACTCAAATCATATTTTCATAAGTTGTCTAACAGACTGAGTTAATGTTGTCATATCTTTGTGCTTTCAAAAGTGATTACTCTACTCTGTTGTTGAAAGAAAAGGAAATTAGAATTAAAAATCTTGGTCGAAGTTGAAAAAGTTTAGACACTGATTCACCCCCCCCCCTCTCAGTGTCTATCCATAACTCCAACAATTAATAGAAAGCTTTGTGTTGTTCATATAGAGTTAGATTTATTTCAGTCATTTTTGTAGGTTTCTTTTGGAATATCTCTTGTCACCCTATTCTCTTTTATCTTTTATTTTGAAATATGGTTACTGAAATAGTTTGAAAGAGCCTTAAATTGTCTTAAATTTGCTTATGTTCTATATGCAATCAAAGTCTAATCAATGAAATTATTATGTTGTGATTGTATTTAAATTCTCAGCTTTTTTGAAAATCCAGATCCCTCATGTAATCACATTGTTCTCACCTCTATGTCGTCCACATTGTTACGACCTGACTAGAAAGGAACCTTGGTGTAGTTTATACTACTTTTCAAGAGGGGCAATAATCTTATTTCCTGATACATTGTGAGTGACTAACATCCCCCTCAACAAGTCCTTTGAGGATGAGGATAACGATTTGTTGTCTATGGTCAATAGGCACTACAATCAGGAAATGGAGGTGGCGAACACCTTGAAGAATATGAAATAGGTCCTCCCTATTTGTTTGTTTTTTGGCTATTGGTCTTTTGATCCACTGTTGTTTTGTTGTTGGTTGGATGTTGCTTTAATTGTGTTATCTTTTGTCTCAACAACATTTTGATGTAAAGGTTTCGGGTCTATTCAAAACCTATATTTACCCCTTAATCAAAACAATAGATTATAAGCTGATTTGACAGAAAATTTTTCCCTTAGGACACTTGGCCCAAAAGAAATGATCCACTCTGGGGAAAATAGGGAATTTGACCATTCAAAGATCACGTTGAAGTAGCGAAGCTCTTTGGAGGAGGCAATTTTGGCCTTGGCAACACATTTGAAGATTTTTCCAAGAATTTTCGTTCAACAAGTAGTTAGAGACCAAAAGGTCAAAGGAGCCTTTAGCCAGAGGTTGAAATTCGTTAAAGTACGGTGGGAATTGAGGGGTTGTTCGGATATCCAACAGCCATCCCAGAAATGAATGAGATGGTCATTCCCAAACTTCCACTTAAGTCCCAAAGAGATCAAACTATAGATTTTGAGGATGTTCATGTTCTTTGCATTGCTTTCACTTGATCTTTCCACATGGGGGACATGGTATCATTTAGTTTTGGAGGTTCATTATAACCACTCTTACTCTCATTGGGGAAAAACCTTAGGGAATCTCTCACACCATTTTCATATAGAAGTAAATACACACTAGGTACACATTCTCATGGTTGTTCTTTTATTTATTATATTTCGCTTTTAATCACAATTTAAAATTTTATTTTCATTTTCCTTACTACTTGATTTTTGGGCACTCCTTTCTAGTACACAATTTGAGGAGGGCTTATTATTACTAATTATATTCTCATCTTATGCATAATTTACACAACATGACATGTCAAATGGATACCTATTATAATTTAGTGACAAATGAAATGCATGCTTTTCTAATGGCTTAAATTCTATATTCTAAAAAGTCTACATTATATTGTGATTGCATACTTCTTTTATTTCCACTCTGCCACACTTGCTCATGTAGAAGTGCATGTAAATTAAGTGGGTGAAATGTAGAAGATAAAAGTGCATACATTATACTTTTACCCACTTATTTTATGCCACTTTTCATGGATGTTGTAAATGTAAGTTTTAACACCCAATTTGACTCTTTGGGCACTATCTAGTCCTAAACATGAATTATCACCTTGACATGTGTATTTCATCACTTTAGAACAAGATTGGCTCATTTCCTAGGGTTTATGCCTCTCTAAACTAGGATGCATCTATAGTCTAGTCCTAATTTAAAATTTGAATTTCTCACTTTTCTAGATTGACATTATAGGAATATGACCATTATCCACTAGCTTGCACCCAAAAAGTCTTGATTTGTGTGCCCATGAATTATATTTAAGGGACATTTATTTATCAATATATCATCATACTATTAGCATCTTGCATTCACATTCATTCATAAAAAATGAGTCTCATGGGTGGATACAAAAAGTTGAAGGTCAAAAAGAAGAGAAAATGCATTTGTGCTGAAATATTTGATACCTAAGCATCAAAACCCAAGGGTCAATACCCAAAGAAGATATATTTGGTCAATATTGGTACCAACTCCTTTCCAAATATTTTGTAGCATTGGATATCAAAAAAATGTGAAATTTAGTCTCAACAAACTAGACATTTGGTCATAATGGATTCTAGTTATAGGGTTGGTACTAAGAAACTTCACTTTGATTGATATGGTTGAAAATTTTATATTGCTAAAATTTTAACAAAGGTAACATATTTTGTAAAGGAAAATATTCACTTTAAAATATAAAAAATTAAAAAAATTAAACCAATTTTTAACAAATTTTCAAACATAGTTTTTGATAAAATTAAAAAGTTATACTTGATTAACTTTTTAATAACTTTTGATTTTGAAATCTATTTTTGTAAAAAGTTATACAAGTCCAAGATAGATATCACACTCTATAAATTTAAAAATAATAGCATTATAATTATTTTAAAGGTCAATCTAGGGGCCATATATAAGGGGTGTCAAATTTATACCTTAAATCTACTAAAATAATTAATTTAAACAATATATGATAAATAGTGTTAAAAATATCCAACCAAACCTTAACATCAATTGTATTTGTCTAGAAAAGGATTTTAAAGATACTTTCATTTACTAGTTTTTAGGTGGGTCAGACACATGCATATTTTTATCTTCATCAAAGTTAAATAAAAAAGGTCACTTTTGTACATCCTTTACTTAACCAACTTTTAAATTATCCAGGTATTCAAATAAATTACATATTTGAAAATATAAAATAAAATCTTTACATTTGATATTTTTACACCATGTTAATATTTTATCTAGAAAAGCTTCAAATTTTTACCCCAGTTCAACAAACTCTAATTTTTAGGCAAAAAATCGACTTTTTGATAAGTTTAGACACTCATTACCTTGCACTCACCCTTATATCAGTCTTAGTAATAAAAATATTTGTATTATATACTTGACATATTTTTGATCTTGTCACATTTGCCACAATGTTTGATTGCTATCAAAGAAGTCAAAAGTCTCCCCTTTATCTATAGTAGGGCCAGTGGTTCTTTCCAACACCACTAGTTTCTCAAATTTAGTTACAAGCATAAATGAATAAGTTTTGTAGATCTTGACAGTAAAATTTAATAGTGAATAGAATCACATAGGATAAAATTTCTAAGGACAAAATTATGTGGTGACCTAGTCCTAGGCATCATAACTTCTAGAATTCACCTATCTCAAGCTTTTGATCACTAATCTCTAGGTTAAAATATTTTATCATAATGTCTCAACTACTCAAAGTCAACACCTCATCATAAACTAGGCATGCCATATTTTCATCTATCATTTCAATTATTCTCTCTCTATGTACTTAAATCTCTACTCTCTTCAAGGAATCTAAGGTTTAATCCAATTAGTATTTTATCAATTTTAGACTCCTCTATACAAGGTGTGCTCTATTTCCCTATACAAACCTAACTCCATGCTCAATTAGAGATTTTTTTTTGTATTAAAGATAGTATAATAACCACTATTTAACAAAAAGTAGAGATCATAAGCAGGCCACATAGGGTCACAGTTCTAACCAAAAGGTGCTAAGTATGACATATACAACCTGAGGCAATTGGTAAATAATGAAACAACTTATATAAAAAATATATACAACCTGATAAAAGAAATACAAGACATACATTCCTAAACAACTATTAAGATGTATACAATCATAGATATAAAATAGGCCTAAACATCTATAAATTTTTACATTGTCACTGTATTTACACAGGAAGTATAAATATCCTTTCAAGAATGACATATTTTCAGACTTGTTAAAAGGCCACATCTATCCATATTTAACTTTAGATTTGTTCACTTTCAGGTCATGCCTTCCTTGACCAACTTCATGAATTTAAATTTGGATATCTCCATGGTTAAGGTGACCTACATAGAAACATTATAAAAGGTGTGTCTTTTAAAAGACTCTATAAGTGTCCTCTTTGATCTCTAAAAATTTTCCTCATTCCTTGCTAACTAAATTACTCGCAAAATTTCAGTGGTAAAAATCAACCAAAATAAATTGCATTCTTTATTTAAATTACTCACATCCCACACAATATTTCTTTCCAATTAATTGTACCTTTATCCCCCCAACCCTTTAAGTCAACACAAAATACGTTCCAAATTTCTTTAGCAAAGAAACAATAAAAAATATGTCATTATGTTTCAGGTTTCTTACAAATGTTGTAGACTTAAGATCAACGCAATTCATTTTATAGGGCAGTTTTTCAAGGATAAACAACCATTTAAAGCAAGTTTTTTTTAGGTTCGAGACTGTTGGAACATAAGTCCTTAAATATTATTTGCCATTGTTTAACAGTTATAGTAAGATTCCACTTCATATTAACATAATAAAAAAATAATCATTGCATAGAGATTTATATACAAATCTAGTGTTGACTTTAGGAAGGGAAAAACCATCAACCCATTTGAATCTTTTAAAACTTTCAACATCTTGAATACATTCAGTAGGTAATTGCATAACTTTAGAGGCTTCCCTCAAGGTAGAGTATGTCCTCCAATTTGAAGGGGGGAGGTCATATTCACAACTCAAAGAAGCCCAAGATTTTAGGTGTCCTTCACTAAGGATGTCCTCAAAGCACTTAATCCCTTTTGAGAACCAACTCTTAACATAGCATTCTTGTAACAATGCTAAAGGCTTACCTTTATGTACTAGATTCCACCATATAGATTTGTATGAATGCAGTTGTTTATTACTATAATCAATAAAGCCACTATTACTAATATTATTCTTAACTAGTTTCCAAGCCTTCCAAATACTTTTAAACATAGCATACCCTAGAGGATTTACCAGGTGTTTGCATGTCAACAAATCACAAAAAGGAAGCAATTTCCTTGTTATAGCATGCTTAGGGCCAACAAGATGGATATTATGTCCAACAAGCACTTTCTAGGGCCCATTACCTTCTAGAGCCTTTAGAATCCACTTGACATCAAGAACAATACCATGTTTCCTTAAGTCTTTTAAGCCAAGTCCTCCTTGCACCTTGCCAAGACAACACCACTCCCACCTAAAAGAGTGTTTCTTTTTATTCCCTTTGCCATCAGACCAAAAAAAGTTCCTAATTTTATTTTGAATATCATTAATTTGGTAGCTATTAAAAGCCAAATAGAAGACTAGTACAAAGTGTATGAAGAGAGATTTTTTGGCAAATATGTATTCTTCCTTTTTAAGGATAAAAAATGACTAATCCAATTGCCTAGTTTCTTATCAATCTTACCTTTGATCCACGCCCTTATTCCTTCAAGAAAGGGTTGATTGCAAAGGGGATACCCAGATACCTTACCTATTTGGTGGGTCCACCCCATTGGAAGTCATACTTGGCAAACCATTCTAGGGGGGAATCCATCCAACTGAGCATGCTAGACTTGGAATTTGATAATTTTATACCTAAGGTAGAGCTGAAAATATTCAATTTTTGCATGAGGTTATCCATATTCTCTTCCTCTAATTCCAAAAACTGAGCAGTGTCGTCAACAAATTGGATATTAAGGTCTCCATTATTAGGAAGAGAAACACCTTTTTATTCTAGGGGTCAATGAAAATTCCCTCAACAAGTAGAAAATAACATCAAGTGCAATGACAAATAATGCAAGGGCCAAGGGGCAACCCTGCCTTATGGACCTTTCCAATGTAAAAACTTATGATAATGATCCATCAACCTCAATCTGGACTACCACATCATTAAGAAGGGTGCTAACCATATTACAAAATTTATTTGGGAATCCAAAAGCCTCAAGAGTCATTAATAAGATGGACCATTCTACTTTATCACATGCTTTCTCAAAATCTAATAAAATATGGCAGAATTCTGATTCGTTTGCTTTGCCTAAGCCATGGCCTCCCACCAGGTTGGGAGGTTTTCTAGAATATATCTTCCTTTAATAAATCTAGTTTGAGTGTTCTTATAAAGGAAGGAAGGACGTCAACTAGTCTTAGGGCTAAAAATTTGGCAAGGATCTTGTAAGACACGTTGAGTAAAGAGATAGTTTTTTAATTCTTAGTAAGTGACTTGTCCCCCTCTTTGGGAAGCAACTTGATAATTTCCCTTTGTTGATACTGCTACCAAGGGATCCTTTATCAATAGCTTCATTATAGATTTGAATCAGGTCTTCATTCACCCATTCAAGATTTTTCTTATAAAATTTTATGGGCATACCATCTGCTCTTGGTGATTTATCATTATTTAACACATTGATTGTCTTCTTAATATCCTCAAGGGAGATCCCACTACTTAAATTGTTAGCATGCTCCTTGGAGATTCTTTTAGGGATGAGATGCTTACAAAAAATTCTAGCATTTGAACTACACACATTATTGCCTTCAGAAGTGAAAAAGATCTTTATAGAAACCAAAGAATTGATTTTTAATCTCTGTAGGGTCACTAACAAGGTTGTCTTCTACCCAAATCTTGTCAACTTTTTCTTTGATTCCCTTCTCTTTTATATATGTAAAGAAAAAATTGAACCTTTATCACCATGATTTACCAATTTCAACTTAGCTCTCACTCTAAGCCCTTGAATTCTTTTGGTTTGCATTCTTATCAAAGCATAAAACCTGTCAAGTCTACAGTAGATCCTTCCATTTTCTTTTTGAGAGCTACACCATGTAAACCATACATTTTTATTGCATTTCTTCACTACTTCTAAGGGGTCAAATAGTTTGAGTTTGGATTTCATTTTATACCAAAAGTATTTTTCATTACCCTTCCAGTCCATTCCTAAACCCACAATTTTGTCCTCATTATTTTCCACCATGTTGAAATCACCTCCAATGATCCAATGGATGGCTTGGAGGTTACCCAAACATTTCCATATTTCACTTCTTCCCTTGTATTCATTCAAGGCATAAACAAAACACATACCAAATTTAAATTCATTCTTTGCAATGATAACCCAAATAACCCTATTACAAGGGGAAGCTCTAGATTCAATTACTTAGCATGTCCAATTATTGGAGAGTAAAATAATTGAGCCACCTTTTCCTTTCTCATTTCCAATGGAATAGTGAGTAGATTCTTTCCAAATAAACTTAAGATTAGTTTTCAGGGTAAAGTTAGTAGCTTTCACCTCTTGAAGGAAGATTGCATCCTTATTCCTAACAGTTCTTAAGAAACTCTTGACTATGTACTTTTTGTTAGGGGACTCAAGTCCCCTGACATTCCAGGAGGTACATTGAAATTTCATCTTAACAATCCTCAAGAGTTATCCATTGAATTCCTAAATCCATCAAATTATTTAGGAAGGCTATCCTTAGTCTCTTTCCTTTTGGAGAAGGGTGTTGGAGAATCCTTGACCCTCTTCTTCCTTTTGTGCTTGGAAATATTAATTTTCTCATTTCCAGTAGGGATTGCCTTATCCATAGCTTCTTTTTCAACTATAAGGGAGAGGCTAAAATAGGTAATTGTTTATTTTCAATGACTTCTTTACTATACAACAACTCATAAATTCCTACAGGGGTCTTAGTGTTACTCACTAGACCATTATCAAACTTTTTACCATGACTATCTAGAGGCAGGTTTTGGTTCCCTTTTCTTAGATCCAGGTGTTTATCTACTTGCAATTTTTTGCCTAAAACCAAGCCATGTGCATTATTTTTCCCATTAGAGAGTATTTTCTATGTTCTATTTGTCAACCTACTTGGAGTCTACAAAGCTCTATGGGTTCTTTTAAAACTAAATTCTTCCTTATTCATGATATTATTTTCACTAATATTAGAGTCTAGCTGAAAAATATTGTCAACACTCATTATGTGACCCATTATTTGGTCAATATTAGATCCAACTAAGCCATTAGAGAGATGTCAAATTCAAGTTCAAAGGAAATTAACAAACTAATAGAGTTAAGCAAATTCCAATCAGCTTGACTCTTGGATTCAATTTCTTTAACAATGCTTTTAACCATTGAGAGTGAGTCATTTTTTAAAGGTTTTCTATTGTTAATATTATTTTCCTTATTCAAGAATGGATCCATTGGGGTTAAGAATTCAAAATTACCAAAAATTGCATTTTTAGTATCATTTTTTTCCATATTGCAATTATTGTTTAAAGCTATATTATGTCTAATCTTGTCCATAACCAATTGTTGTGCATTCTTCTTCTTGAATTTCAAGATAGGTTCTACATCCTTCTCTTTATTAGGCTCCCCAAGGGGGATTGAGGATAAACTATTTGGTAAGGCCAACACATGGTCAAAGTGGGTCGGATTGTTGGGGTCAAGAGAGCATAATGAATCACTCAAAGCCACACTTTTGTAAACCCTTGGAGGAGAAAAATTAGAAAAAGAGGAAGAGGAGAAATCTAGAAAGACTGGAAGGATGAAGCTCAAGGGTTTGGGTCCAAAGTTTCACAAGATAGGGGAAAGCCTACAAATAAGAGAGTCCACCCCAACCACTTGATTGGGGGGACCGACCTAGGAGAAGAAGGGGAGTCACCAATCAACCTAGTAGGGTGACCGACATTTCCTATGGTAGGAGCAACACCATTATAATCCAAGAAAAAACCAAAGATCCAAGCTCCAAACCTATAGTTTGAGTCTCACTCATGGATTTAGAAGGTTGTTAGATTTGTGTACAATAGAATCATGGCTAGGGTTAGACCCTACAACTTTAAAGCACAAGTTCTAATTGACCACATTGACTAGGGTGCAAAATCCTTGGATTTTTGTTTAGCACCATCATTATGAGGCCTATTTAAGATAATCGAGCAATTTTTCCTAATGCACCCTTCTCTTCTATAAAGATAATATATGTTTAAACCTCCTAAAATTTCTAACTCCACAAGAAAAGGTTGGATCCTCTAAATTAATATCAATGATTTTAGGAACTTTGATACTCGGTGTCAGAGAGACTAGAACCCTAACATCCATGTGTGGGAGCATAGTTTTTGCCTCATCAATCTTGAGGGCTTCTTGAAGGGGGATAACACCTGGTGTAGAAATACCTACAAAAAGGGGCACATTCTTCACTGTCACCCATGCAAGGCATGATAAAGCCATAACTTCTTCATTTAGGGATTTTGGTGACTAGGCTAGGGCATGGAATATACAGTTCCCTATGTTCCAATAATGCCTATCGATTACGGTTTCTTGCATTTTGTGTTCCTTGAAAAAATAATGAATAGGCCACGTTGAACCATTCTACAAAAGGTTACTTGAATCCATAACTTGTTAGACCAAACAAATTTGATCCAATCATCTAAAATCTACGGGCAGGGATTTTTTTACTGTCAACTGCCACAAGGAAAATGGTAATGTTTCTTAACCTAGTTTTCTCATTGTTTAGAGCAACATTCATCTCATTGTTAGGAGAAATGGACAATTTCTAGGGACCTTCATAATTTCTAAACCTAGATCCCTCCAAGCCAGTCTCTCTACCATTGCTAGAAAATTTTGAAATGAAATATGCAGAGGATGAAATATTGGTATTATCCTCTGCAACCACATCACATAAGGGCTTGTTGTTTCCTTTAATATTTGGTGCCCCTTTCGGGCCATCGGGTAAGCCGCCATCCATAAATTACAGGTATTATAGATACACAAGATCTCTCATAAATGCAGAAATAGTGAAAATACTCACTGGAGACGAGAGTTAGGCATGTAGAAAAAGAAAAACAAGCACCTCCAACCCAACAAGAATGAGGAAAAATTATAATCAAAGAAGGCACCTACAACAGAGAAATCACCAAACCTTGAGGAAGGAGGGCCAATGCCTCCTTCGCAAACATGAAAATTACAGAAGCCCTAGCCTCTACCGTCAAGCAATCAATGATCAATTAGAGATGTCCATTTCTCCACAATGAGATTATGTAATAAAGTAAAATTTGAGGAGTCAAACTAAAGCTAATGTTGTAGATTCCACGACTATTATTCTTACAAGAGCAAGAATTTTTATTTTTCATAATATAGTGAGGGATTAATAGGGGGCCTCTTCCATGGAAGCATGCTAAAAACAAATAAAATCAAAATGGTCAAAATGAGCAACAAACACAATGGTCTAAAACCATACATCTAAAGGCTAGAAAACTAACAAGCCAATGAAAACCAACAATCACCACCTATATCAAACCAAAGAGAAATAACTATCCTAGGGATACTAACAAAGAAAGGGGATAACATCCACCTTGAATACACCCCAACTGTCGGCCTCCTACAAGGATCTCCTAACTGGGCTTCTATAGCCATAATTCAAAGACTGGACATCTAACCTAAATAGCTATTCGATCATTGTGGAGGTGCATTTAACTTGTCAACCCAAGGATGTAGACTTGAAATGGGTCAACACTGTATGTGCACTAGGAATTCCTAAGTAGCCATCTCTAATCTACAACTAAGAAACACACAATACTGAAAGTAAATTACAGGAAGGGAATAAAGCAAATGTTAAACATTAACCAACAACTATGCTAAACGGAAATGCATAACAAGAATAAAGATATGGGTGAACAGACATGAAACTATTCTATCTGCTTTGGCTACAGGAACATACACAAAATGGACTTCTAGTGGTTGCAGGAACAGTCAATGCTAGATTTTGAACTAAGTACAGAACAAAAGATAACAACTAAGCTAATTACTCTAAAGAGAGGATTACTCACCAAGTGGGCCCCCTTGGATGAGTATCCACTAAAACTAATACAAACTCAAATACTCAAATTCAGACTATCATCTTATTCATGGAGAATTATGTAAACAGAGTAATCAACATGGTTGTATTGAAAAGTAGAGTATGCTTAATACATTATCAATGTCATTTTCCATAATCAAGAACTAAGGGGCTGAACCTCCCTAGAAGGATATTCAAATCCATATTTATTCTACCAGCTAAACAGGGCAGTCCCTTCCCACTAACTGGGAGGATGCCATTTAGGGAAAGCAAGGAAAATAGTGGCAAAGTAGTTATGCTTGTAGGGAATCCAGTCATACATGCATGCCCAAACGTGGAATCAACGCTACAGTAATGCCTGCGATTACTCAATGCCATAAATACAAGGTGGTTATAATTGATTGTCATGGGGAATATGTCGTCATCGCTCTTTAGTTGACTCCTTTGAATGATTCCCCTGCATGATCATCTGTTGGTTTCCTTTCCCAACTTAGCATCCACCAATTGTGTCCTGCATGGCAATGTTAGTACACATAATAATTGCACATCTAAAATCACCTTAGAGAACATTCATCAATCACATGCAAAATTAATATAGATAATCTACATAATATGTTAATGTCATTGAAACTTCACAAGGATAGAATAAACCCATTGTCAATGGTTTGAGGGAAACATTATACAAAATATTAACATTTGATGACTAAAGTTCATGTTAATGCCAACAAATGGACTATAAACTCTACCCAAGATTTAACCAAAAACTAGGCTCATCATCCCCCCAGCCTAATGTCTTGTTGGTCCTCCAACAGTGGAAGGGTTGTTCTTTTGTTTGGTTAAGGCTCATAAGTTTTCAACTGCAAGCTGGCCAACATCTATTGCTGCAGTACGTGAGTCTGGATCCCAATAAAATCCTCCTAGTCTATCAAATTTGTTCCACCTTGGTCTTTATGTATCAACATCATGCCGATAGAATATGTAGTTTGGTACAGGCCACATAAGAATGGGTGGCTGGAAGGTTAGGGGAAGCCAAAATCTCCTCTTTTCTCTACCAAGCTGGATGTACCTATCAATTCTCTTCAATGTTGCAGCATAGCTATGAATAGAATGGGGCTCGGCTTGTTTCAGCTCATCTGTTAAACTATTCCATCGCTGAGCTAGATATCCTCTTATGAGCTCCTCTTTTGTTGTTGTTTTAACCTCATACTCAATATAGATAACTTCAATCCAAGGCATGATTTTGTTACCATAGCTTGGTTTGAGGAGCATCCTGAGCCATTCTCTGTGGATATCCCTTGGGTTACTCGACTCGGCCCTAATGGATAAGGGGATACTGCATTCCATTCTTCTATAACCATTGCTCTGGTTAGGTTACTTGACTCGACCCTAATGGATAAGGGGATATTGCATTCCATTCTTCTATAAGCATTGTTCTGGTCACCCCAATTAATTTTATTTTGTGCCTAGGACATAAATGCTCTCAGCTGAACATCCCCAACATACATCAATGGGTTCCAATCATGATCCTGTGTGACAACATAATTGTGCAAATAAAATTCACATAACAAATTTTTCATCTCAAGGGAAGCAATTCTGTAGGCATTGAAGAACTCAATAGGAGTTTCAATGGAGGGGTTCAAATCTGAAACAATTTTTGATAACTTGAAAGAGAGATATTTCTCTTTCAAGTGCAAAGCATAAACCCTTGCAGAAGCTCTACATTCAAGAATTTGTGGCACTAGGGTCACAATGTTATCTACTTTCTTCTTTAAAGTAGCAATCTCCTCATTTTTCTCCTCAATAATCTCATCCCTCACTTGGATTTCCTTTTTCAACTTCTTTCTCTCATGTTTCCATTCTCTCTCCCTCCTTTCTATTTCTTTCCATAGATTTAAAATTGCTGCATGAATTGTAAAATTAGGAGGGTTATGAATTCCTACCAATGTTTTTGTTGATGGCTGCTCCCCATACGACACTATTTGAATGAACTCGGGCAGTTGTTTGTGGCTGCAAGGGTGCTATCACTTTGCCCTCTTCTTGCTGCAGGACCTCTTGTTCCTGTTCCCAGCCTTGTTCTGGCTCTTGTTGTGCTTCCTGCTGTGGATACATGAACTCCTACCCCTTTTCTTGGTTCTGATGCAAGAATCCCTACTCATCCTCAAACTCCTCTGTGATACTAGTAAGGTCTGCCAACGTCACTTTTATTGCTTCCTCAGAGATATCTTCTTTCTTTTTCTCAACTTGTTCTCATTCCACTAAAGCTTTGGTGTCCCCATGTGATGTCTCATCATGCTTAGGGTTTTCCCGTGAAAGTACATAAAAAGCTAGTCCAACTAGTTTTGATTTCCTAGAGATGATCTTACAGTTCCCTTTGGTTGCAGGATGAATAGGGTCAGCCTTTCTTTTCCTAGCACTTGACACCTCTTTTTCTACAGGTTGGGTTTGGCCTTTTTCTTTTTCTTTTCTTGCTTCAGCTTCTTTCTTTTGTGCCCCAGTTCTCATTAGGGTTTGTAGGGGGACATCGTCATCAGAATCGGATGAAGAGCTTGCTTTTTCTAAATGTTTTGTTTCAGAGGAACTAATGTTTATGGCCTCCTCTGCTGCTGCAACAGGATTCATACTAGAATTGGCACCAAAAATTGAAGCACTAGGGGTGGCTTCAACTATACTTAATCTTCTGCTAGACCTACAAGATTGAGGTATAGCCCTAGGTGGCAAAAGATCAACATTGGAAAATTATTCTTGGCGGTAATTTTGATTAACTTAAACAAATTCCTCCCAAGTCATTCTAGACACATCATGCAAAGATTTCTTAACTAGCAATTTTATTAAGCAATGGTGGGAGACAGAGTTATCCCTACCTTTTTGGGTCTCGACCGCCATGATGGAGAGAAGATTATGAGACATTAGGCACGTTCATCCTCCTTCCATGCCTCATGTGACTTAAGAGCTTAAAATGTACTTAATGTATATTTGACAATCGTCCCTCACAGGTGATATACCTTATAATGTGAACAGTTGCCTCCTTCCATGGTTCAGGCAGAGGCATTCTTTTTGTGCCCTGCTTGTCAATGCTAATTGGTGGGTCGCCATGTACTATGAATTATGCTCTAGCCGATCTGGCGTCCCTAGAGGCAGGGTAATGCTCGCCATCAACAAGTAACCCTAAATTTTTTGCAATTCTCTCCTTAGTCGCCACCACTTCTAACCCTTTTACCGTGGCTTTTCCTTCTGAGAATGTTTGGGTGAATTCAAGTGCAATGCCCTCGTTAAAGCCATCTAGCTTCGTGAAATAATCAAACCATCCACAGCGTTGAAATTCTGCCAGACACTGTGCATCTTGCAACAAAGCATCATGAATTGAGGGCTCATTCTGAATTAAGCCACCCCCCATTGTCTGAAGTCACTATCACTCAACGAAATTTCCTTCCCCTGCAATTTTTGTTTCGAAAACCACCACCTTTCTTGCTAAATTTTTACTGCCAGTGTCGGCTGAATTCCCTTCTTTGTCTCTGCTTTTTACCATTTACTGCTTATTCTTAAGATTATGACAAGGAAATTAAGGCAAGGAAAGGGGTGATAAATGAGAGTGATAATGGAAAGAATCGGCGGCTCAATTAACAATACTTCACACATGCGAGCTAGATCTTCAAATCAACTTGTTTAAATTTCTGACATAGCCAGGTTATGATTTGATGTATGAGCAATTTATTTGCATTTTTTATTCCCTCCAGCGTAGTTTTGGACATGTGTCAACATATGTGGGAAGGGAGTGGTAGCTTGACATGAAATAATGACATATTATGCAATCACCTATAATAATGTGCAATGATTAAATAAATGCGCTCAAAAGGTAATTAAGAGATGAGAATTACCGCGTACATACCTGAGCGTGCGAAGGATGTGTTGCAAAGATCAAGGAGAGAAAGTACTGATTTTCCTTTTTTTTTTTAAATGATTGAGCAATTAATCAAGAGTGAAGTGAAGTGGAGTGAGGTGGAATGAAATGATGGAAGAGAGAGAAAGGTGGTACGAATGGATGGATGGGCGGATGGATGAAGAAATGGATTTCCACTAAGGTGGAAATCTTTATTATGAAAAAATATGTACCTTAATTTAGCCAAAAGGTGGGATGCTAGGTCCACCAACTTTAGCTATAGGAAGCTCGTGTACTAAATATTAAGTGAATTTTTGCAGGGGCCCTTCCTTGGAAGCTAGCTCAAGCAGCTTGATTATGTCAGGGCTAATGATGGTGGGCTGAACAACTCCATTAGGAAAGACTTCAAAAATATTGAACAGTCCTAACCACCTTGTCCACAACTTCCTTGCATTGTCCTGATGCTTTAGGTCATATGACAATACCCAGTCACTTGGCGGAAACTCATTTTCCCAATCATGCCATCTCATCCTCTAATTTTGCATTACTTCAATGTGGTGCAAGGCTACCCTTCTCATTTCATCTGAAGCATTTGGCTGTATGACCAAAATAGGAATATGGGTCAAGGCTGCCTTAGAAAATGCTCTGTAACAGTCTTATGTCTATTCAACATCTCTTGCTAGGTGAGTGTACAATGGCAAGGGAAAATGGTCTTTCTTAGTGGCAGCGTTAAGTTTTTTGTAATCAACACAAACTCGCCACTTCCCTCCTTTTTTAGACTCGATCACTAATAAAGACATCCACTGACCATCTGAAAGGAGACATATAAATCCAACAACTATCAATTTCTACAGCTCTGTTTTAACAACTTCTCTTAATGCAGGGTTGATTCTTTGCTGAGGTTGCCCTACTAGTTGACAATCGGCTATGATGTAGATTTGTCGAATGCAAAACTTAGGATCTGGTCCCTTCATATCATGGTAGTTCCATGCCAATGCATGTTGATGACATTGCTGAAATTGTTTGAGTTCATATGGCTACATGGTATGGAACATGCCCATTGCTGCAGGAAGTTTCTTTGCAGACAGAGTGGCTGCAGGAAGAGTGACTGTAGGAAGAATGACTGTAGGAAGTTTAGGGGGAAGTGTCTAGACAAAAGTAGAAGATAATGTATGTCCCTCTTCATAACGGTTTTGGATTATACTAGATAACACCTCTTCTTCGTCTTGAAACTGCAAGAAAGGACTTCTACCTAGCATCATGAGTTGCACCACTGAGTTAACTTCCCCAGTTTCCTCATTAACATGTGGCCATAGAGAGAAAATCGTGAGGTTTGTTGGATGCTCCCACAAGTCTAGAAGGTCTATATCATCAGGATCCATAGCGGAATTATTAACAAGTTGCAAGACAGTAGGAGGAGGTCTCATACATGCAACTTTTAGTTGTTGTAGGATGTGCTTAGTCATCACGTTAATTGTTGCCCCCAAATCACTCAGGGAATTCTTTACTTGAATCTCATGGATAACAATTGTTGCTACATGATTATTTGGATCACTGTACTTAGGAAGGGTTTCTTTTCAAAGCATGATGTCAGCAAACTGTCTCATCACATGGACTGTAGTCGAGTATTTCTTCTTTTTTCCTGACTTCTTAAGATAAGCTTCCTTGATTGTCCTACCATGCATAGGGACATCCTTTATGGCCTGAAATAGGGATTTCTGAACACATATATGCTTTAGCTAACCCATGATGTCAAAAGTTTCATCTTCCTTACCTTGCTTATACTTGGCAACTTCCAATTCCTGAGGGAATGGTGGCTCTTGTTCAGGATGTTTAGGTATTGTTGGCTGAATAAGATCATTCAAAGGTTCTTGTTCCTCTTCCATAGGTAGCTCAATGATGATGGGTGTGGAAGGAGTGGATACAATAGTTCTTGAACACAATTGAATATCACCTACACACAACATATGCAGGGAATTGGTTTGAATCAACAAGGTATATTGGTTGTAGCCATGGTGTGTTATTTAGGTAGGTTGTGGGTTGAGATGGTGGTTGAGTAAATTTGTGTGCATTAGCAGGTGGAGGCGTTATAGTAGGCTGTTGGGGTTGAAAGGATGGCTGCATGGACTTGACTGCCTGGTTTGGCCCCAAAAAAGATAATGGAGCTGGTAACATACCTTGTTTTGGAACCAAGGGCTTCCTTTATGCACCAAAGTGGACTTGATCTTCCTTAATCTGAATTGGTTTAATCTTAGGTGGAATCTTGCTTGCAATTTTAGTTACCATCTTGCATCTGCAGTCCTTCTTCTTTTGTCTGTAATGAGGGCAATATTCTGCCGACGTTGCCTCTACCTCCATATGTTTATCTTTGGCTTGAAGTGTACCCAACTGAGTAGCTAGGTTGTTTGTAACATCCTGCTTGAAATTTGTTAACACATCAGCGATCTCCATCCTTGGAACTCCACCAGTAGAAGCTTAAGTTCTTTCTTCTTTTGAAGTAGTTCTAGAATAGTCCTGGCATATTTCCTTGGTATCTTTCCAAGAGACTTGAGCGATATCTCCTCTTGCCATCAGGTCTAGAGCATCAGTGTAACTCTCATTGATTCCTGACGAGAAAAGAAACTTCTAAAATTATTCATTAGGTGCATGGTGTGGAGATTCCTGCATGTAGAACATAAACCTTGAAATGTAATCTTCCAAGCTCTCATCATCCTTCTGCTGCATCCTAGAAGCATCACTTCCTTTTGTATCACTGCCCCAACAATATTCCTTGTATTTTCCAAATAACTTTGTCTTCATGTCCTCCCAAGTTTCCATGGTATTTCTGCCTAGACTCATAAACCATCCTAGTGTAGCTTCTTTTAAAGTGGTAGGAAGTAGCTCAAGCCCAGGAGCATCAGTGGTGTAGTCATGATCCTGGCAGAGTAGGTCATATTCAAACAAGAAGGTATCACCCATGTTTTCTTGATAGATTTTCAAGGCAAAGGGCTATTAGTATGATTTTGGGTCTTTAATGGAAGCTTCAGAACTAGTCAAATGGTTCTTCTTCTTCTTTGTTTCTGGGCAGATTTGGAATCTCAACTAGTTGCGGTATCAACTCAGCATCAACTAACTCACAAACAATGAGCAAAAGAACAACAAATCATTACTCGCCTAAACAAGGGGTATTCTAAGAACAACCCAAGAGAAATGCTATAACAGAGAAATTATCAATGACTCCAAAGAACCTCCTAGCTTGACACCATCCCCAACAACAATGCCAAAAATGTCGGCCTCCTATAAGGATCTCCTAACTAGGATTCTATAGCCATAATTCAAAGACTAGACATCTAACTTGAATAGCTATTCGATCATCGTGGAGGTGCATTTAACTTGTCAACCCAGAGACATAGACTTGAAATGGGTCAACATTGTATGTGCACTAGGAATTCCTAAGTAGCCATCTCTAATCTACAGCTAAGAAACACACAATACTGAAAGTAAATTACAGGAAGGGAATAAAGAAAATACTAAACATTAACCAACAACTATGCTAAACAGAAATGCATAACAAGAATAAAGATCTGGGTGAATAGACAGGAAACTACTCTGTCTACTTTGGCTGCAAGAACATACACAAAATGGACTTCTAGTGGCTGCAGGAACAGTCAATGCCAGATTTTGAACTAAGTACAAAATAGAAGATAACAACTAAGTTAATTACTCTAAAGAGAGGATTACTCACCAAGTGGGCCCCCTTGGATGAGTATCCACTAAAACTAATACAAACTCAAATACTCAAATTCAGACTATCATCTTATTCATGGAGAATTATGTAAACAGAGTAATCAACATGACTGTATTGAAAAGTAGAGTATGGTCAATACATTATCAATGTCATTTTCCACAATCAAGAACTAAGGGGTCGAACCTCCCTAGAAGGAGATTCAAATCCATATTTATTCTACCAGCTAAATAGGGCTGTCCCTTCCCACTAACTGGGAGGACGCCATTTAGGGAAAGCAAGGAAAAGAGTGGCAGAGCAATTACGCCTGTAGGGAATCCAATTAGACATGCATGCCCAAATGTGAACTCAACGCTGCAGTAATGCCCACGATTGCTCAATGCCATAAATACAAGGCGGTTATAATTGACTGCCATGGGGAATCTACCGCCGTCACTCTTTAGTTGACTCCTTTGAATATTCCCCTGCATGATCATCTGTCTGTTTCCTTTCCCAACTTAACATCCAACAATTGTGTCTTGCATGGCAATGTCAGTACGCATAATAATTGAACATCTAAAATCACCTTAGAGAAGATTCATCAATCACATGCAAAATTAATATAGATAATCTACATAATATGCTAATTTCATTGAAACTTCATAAGGATAGAATAAACCCATTGTCAATGGTTTGAGGGAAACATTATACAAAATATTAACATTTGACGATTAAAGTTAATGATAATGCCAAAAAATGGACTATAAAATCTACCCAAGATTTAAACAAAAACTAGGCTCATCACCAACCACACACACTTTCCATTGGTTCATCACCCCAAACATTTGCATCCAAGGATGGTCCTCAAGTAGTACTTTTATTCCTTTCCATATAAGAGGCACCCTTTGCATCAACATCCAACTTAAAAAATCTTAGACCATGGATAGGAAAACCTCCTCCCTCTTCTTAGCACAAACAACCAAACCATCCTCCCACATTAATATGGTAAATATGATGGAAACTTCCAATCATCGCTTGTTATGAGTAATCAACAATTTTTTCAAAACCATCCTCAAATAAAAACAACAAGCTTTGAGCTCCAATAACTCACTACGAACAACTACACTTTCTTACCCACAAGAAATTTTGTATCCATCCCATTTAGCGACAACATTTCTTCACACCACCAATCAAATCCACATGGCCCAACTAATTAGGTATAATAAAACACAACAATCAAAACCTCACCTTCATAGATGATAGTGCCATGATCAATTTTTAGACAAAAATCCTCCATGAAATAAGGCCTTGGATTTAACAAAGCTAGAATATACAACATCAAAAGGACCCAACATACACTTAATTAGGTTAAGGGAAGCATTATCTAGGCAACAAAAATGTATAATACAAACATCAATTTGAGACCATGCCCCTAAGATAAGGGTCCTTAGGCTTCCTAGAGAAACATTAGTGAGCCCTCAATCACTATAGCATCATCAAAGAAAATGCTATGCTTCCAAAACTAACATATACCTCTAACAAAAAAACATTCAACCACAAGGAAACTAACTGCATTGAAAAACAAATGATGCCCAAAAGCTACATTGTCGATTCCATAAATAGATACACATTAACACCTAAGGGCTATTCCTCCCACATGTACTAAGAAAATAACATCAAAGAGTTCATCAAAACATTGCTATCTCATCCTCAATAAAGATTCACTGCCCTCATCATCCACTAAAAATGGATGAAGGATACAAGAGACAATGAAGTAAATTCCCAAATCAAAATGCCACCCACCTCAAGCTAGGGGAAAAAGGAACACAAGAACCACCTAAGAAGGATGAGAATATAAAATATATTTCTTTTAATACTTTATCATGCCTCTAGATGATTTCTAGAAAAAACCAAAAAAGGTGCTTGCTCAATGCCTACATTAGTTTTAATAAACTAGCTATTTAGTTTAGTTCATGATAGAAATGAAAAATAAAATGTCGTCAAAATATTTATACATAGCCAATACCTCCTCTAGAAAAACCATATGCTTCTTATTAGGGTCAATCCATCTTACTTATCTCTTGATCACCACCAAAGGATCCCCTGATCATGATCAAAGAATCCCCTTCTACCATAAGATGCTTACTTCCCAATGAAGAAGCCAACATTATCCCATTCATAGCTACTTCCCAATCTACTCCATTGTTAGATCTATTACTAAGAAAAAAGTGAGCCACTTTTCACTAGGAGGCCCTCCTCATCTCAAATAACAATTCTAACATTGACCAATTTAGGATTCTCCTTAGAGGCCCCATCAAAATTGACCTTGAGAAAAAATGTAGGGCCCATTTCATCTAAGAATCCCTCACTCAAAAAATTGCTTAACAATTACTCGATTAATAAGAGAAGGGAAAGGAATACTTGAACTTCGTAGTATACAAATATCTTGGTTGGAAAAAGAATTTGACATAATTTATAAAGATGGGACATCATAAATTTGGATTAAGGCTTCTACCTTATTCCAACAATGCTTACAAGGCACCTCTAAATCCTTAGAGAGATGAGTGTTATGTTCTATCCAAATACACCACATAGTGCAAGCTAAAACAATCTTTTAGTGAGAACTTAAGCAAGCCAAATCCCTTGGCCAAATACATAAGTGAGAACTACTTCCAAAAATGCAAGGAGTGAAGAACATTTACAAAAATAATTGTGTCGATCCTTCTATATAATATAATGAAAGATTTTAATGTCCACAAGACCAAATATAGCCTGTGATAGAAACCCCGTTTTTTTAATTTTTGAAGTGTCAATCTTCTACTATTCAATTTGATTATGAACTCCCCCATTCTCTCAACCATCTCCTCGTTGAATAGATCTTGAAATGAGGTTGCTACTAAATTACTTGTATACTTGACCTAGATGTCATTGTAAGCTTTACATTCCAAAATAAATTGTTTTTTGTTTCCAATATTTGAGTTGTGCAAAAGACACAAAACTCTTTCTTCCCATACCTCCTTTTCCCTTTTCCATCTACTTATTTCACATTGAAGATGATATGAGTTAGTCATCAACTGGGCTATGAGAATCTTTGCTCTTCAAAGGAAATTGACATCTAAATAGGTCTTTTGTTGATGGTCATAAGTGGTGATTAAATTCCTCAAGGTGATATTTCTTCGTTCTTTGTAACGTCATTTCCCACATAGACTTCTAAAATTTATTTACAACAAATGTCTTTACTTCTTTACCATTATTAGGGCAAACATTTAAGTGAATGCACCATTTGCTCATCCACGTACAATTTTTCTTCATCCACGACTTATTTCATTCAAGAATTTTTTAAAGATAACAAAAAGCCAATGATTTGCCTCCATCTTATTTTAAAAGATGCACCATATTGCAACTAAAATATAATAAAACAACTTTTAACGTCCACGAGGCCAAAAATAATCTGTGAGAAAACCAACCACTCCAATCAAGCTTTCTACCTTTTAATTCTTCCCCTGTTCAAACTGATAATGAGTACTCCAACTTTCTCAATCGTCCCCTCAATAAATAAACTAGGTAGAGCAACATCAACCAAAATACTAACATATTTGGCCCTGATATCTTTGTAGGCATCACAATGAAAAATAAAGTGTTTTTCTAATTCTACTACCTCATAAAAAGTGAAAGACACAAACTCTCTTTCCAAACTTCTTTTGACCTTTTCCACCTTCAAATTTCAAATAAACTTGCTTATAATTCTAGAACTATAAGCACTTTGGCAAAAAGAAAAAAAGAAAATTGGCCAAGAAATATTTATTTAACGTACATTAACCACGCCTTAACCTTATACACCCTTTACGTCCGTATCGTGTGAAAAAATTCCCAATCGACCAAGGTTCGAAACGCCAGAGGCACCTATATTCTTCACGCTTAAGACTCTTTTGACAGATTTAGTTTCTCTGAAAAGTCTGATGATATCGGTGTTCGGGGAGCGCGGGTTCGATTCACACACTGTTCGGATTTAAGAAAAACTTGAACTTCTCTTCAATTCAAAGGCCGTAACAATGGAGACTGTGAAGTCGATGTTGAAGCCGAAGCCAAGTCCACAGCAACAATTGCGCGAGTGGCAGAGGCGCCTCAAGCAGGAGTCCAGAAATGTCGATCGCCAAGTCCGTGGTATGTATGCACTTTTCACAAAGTATTTGTTGTGTCAATTCTGAACAATTTTACCTTTAGAGCAGAATATGTGTTATTTAGGTGAATTTATTATTTTTCATCGACCAACTAGGACTAGGAATCAAACCTGAGACCTATCATTATTATGTTGGGGCGTTCCTTGGCTGAACTGTCCGCCGCTTTGCAGTCTGAATTGTTGTTTGTTTGGCAATTTATTGAGCAATTAGATCTTCCACTGTCAATTACATTTTTATTTTTTCATTTTTTTGGGGATTTTCTCCATTCTCAGTCTCTATGGTGACCAGTTTCAACGGGTAACAATATTTGAATGAGTTCTTCAGTCATGAATGTATAATTCTTTCAACAAGGATAATCACGAGACTAAAGATTATGTTTTTAGAACCCCTTTCTGATCCTGAATGTTGATTGTTTTCCCGACAAATTATAGTAAAATTATTCATTAATAAGAGAATTTATGGAATAGATGGCAATCGGGAGTCTTTATCTCGATTGCTTTATCGAGTTCATAGTTAGAGGGATGATTAATCTGCTTTCCCAGTTCAATAAACAAATCCTCAATATACAACGTTGACGAGATTAAAGCCTCTTCTATAATTTTTAAGTACGTCCACCAGATGCAACTGACTTTGAGATGAAATGAGATGATGAGATGACCTATAAGGTCCATTAGACCAAAGTGGTCTGTAAGACATATCAAAAGTGTTTACTTGTTTAGAGGAATTTATTTTTATTACTTACAATTTAGAACAAGATCTCCAGCTATGTTTAAATGTTTTGGTCTAGGAGTCTACAAGCTAGGCCATGATCCAAATTCCTAAATATCTGTGCAATTGTGACTAATATCGCTAAACAGTGAGTAAGCTAAAAGAAAATGTGTTTCATCTTCTCTTTTGTTGACAAAATTGCCTTTGATGGAGGAAAATCATTTCTCTTCTTAAAACTCTTGTCTGCTATGCATTGACCTGTTGGGAGAAAAGAAATGAGAAAAGCTGCTTTCTTGGGGAATTTTTATGTGTTTTTGTTCCTTCACTGTAAACACCGGATGATTTTTGCCAAGTCTCTCACATCTCACCAAGTCTCAGCTGCCAACGCCCCGGAACTCATTTTCCTTTACTTGTACTGGGATTTGAAAGGCTTGCCAAGCCAAAGTTGAGTCCAACTTCCATGGTCAACATACTGTGGCCTTGATTTCTGAAAATGACATTTTCATATGGTATTAATCCATAGTACATACAAATTAGATTCCGTTGGTTGTGATCTATGAAGAGTTGTTTTCCCATCTCTATTACATATTCAGCTAGTTGCCATTTTTGTAACAGTAGGTCAAGGCTGAATCTAAGATTTCGCAAATGTGAGCCTTGACAGTGGACACTGCAATCTGAAAAGCAATTCTTTAAAGCAGTTCATCATTTGGGGGTTCTACAATTGGCTTAATAAATGTAGAGATCTTGTTTTGTGGACAATGGCTTTTAACCTGGTAGTTACCCTTACGGATCAGATTCTGTTGGTTGCAAGCTGTGATTTGTTTGCCCTTCTCTATTGCATGTGCAGCTATAGCCTAGTTTGAAATGGTTGATAGCTGACACTGAATCCAAACTCTGAGAATTTCATGGATGTCTTCGCACTGTAATCTGATCAGCAATTCTGTTGAATGAAAATAAGTCTCTATTAGTGAAGTGAATTACATTTCATTGTAAAACAACTTTTTTGTTTGTTTGCATAGCTGGAATAGATTTTAGTTTATTTTGATAGAAAATAGTTAATTAATTATAATTTCATAATATCAACCAGTGTAGAGTGGCCTTGATTTTATTACTGTATGGTGTTAAGTTTGTTTTGGTCTTGTGGGAAAGCAGAACTTGTCAATTTATATTTACTTCTATGAGATCACAATTTGTCCGTCTCAAACTTGCAAGTCACTTTTAAACTTGACTGCATAAATACTCAAGGTATAGTTAGTTGTAGTTGGGCCTGTTTCTCTTCTGGGTAATAAGGTCAAGGTTTCTGTGTATGGTTGGATTTGCATATCAGTTTCAATTTGATAATTGATAATCTAGGTTTCTTTTCAGATATTCAGCGTGAAGAAAAAGCTGTGCAGAAAGCAATTAAAGAAGCTGCAAAGCGAAATGACATGACATCAGCAAAGGTATTTAATCCAATGAATGCACCGTACTGTAATTAATTACAAATGCAACTAGGCCTAAAGAACAGAAATAAGGCATTGGACCCTCAGAATGTTGTTTTCACAGCCAGCATATTTTATCTTTCTACATGTCCCATAAACAAATTTGGCACTATTCTAGAAGTGGTGAATGCTTCATCACAAATTTCATGTGAAACTTGTATGTGAGCCTATCTAACTTGTAGGGCTTCTTAAGTGTCACTTGAAAGTTTTGCATTTATAATTCTAAATGTTTTATATGCTATAATCTCTCTGTTTGCTTTGTTTGTGTTTACGTGTGACAGTGTGTACATACTATTACCAACTTGTGACAAATTATTGCCACAATAAATGTCTTTGTTTATGAATTTGAACACCAAAATAGCTGTTTAGATGCCATATTTACACATGGAATTAAGAAATTGTTTAATTATAGCAAGTATCTTAACCATGATGAAGTGTAGTAAAATTTTGTCATTATAGTTAATCATGCTTAATTTTTATCTACGGTTAATTGTGGAGAAAGGCAAGGAAGTATATAATCACGAAAATGCATATCAAGAAAGAGAGAAGAGAACTAGTAATTGTATAATGTTGTGGCAAACACTTTTGATTATACAGTATAATTATTAACTTGATCACCAAATTAGCTGTGCTAATTTTTGAATGGCATAAGTAATATATTTTTTTAGAGAATGGGTAGCCTTATTAATTTATTTCTATGTTTCATGCAACATAGCATTTTCTCATTAATTTCTTTTGCTGAAGGCCATCCAACAAATAACAAGTTCTATCTCATTTGGCTTCAACTTCAGCTTTTCAGCTTTTT
The DNA here is from genome assembly GCA_007258455.2 of Sequoia sempervirens. Taxonomy (NCBI): domain Eukaryota; kingdom Viridiplantae; phylum Streptophyta; class Pinopsida; order Cupressales; family Cupressaceae; genus Sequoia; species Sequoia sempervirens. Next base: position 672,713,593 of record VDFB02058242.1, on the reverse strand, counting down.
CATCATTTTTCTTTCTTACAATGTATGTTTTTGCTTGTAAGTTTCAAATTTATTTAGCTCGAAGTCCCATAAGTCAGAAATGCAACAAGTAAGAAGATTTTGAGAAAAATATGACCAAGTATTTGAACACATTTGAGCCATTTATTCTGATCAAATGTGAAACTTGAAAGTAGAAAATTTTCTTCTATAATTGCAAAGCACTAGCTGAAATCGATAGGAATTTAAAATGGATCAAGAAATCATGAATGGGGAGGAATGCCTCCTAAGAGATTAAAACAAAGAAACCTCTGATGGGGAGAAAGTAATGACATCCCTCCTGATGTAGGGCTCTTTTATCTCTTCATTAACCCCTTGGAGTGGCATTTCATGCATTGCTTCTTATCATTATGTTTTTCTCTTTTTAAAGATAAAATATTGTAAGGGTCAAACACATTGATACCAAGGTAATTATCCTTTGTTAATTATTTTGGGGAATTTTCTTCCTTAATTATGATTCTGACCTTTTGGTTCTCTTGCATCATTCGTTGGTTTATTTGGAGAACCAAAAGTATGCTTTGTTCTATACTTATGCAGCAGACTTTATGTAACTGGTCTCTAAGTGGTAATTAGTTCTAATGTGGATGAGATATGATAGCTGCTGTTCTGTGCAAATTGTTCTTTTGGAGTAGTTGAAAAACTTTTTTTTTTCTACTGAGAAATCTAAGAGGTACAATCAGGCCAATTGGGTAAAAAAATTGAACTTTTCTTCTTTTTTTTACCAAAAAAAAAGGAAGAAGATATCCGATAAAATTGGAAAAAAAATTGAACCTTGTTGCTATCATATTCTTCAGTAATGGAAGAAGATACTGCAAGCCAAAAGAAACTAGAAACATATTTAAAGAGGCTCACCTCCCTAGCATCTCTTTTTTAATTTATCTGTGGTTGGCTGTTAGACCATCTACACTTTTTCAGGCTTACTACTTTAGGCTTCCTTCCAGTCATTTTAGTAAGGATTTTAGAGGTTGGTACTCTCTCCTTGGCTTCTTTGCCAGCAAATTCCAATTTTCTTTGGAGGACTTTGGTTTTTTGACTGTCTGAATGTTACTCTTTTCTACAAACAACTTTTTCGTCTTTTTTATCAAATACATTCTCATTTTTTTTTACAGCTTGATTTTTATGTATTTGTTATATTGGTTATTGAAATGATGGATAGCAGGGTATGCCCCATTTTCAGGCACTGCTTTTGTAGGGACAAATGCTATTGATTAGAAGGTTGTTCTATCTTACGCTGGTCTTTAAATGAATAATCTGCCTGATGTGATTCATCTGATAGGGCATGCTGACAGAAGTATTTGTTCTCAGCATAAAGGTTCAAGCTCAAGTCCTTGGTACAAACTCTAGATGACCTTGACATTATTCCTTGTAACTGTTTCATGCAAAGTTGCCAAACTAATTTTAAATTTTTCTTGTAAGGGTAAATATAATGGATCAAATTAGGGCTTTCACATTTACCCATTTAAAAGTTTAATAATGCGATCACCCAATTTCTTTGGTTTAATCTTACCTGATATGCTTTCATTTTCACCATTCATTGGTTAATGGTAAATGCACTCTTTCTATTCTAAGTTACTGGTCCTGGTATTGGTTTGGGTTTGGGTTCGGGGGTTCAGTTCGCAGGTTCAGTCAATGTTTTTTTGGGGTTGGGTTCATTTTGGGTTTGTCCATACAAAAACATATAAAAATAAGAAATATATACATATTTGCAACAATAATTAAGTTTAAAATACCACACATAGCATCATATATTGTATAATAAACAAAACCACCATAAAAACAAAAAATATTACAATGTCAGTTAGTCAAACTCGAATGTGATGATATATATTGTATATTAAAATAAAAAAATAATAATGTCAAGCGTCAACAATCATCCATCATTGATCAAGCATTATCATATGGGTCTTCAAAAATATCATCACATCCATATTATTGAAACATGATAATAGGCATTGTACGCCAAGTACATCACCCCCCCTAAAGAAAAGTCATCTTACAAATGACAAAGAAAACAAGTAAGCATCAAGTAATGTTAGGGAAGATTGTCCAATATGATGACGCTATTGTAGATGAAGACTTGTAGGCAAACTTGGAGGCATAGTTCACATACTCGGACTTGGAGAGTACTTGACAAATCAAATGAGTTTAGTGTCCCCAGTGGGGTCGAGGGGAAATGCACAATGCCCCTTGTGAGGGTTTGGGGCAGCACCCCCAGTGGGGTCAAGGGGTAGTGCCCCTCGTGGGGTTTGGGGGCAGCACCCCTTGTGGGGTTGGAGGGTAGCGCCCTTGGCATGTTCCCTGTTGCGATATAGGGCGGGGTTGAGGGGCAAATCCCAACAGCAAGCCCAAATTAAGACCTTCAAAACCACAAAGACCTTTGTGGTGCACATCATTTTGCATTCACAAAAAGAGAAATGTTTTTGTTTTTATTTGTAAAATGCATTGGAATCCATGTTTTAGGGTTTTGGGGGGGCCGTTTTTGGCTTTTTAAGGAAAGTTAGAAGTCAAAAAAATTATAAACCACCAAAATTTGCTGCTTGGGCATCACTCCCTACAAAATTCGCCATGGGTACGCTCAACTTCATCCCAAATGGACCCGCAAGTCTTTGGTGGGACTCTAGGCGGCCCTTAGGGTGGACTGGATTTGGACCCAAACCGGTTGGCCAATAGGAGTGAACTGGTAAAATAGTTTCTGTAGATTATAGAACCTTGTATGCTTCCAAAAAGTCTTCATATTACAGATAAAACACCCAGTTTCCAAAACTAATTTGCTTTATTGCTTATGGTACCCTATCCAACTATTAACCATACAAATTTCTTTATTGTTAATGATTGTTACTACACATGTTATATGGATATCATTCCTTAAAGCTTAAAGCCTATTCAAATCAAGTATAATAAATATATTCAGAATGAATAAATACAATTAAACTTTTCAAACTTCACATTATCTCTTTGGTTGTAAGTTAGAGTGAGAGACTAACACTAAACAAGAAACAAAAACTCAACACATGGAGCAGTGGACCTCTCAGGAAGTGGAAATCAGCTTGTCTGCTTGAGAGATAGCAATTTTGGCTTGATGTTGATTTTTTAGTCCCCACTTTGATGGCATCCTGAACCATCTCTTGTAATTCACGCTTTTTCTTGAAGTTGTCGAGGAACCTGAGCCACTGGATACATTTGTATTTTGCCTAGCAAATGAGAAACTACCACCTGACGAATTCCAAATTCCATTGCTTATGTTTGGCTCAGGCCTCAGGGCTTTGCAAAAGGCCTCAACACAAGTTTTGAGCAAGTCAAATTATATTAGTAAATGGATTGAGCCATAAGCATTGGTAAAACAGCTCCCTTTTTCCTATAGCCCGAACTTATCATTCAGTTGGATGGAAATGCTTTTCTTGGCATGTCTAGTGATTAGTGCTTTCTCCTTTTTCTTCTTATTTGTTGGTCTGTCCCTCTCTTGTTTGGTTGTACCTGTTTTCTGAATGTAATGTCCCTCATTAAGAAGATAAGTATTGATCCTTAACAAACATTTAATTCATTCTTCTTCAATAATATTTGAGCAAATTATAGATTATTGCAAATATATATATATATATATATATATATATATATATAAATAAATATACATTTATATAGACATATCCATTATATATATATATATATATATAAAGGTAGTCATTTTAATAAATAAATGATTAATAATAATTGCTTGCTGTAGACATCTGTTTGAAGGAAGAGATGCGACTCTCTACATAGAAGGGACATATCGCTTGAAGAAAGGATGTGATCTTCCATATCGCCTAAAGAAAGGATGCGATCTTCCACGGAGAAGATATTTAGATCACGTAAGAGAAATAAGGAAAATCATCAGATGGTTACGGAAGGAAATAATCTTGCGAAGACAAGCTACTTCTAGGTCAAACAGCAAGTGGAATTCAAGACAAGGAATAAGAGATGGTATCCCTTAATTTGGAGAAACAAATGTTCCCTCTGTAGTCGACAGACCCATCCCAAACAGGGACAACCTACGCAAGGTCATCTTGATCAAGAGAAGAAGACACTAGTGCCTGCCAGTTCACATATCGGGTAATTGGTATTAAGAAAGTGAAGGTGTTTCAAATCGAAGCATCCAAATTTCTTCATCTACTATCAGAAGTTCATCAGGACCACAGGGAGTTGCTTTATTTGAAGAAGGGGCCATCACAATGGTATCAGAGCCACCTCTCTGCCGTCCATAGGACACCATGAAAACATACCATCGAAGAGGTTCCAGCAACAACACCACAGAAAACGATTGCATGAGGGATGAGTTTCAGTCTTTTATGAAATAGACCAATAAAAAATTTGAAGAGACCAACCAAATAATCCTACAGGCTCTCCAAAACATGAGCAATCGTCATACGCATGAGCAATCGTCATACGCATGAAAGGGTCACCCCAAGGAGAGAAACTCCTTCACACCATTTTGAAATTGAGCATTCTACCCAAAGCTCTTCCCCGAGATCCACCTTGCCCCCATTCATTCCCAGCAGAAACGACATAGAAGAAGAAGAGCCAAACACCATTAGCATAGAAGATCTCGCTCAGACTTACGTTGCCTTAGATCCTGCAATCCAGAAACACATACCATTCAAAGAGTATTACGAAGTTAAGACCCAAGCCAATAACAGTAAAAGGAAACACCATGCCAACAAGGACCTAAAATCAAAGGTTAGTAAGATGTCCTTGCTTGATTATGACGGGTCCGGGAAGTCTACCACCCGATCATGGGTCCAAAAATTGGACACCTATTTGTCCCTTAGCCCCATGATAGAAGAAAATGCTATTAAATTTGCCATCCTCCATCTAGCAGGCATAGCCCACGATTGGTGGCATCATGGGCTGATCACACAGGGTCATCAAAAGATAGTCACTTACAATGAATTCACTTAGAAACTCATTGATAGGTTTGATCAGAAACATCCCGAATGGTACTTCAAGGAACTCACCCATCTCAGGCAGTTTAGGACTGTGGAGGAATATGCAAACGCGTTTCAAAAACTAGTAGTCATGATTCCGGATTTATCACAAAGAAGACTTACCTATCTCTTCATTGAAGGACTCAAAGAGCCTATCAAGAATATAGTGAACCCTCTGGAACCACAAACCGTCGGAGAGGCAATCTAGAAGGCCATGAAAGTGGAAAATAGCTCTCCAATGGAGAAAACCAGGAATACTCCTTCCAAGTTACAATTCAAACCAGATCAGCAAGGGAAAGATAATAAAGGGAGAACATTTTATTTCTGCCATGAATCATGGGGACAAGGTCATCGTTGCAGCAACAAGGAAGCAATCCAATTGAGGGAAGAATTGAAAAGGAAAAACAGATGTTTTAAGTGCAAAGAACCAAGAGGAGAGAACCACCATTGTAAAAGAGGACAAATATATAGAATGGAGGAAGCATCGGATGAAGAAAATTTTGCCAAGAGAACTAAAAGTGAACTCGAAGAACAAGGATTTTGGCAGTCATTTCCCAAGCAAATGAGCACCGACCCTTTAGAATCAAAGGGACAATAAAAGGACAAAAGATCATTGCATTGGTGGATAGTGGGGCTTCCCACAACTTTATCAGCAAAAGCCTTGTAACAGAAAGGAAGCTTGAGGCTCAAACCTTCAAAGGATTTAAGGTGGCTTTAGCAAACGGGTTCATGGATCAATGTACCAAGGTCATTCCTCAATTGGAAATCAAGTTAGGAGCACATACCATAAGAGGGGGTTTTTATGTCGCCAACCTACAAAATGATGTGATCTTGGGAATGCCTTGGATAAACTCCCTAGGTCGCTTCACCATGGATAATCCGAACTTGGAGATATGTTTCAAGCATCAAGGACAGGAGGTTACATTGAAAGGTTTACCATACGGATCCCCCAAAGTGGTATCTTGCAAAAGGATGGAAAGAATTGTAAGGCATGGCCAAGGGGAGTGGATAGCACAATGTATGGTGTTAGATAAGTCACCCTCCCATGAGCAAAGGATTCATGTCAACATCCAACCGATCTTAGGGAGACACAAGAGAATCTTTGGAGATATTCCCCCCTGCTTACCTCCAAAGAGGGGTTTTGAGCATTCCATAGAATTGGAAGAGGGAACAAAGCCAGTAATAACTACCCCTTATAGGCATCCCCGGAGGTTCAAAGAGGAGATTGAGAAAACCATTAAAGAGTTGTTAGAAATGGGGCACATTCAACCAAGCAATAGCCCTTTTGCATCATCCGTTGTATTGGTCAAAAAGAAAGATGGCACTATGCGAATGTGCATTGATTACAGGGCCTTGAACTAGAAAACCATCAAGAATAGATATCCAATCCCAAGGATAGATGAACTGTTGGATGAACTTCATGGGGCAAGGTATTTTTCCAAGATTGACTTATGCTCGGGATATCATCAAATCTGAATGAAAAGGGAAGATGTACCCAAAACTGCTTTTCGATGCCACTATGGACATTTTGAATTTCTAGTCTTACCCTTCGGTCTCACCAACACCCCCGCCACTTTCCAATCGTGCATGAACCACATTTTCCACCAGCAGCTGAGGAAGTTCTTACTAATCTTCTTTGATAATATCTTGATCTATAGCAAAACATGGGAAGAGCATCTCCGCCATATTGAAGAAGTTTTAAGTATTTTGGAATCAGAATCTCTTTTTGCAAAGATGTCAAAATGTGAATTTGGACTAGAAGAAATACTCTATTTGGGCCATAAAATCAATGCTGAAGGGGTAAGCATAGACGAGGAAAAGATCAAAGCCATCAAAGAATGGCCCAAACCTAGGACCTTGACTCAACTCAGAGGCTTTGTGGGTTTATGCAGCTATTATAGGCGATTTGTAAAAGGCTTCTCCAAGTTGGCCACTCCTCTCACAAATCTAACAAAAAATGGCTCTTTTACATGGAATGACCAAGCACAACAAGCCTTTGAACGACTCAAGGAGGCCATGAGCACCTGCCCAGTCCTTGCCATTCCTGATTTCACACTACCATTTGAGTTACAATGTGATGCTTCTGGGGAGGGGATAGGGGCGGTTCTCATGCAAGGGAAACATCCAATAGCCTTTGAAAGCCGTAAAATAATTGAGGCAGAGAAACACTACTCCGTCTATGACAAAGAAATGTTGGCAATTATGCACGCCTTGGCCAAATTCCTTCAATATCTTGTTTGTGGAAGATTCATCATCAAAACAGATCACAATAGCTTATGATACTTCTTGCATCAAAAGGATCTTAACGATCGACAACAAAAGTGGGTAAGCCAAGTCCAAGCATATGACTTTGACATAGAGTACGTTAAGGAGGTTAATAACGGGGTGGTGGATGCATTGTCTAGGCGGGCCTACCTCAACACCATTACCAGCATTTCAAAATATTGGAAAAATGTTATTGTCGCCGAATATGCCAAGGATGCACAAGCTTCAAAATTATTAGAGGGAAGAATACCAAATGAGGAATTCAAGGTATGGGATGATCTCATTTTATATAAAGGAAGGATATTTCTAGTTCCACATTCAAAGATGAAGAATAGAATCATTAAGGAGTTCCATGATAGTCCCTTGGCGGGGCACCAAGGTTACTACAAGGCTTATAAACAAATCAGAGAGGTGTATTCTTGGAAGGGTTTGAAAGGTGACGTGCTCAAACATGTACAAGAGTGTATGACATGCCAACGAAATAAGACGGAGCAAAATCATCCAGCAGGCCTTCTTCAACCCCTACCCATCCCCATCCAAAAATGGGATAGTATTTCAATGGACTTCATAATCGGATTGCCCAAGGTACATGGGAAGGATAGTATTTATGTGGTAGTGGACAGACTTTCTAAGTATGCCCACTTCTTTGTTGTTTCATCAGAATACAAAGCATCACAAGTAGCAAAATTATTCTTTAAAGAAGTTTTTCGTCTTCATGGACTGCCCAAAACAATCATTAGTGATCGAGACAGTAAATTCCTTAGCCAATTTTGGCAAGAAATCTTTCGACTAGCAGGGTCCAATCTAACCCCAAGTACAAGTTATCATTCGCAAACGGATGGTCAGACAAAAATAGTCAACAAATGGTTAGAGGGTTACCTAAGGAATTATGTAACAGAACAACAGACATCATGGGTCAAATGGCTACACTTGGGCGAGTATTGCTATAATACCACCTATCATATGTCAATTGGGATGAGTCCTTTTAAGGCCCTATATGGTTATGACGCTCCATCCTTTGTGCACTTGATCACCCAGGAAAGCAAAGTACAAAGTGCGCAAGATTTCATACAAAAGAACATTGATCTCATGAAAACCCTTAAGGAGAACCTACAGCAAGCTCAAAACCAGCAGAAAATCTATGCTGATCGTCATCGCATAGAAAGGACGTTTGAAATTGGGGATTTGGTCTTTTTACGGCTCCAGCCATACAAGCAGACATCAATCAAAAAGAATGGGGCTGAAAAGCTGAAGCCACGATTCTATGAGCCTTACAAAATTATAAGAAGGGTAGGCGAGGTAGCTTACGAGTTAGAGCTACCCGAACACAATAGGATCCACAATGTCTTCCATGTATCCAGGCTCAAAAAGGTCCTGGGTCAACAAATCCTTCCTTGCACCGAGTTACCCCCACTAGATGAGGAGGGACAACTCACCTTGGAGCCAGAGTTCATCCTTGACACCAAAGAAAGGAGGTTAAGGAACAGGACCATCATCGAACTCCTAATTAAATGGAAAGGACTTCCAGAAGATGATGCTACATGGGAACAGGAGGAGACTATTAAGACTCTCAGGAGTAAACAGAGACGAATAACTATTGTATATAACACTCTCTACTGCAATAAATCATTTTTTTTATATATAACAATGTGTAAGATCGCAGGAAATATGGAATGAGGTTGGATGCGATGATTGTTGCAACCTTCCTCCCAGACTAAGCTAAAGTTGAGAAAGTTTCGTTGTAGCGATTGTTGCAACCTTTCTCCCAGATTAAAGTCGAATATGGGAAAGTTTAGTTGTAAAGATTGTTGCAACCTTTCTCCTAAACTAAAACTGAGTATATGGAAGTTTAGTTGCAATGATTGTTGTAACGCTTCTCTCAGTTAAGTTGTAACGATTGTTGCAACCAATATCCTAAATTAAAACTGAGTATATGGAAGTCTAGTTGTAACAATTGTTGCAACACTTCTCTCAGTTAAGTTGTAACGATTGTTGCAACACTTCTCTCAGTTAAGAAGTCTAGTTGTAACGATTGTTACAACCTTTACCCAAATTAACGTTTAGTATATAGAAGTCCGGTTGTAACGATTGTTGCAACCCTTCTCTCAACTTAAGAAGGGGGAATCCTAAAGATTTGAGGAAACAAGTTGTAATGATTATTGCAACCCTCCTCTTAGATTATACCAAGCAATGAAGAACAGGAAGGAAAAGACACTGTATTTTGCTTGAGGACAAGCAAAGCCAAGGGGGGAAGACTTGTAATGTCCCTCATTAAGAAGATAAGTATTGATCCTTAACAAACATTTAATTCTTTCTTCTTCAATAATATTTGAGCAAATTACAGATTATTGCAAACATATATATATATATATATATATATATATAAAGACATATCCATTATATATATATATAAACATAGTCATTTTAATAAATAAATGATTAATAATAATCGCTTGCTGTAGACATCCATTTGAAGGAAGAGATGCGACTCTCTACGCAGAAGGGACTTATCGCCTGAAGAAAGGATGCGATCTTCCATATCGCCTGAAGAAAGGACGCGATCTTCCACAAAGAAGATATTTAGATCACGTAAGAGAAATAAGGAAAATCATCAGATAGTTACGGGAGGAAATAATCTTGCGAAGACAAACTACTTCCAGGTCAAACCGCAAGTGGAATTCAAGACAAGGAATAAGAGATGGTATCCCTTAATCTGCAGAAACAAACGTTCCCTCTGCAGTCAACAGACCCATCCCAAACAGGGCCAGCCTACGCAAGGTCATCTTGATCAAGAGAAGAAGACACGAGTGCCTGCCAGTTCACATATCGGGTAATCGGTATTAAGAAAGTGAAGGTGTATTAAGAAAGTGAAGGTGTGTTTCAAATCGAAGCATCCAGATTTCTTCATCTACTATCAGAAGTTCATCAGGACCACAGGGAGTTGCTTTATTTGAAGAAGGGGCCATCACACTGAATATGTCCTTAGATTCAATATCTTCATTCTTAATCTTGCAGCTTCTTTTTCCTGGATGGAGGATTTCTGTAGTTTCTTCACTACCATTGGGTAGCTTCTTTTCATTATCCTTCCAACTCTTTAGGATGTTGATTTTACATCCAAATGTAAATTGTACTTCTAGTCATCAAGATAGTTGAAGAAGTATGTACTGGTATTGCCATTGAGGATCAATTACAAATGCCTGTAAATCCCTGAAGTGTGAAAAATATTTGATAGGACACAAGTGATATCTCTGTTTAATTCCAGTAAACATATTATGCTTAAAGATTATAAATTTTGTTAAGAAAGAAGAAAAATGTGTAAAATTTTAATTGATAATTAGGAAAAATCTCTATTTCTATAGAAAAGAGACCTTAGCAAGTTTTGTTTAACTATTAAGCGTAGGAAAAATTACTGTTAACAATTGGAGCTTTAATTGCAGTAAACATGGATATTTTTTAGATTAACTTTGGACTTACTCTATTGAATTTGGTGTTTCACATTTAGCAAATGGAAAGGCCAGAGATATTAGTGGTATCATACTAAATTCAAAGAAAATTCAAGGTTATTAAGCTGGAATTCATAATGCTGGAAGGGCTATCTTCATCCTACATATTTAAATCTTATTTAACACTGCATTCAAACAGGGCTTTCCCTTGCAATGGGCTAAAAACCTTATCATGGCAATAAAAATTGGAGGTATCAGTAACCTCACTAATCATAGAACAGTAATGATTTATCCTTCACTAAAATTTCTGGAACCATTTTAGAATAGTAAATCCTCTATGTGTCGAGGACAATAGCCTAAGAGCTAAGAGTCAGGCCAGATTGGAGGTCAATATAACTTTCTGGAACCATTTTAGAATTGAAAATCAACCACGTGTAGAGGATAATAGCTAAGAGCTCAGGGTCAAGCTGGATCAGAACTAGAAGTTCATGTTTTGCTGTTGCCTCTATTCTCTCACTGTAAGATCTTGCCACTTACTTCTGTTAGTATTTCTGTAGCTGTTGCTTGGTAGCAGTTCTTGTTCAGCTGGGTGCACTCAGTTTTTAATAATTTTTTTTCTCTATTTAGCAGGGCACACTCATTTTTTTTTAAATAAAAAAAGCTTTTCCTGTATTTAGCTGGGCGCATGTCTCTTTTGTTTTTAGAGCATGCTGTTTGCTTTTCTTATGTTTGGAGTAGATTCTAACTTCTGAGAGAAGCTGCTGTTCTTATTTTTGAACAAGACACTTTCTGCTTAGTTGCTTTTCTTTTATTTAGATTACATTCCATCTTCTGGGAGAAGCTGCTGTTTTTATTTTTGAACTAGACACTCTCTGCTTAGTTGCTTTTCTGCTTTAGTTTTTTCTATTTTCTTCTAGCCTAGGCACTCCATTGAGATGGGGAATTTCATTGTAAACCTTAAAAGTTCCCTTGTTCTATAAAAGAGACATGGGGAACACCATTAAAATGAGAGAATGAGAGAGAGAGAGAGAGAGAGGGAGGGAGCATATTTGAGTGTTAACCAATGCAATGCAATTATTTTCAGTTTTAATAAAAGATGGATGTAGTTTTGATAATTCAGATTTGTGAGTATTTGCTGTTCATATTTTCAGTGGTATGTGTTTGTAGACTTAGATCTGTTGTTTTGATTGAAGTTTCAGTTTGCATTTGCAATTAGGACTATTTTTTGAGCACATAATCTGCTTACCATGGTCCGAAATTTCCAATCAAAGCACATTAACATGGTATCATAGCACATAGACTGAAATCTCCAGCCTCACTCAAATCTGATATATGTGCACAACCAATCATCTCATGCCAACTGAACTCCAACTGCAACACTGCAATAACCAGAAGACCACAATGCAAAGTGATTGTAGCACTCATCTAGCAGATTGTCCTCGAATCACTGCCCAAATTCCCATCACTTGATTAGTAAAAAATCTAGGAACTTATCACAGTGTTATGATTTACATTTCCTTAAATAGAAGATCATTTGTCTCCAACCAACAGATATGTTCAAAAGCATCCGTATCATGCCATAACTCCAACCAATAATCTAGAGTCCATCATGGCACAATAATACCATCCTCTAAACCAAGGATCATCCTTCCAAACTGACAAATCATAGCTGATAATTCAACTAAAGACTCCACAAGCCCCACATGGCAACATACTACCTGCATCTTCAAAGAACATTAAGATAACCATCCTCTACTGGCAGAACTGAGAACTGTCAAATAACTCTTATTGCTTGCATAAGGCAGAATCTAAGAGCTCCTCATGACACCAACATCCACTGTAGAAGATCATCCATCCCAAAGTGATAGATCCACATCACTACCAAAGCTCCCAATGAAAATTGTCCCAAGGTACACATAGCACGTGATAAACATTTGCTAATTCAAGATCATCCATGGCCCTCACACAATCAAAGTACTCAATCGCAACAATAGCAGCTCCTAAAAGGAAAAGTAGAATCACTATCTCCAACCAGGAAGCTACCACTAACTATGCAACTGCACAAAGCTCCCATTGAATTGTGATTTGGAGCCTCTCATGATAGCACAATTAATTGCTACAGGCTCCAAAACACAACTACTAGTGATCCAAAGTACCACTACAAGGATGCCACAAGCATCCCAAAGTATTGTAATGAGAATCACATATACTCCAAATACCCATCTGTCTATCTCACTGCAATGAACATACCAATGCACTATGATGATTGCAAAGGCCAACCAAATAGAATTCGCATCCCCATGGTATCCAAGTTCTTAATTTTCTTGCCTTTTTCACATTAGTGGAATCTTAACTAAACATTTTGATTCTCCAATCTATTTTCAAGAATTGCATGAGATTATTGATTATTCCCAAGGCCTAGAATATAAGGCCTTTAAGTTTTTAGCGTTCCAAAATAGTATTTTCACATGATGTTTAGTCTGATTATGAGGGTGTTATGGCCACTCATTTAATGTGAGCACGGAAACTATTATTTGACTTTACATTTGCTTATTTCCAGTAATTGTGATCTTCAATTGGAAAGATTTCACCACTGATTTTAATTGTGGTTCCTAAGTTAATCAGGGAATCTAGTGGCATGGTTTCTCAATCTGCTACTGTGCATTTGGCATTCCATCAATTGCTTGTTCATCATGATAAGAATATTCATTTCTTGTGGACAGCAAATAGTTATGGGTCCTGTCAGTATGTATTTATCTCACCTGGGAATTCAAATGATCACAAGAGCAGCTATAGTATGGCACATAGTTGATTTCATTTTGCTTTTTGGAAAATATCTTTGTATCAATAACTAGATCTTCATACCTGATGAGTTTAGTCTAGTCTGTTTTGGGTTTATGATTATTAGCTTAGCCTTAGTGATGTAGCGTTGGCTCTGACATTTATATATTGTTTTGGCTCTAAGACGTATTCATGCATATAATCTGTGGTTGCTCTACATGGTTTATGCCCATTGCTATGATGTTTCATTTGTGAGGTGTTATTGCTCTGAATGTCCCATGCTGGGTTGAACTCTCAGGATCTAATCTAATGACATTACTCTTTAATTCTATTTGTATCCTGATTGCTCTTTCTACTTTATTGGAATCTAAATATTTGTTTTTTATAATTTATTCATTACTCTTTAATTCTATTTGTATTCTGCTTATTCTTTCTGATTTATTGGAATCTAAAAATTTGTTTTTTATTTTTCTCTAAGGGAAACCAGCTTGTTTTGGGCAGGCTTTGGCAAAGGAAATTGTAAGATCTAGACGAGCTGTGCAACGTCTATATGAGAATAGGGCACAGCTGAATTCAATATCTATGCACCTAGGAGAAAGTGTTGGTAAATTTCCCCTTTTCAGTCTTATCCATCTCTGATGTGTTTGGATTGATGTTTCAGTCCTTTTTGTCAAATTCACGGTTGTTTATGGCTAGTTCCTTATCTTAATTGAAGACAAACTTGAAATGCTCTTGCTGAATTCAATTGAACTGATTTCTAGAAATATTTAATAATTATCCATGCTGAATGGACATGTTTGTGGTTCCAGTTATTTAATACATTTTAAGTGGTCATGGTATTGGGAGCCTTGTGGGCCTTCAAAAAGTTGATATACTGGTCTACACTAAATGTCATTTAATGGTTTCCAGAAAATTGGCATTTAAAGCACATTTCAGAAATTCACCTCTTGTTTAGTTATGACCTCAAGAAGCAACTAGATTGCTGATTTTGTGGGAGACTCAATTGAGGGGGATAGAAAAATTCAATTTTCTGTTCCTTGACCGTAGGGGATGGAGCCCCAAACCCTTAAAAATCTGACATGTAGGGTGCAACTGGGCATCCCTTGGGGACATTGAGGGATGGTGTGAGGGTCAGGTTTTCCCTGTCTGAATGTTCAAACTGGCCTCAGATTTAAGGCTTTTATCATTATTGTTGTTATTTTAATACTTTCAAAAGCCTTTTAATGCACGCAGCATATAGGTACATGTATTAAGACTTCGTTTTAAATTTTTCAACATGAATAATGGAAGTGCTTAAATGTGTATAGGATAGACCATTTTAGATGTGGAGGCTGCAGAGGAGCAAGGATTTGATAAGTTGAAAGGAGGAGGTGCAACAATCTGATAAGTTGACAGGAGGCGGAGCAAGCATTTCATAGTTAAGACCCCATTTTTCTGAATTAATGTCAGGATAGAAGTCAACTTGCTGCAGCAACTCTTCACAGTAGCCTAGTGTTGACCTTTTTCCCCTGCATTGTTTGGTTCTTTGCTATTTACAGTCTCCAAGTCCAGAATTTCATTTTCATTTCCTTTCCTGTTTAGGGAGCAATGGATGAAGCAGGGGCATCTTGGGGTTAAGGTAAAACCTTGCTGCAGTCAGGGCAAGTGTTTCTAGGGGTCTTCGGGCCAAGACAATGAGAGGGAGCATGAGCAAGACAAAAGTGCTCAAAGGAAAGGATGTGCACAGTAACCAGGAGAATTTGAAGCCTGATGTGCATGGGTGGATGTACAACAACCAGAGAGAGAGAGAGAGAGAGAGCACTAGTACTACTTCCCATAGTGTCAGGGATAACTTTGAAGGCATTAGAGGAAGGACAACAAGGAGATGCCAAGGACAGAAAGGGTGTAGACAAGTGTGCGCACATTTTGCACTGTGTAAGACTTAGTCCTTTTACATCCTTGTGCATATGTGGGTGATTTGTGTTGCATCCAAATACAAATTGGAATCGTTCAAGCTGGGGCAAAGTGCTTATAAAACCCCACAGATGTAATTGATAAAAGAGGGAATGAATGAATAGAATATTGGTTTTGTCAAACTATGTAAGGTGCATGTCTATTTCTTTAGCACTATTATTATGTTCTAACATTGCACAAATTCTAATGAGGGTATTAAGCTCTAAGCATACTTCCGGTGAGAGTCTATTTGTTTGCCAGTGTGTGAAGAAGACTACAAGGAAATGTTTACCATGGTCTAATGCATGCATGTGAAAATAATTAATATTTTGGTTCAGTTATTGGGACCCTCTATGAAATAGCATGTTGTTATCCAGACATGCCTTGGCAAATAACAAGGGACCGAGTGGTTTATGAGTAGAGTTGAGATGTTTATTGCTGCAGAGATCCCTTCATGAACTAAGATATGTTAATGGTGAGAGGAAGAGTTGTTGGGTGGTGACTTGTATGAAGAGTTTTGGGTTGAATTCCCTTGGCAGATTTTTGATTGGCTCTTTTCATGGCTTTGAAAGCATTAATTTGATCACCAATGCCAATTCTCTTGGATGCCTGAGGTTGTTTCATTGTTGAAACAAGCTGATCTGGTGTGGACTTGTGTGGTCAAAGTGTTTTCAAGGGCATGATTGACTTGTATATCTTGCAGTTAGCTGTATTGACTTATAAATCCATAGAGGAAGTGTTAAGTAAATTTCAAACACCACTTAGGCATAGAGTTTTGAAACTAATTTCTCTTTAGATAAAGATGTTGGTGTAGGAGTGCGTTGAGACCTTTCCCATGGAGTAGTCAATTATTGTGCTAAAGGGTTTGTGGGTGAGGGCACAACTGGTTCATGATGGAGCATATAAGATAGCATGAAGAGCAGCAACAACGAAGATCATAGGGAGTGTATAGAAAAATATGAGAAATGACACAAAGCTGCAATAGTTGAATTGGAGGTAGAAAGACCAAGTTTGATACATTGTACACAAATGAGGTGGCACGAAAATGGAGGCAGTGATAAAAGGAAATCACACAAGAAAATCAACAAAGGAGCGTGTCAAGCATGTATTGTTGAAGATTGATAATTCGCAAAATGGGATACTTGTGTATGAGGTTGAAATAATTGTCGTTGAGGTGGAATACATGCACATTGATGGTGATGAACCATGCTTTGATCTAAGGCCACCACCCTTTGCTGATCCAAATTTATCCAACAACTTGTTAAGTAACAATGAGGAGGCTTAGCAATCACAATGCATGTGCTAGGTCAAGAAGCCCAAGGAGGTGAAGGTATTGGGGTACTGTCCAATGGTAATAGTGTTATTAATATTGTTTTCAATTTCAAGGAATTTTCCAAGTCAATTGGTTCCTATGTTGATAGATTATTCACACAAGTAGCTAGTATTGTGTAGGTTAATATCATGTTGAACCTAGTGTTCATCTATGAGCCCGAAGTTCACAATAACGAATCTCTTTTTGGTTTAAGAGGATACAACCCGACATTGACAAGCTTGTGAGATTGGGTGGTGTGCAAAGGCATCATTGATGATGATCATAAGTTTATTGTTTGCAACCACTTTTAATGGGCGCTCACAGGATCAGTATGCACACTATGACCTAGATGGCATTAAAATGACTTGGCAAAGGTGAAGAACAATTCCTAGCGGAATTTGACTACTTGGAAATGTCTTATCATAATATTGCAGCAATGAAGGATATCAAGCAACAATTGGACGAATCTGTGCATGGGTATGACTAATGGTTTAAGGAGCTTGTCTCCAAAGTTTTGGAACAAATTGATGAGGTTCATTGGCGCTCAGCCAAAAGAAATGGTTCATTGGTAGTCTAACTGTTAGTGTTTGTAGCTTAGGGAGATATTTTCTCCTAAGTTAAAATAATAAATGACTATTAAGGCAAGTCGGCCTTATTACAAAATCATATTTTTATTTGCTATTTATAAAAAAAAGGCCGACCTAGATGAAGGGTCACCTAGGCTGGTATATATACAAGGTGATGTTATTTCATTCTATCATCAATTCAATTCTCATCTTCATTCGCACCTTCAAGAAGCAGTTCAATCTTCCAGCAGGTGGCCATCCTTTAGAATCAGATCAGATTGCAAGGAGTTTTATACTCAGTTGTATTAAGAAGAGTTTCTCATCATTTATTGTATCAAGTTCGCCCTTGAGAAGGGTTTGATTGTAAAGCAGATTTCTGCTCTTATTCATCTGATGTATATATATAAGAGATATATTTTTGCTGGGTTTTTCTCCCTCGAGTAGGAGGGTTTTCCCAAGGTAAAATGATGTGTTCTTGATCTGTGTGTTTTCTATTTTCTGCTTTCTATTAAA
This sequence comes from Sequoia sempervirens, assembly GCA_007258455.2. Taxonomy (NCBI): domain Eukaryota; kingdom Viridiplantae; phylum Streptophyta; class Pinopsida; order Cupressales; family Cupressaceae; genus Sequoia; species Sequoia sempervirens. Next base: position 672,695,784 of record VDFB02058242.1, on the reverse strand, counting down.
TCTTATCCTAAAACTAACATGGTATCAGAGTGGGTTTAGAACTTACCTGATAAGATATGGCAGAAAGCATACCTGAAGAATCGGTGTATATGCTGATCAAGAAGTCTCTATTGAAAATAAATTTATCATTTAGAAGAGGATATGATGATAATTATAACAATGTAGTTTGTTTGGGTGCTATTGAGTGGAGGAGAGTTGATGCGATTGAAGATCAAATCTTACACGCCAACTCCTAGACATTGACTTGGATGCGTTTTAGCTTACACACAGATTCTCTCGATTGAAGATTAGAGAGACATCTTCTGAACTGGGCGATGGCTCTACCAGGGTTGGAAGTTAGGATATAGTAGTCTGAGTGAAGTATCGTCTCCCGAGTTGCTGACCTTTGGATGTGGAATGATCACCGCCAGAAGCTCGAATAGGATGAACAGAGAATACCACTCAGAGCAAATCATGATTCTGTCAGTCACACTCGAGATTACCTGTAAATGCAAGATCAAGTCATTGGTAAAGTCACGAACATTGCCGAGTGTGCTAATTGGTGTGGGCATATTCATAGGCCTTTATTTGTTGATATTATTATTATCGGCCTCTTACTTGGTTGCATACTCATTAGCTATGCAGAATGATTCTTATATGCCATTTGGGGAAGAAGTGTGATTTGAATTATCGGGTTTATTTATAGATTACCTGGAACTCATGATGTCTGCACTAGTGATTGCTTGGATGAAATGAATGTAATATCGGGTGTATGTAATGCCACAATGATCTTGGGTGTTTGAACGTTGCTCAGTATGGGATTATTTGACGACCACGGTTATGTTGGAATGCTTCACTGAAGGGTCCTAAAGTCATGCTTTTCTGCAACGACATCAAGAATATGGTTGACAGTATATACACGATATTGGGCTCAACATAAGTTATATATTGCTCTGTTCATTTATCGTAGGTAGAGGAATGACTTGTGAACATATTCAGTTTGGCTGAGAGTGGGTTAGAATCAGCACAACTTGTTGAAGTGTCTGAAAAGAAATTGACTTGTGTGTCGAGAAGATTGGAAAAACCTGTGTATTCTTGTCAATGATCTTGCTCGCAGATGTTTCTACTTCAATGAGATATACTTGTGATTAGTGGTATTGTCAGGTTCATTCAGCTATAGGAACATCTGGAGGATTTCGAGATTGCTAGCACTGTGTGTGCTCTTCATCCTTCAGAGGAGACGCCTTCATGTAGTAACACTGAAGGTGGCGAAGATGAGACACAGCTACAGGTCTAGCCAAATGGTGAACCGACATAAAGAGATGAGTATTTTATGTTTTGATCATGAATTTTATTCATGCAATTGGGAATAGCGAATCTTGTATGCCTCTAGCATTGATATTTCTCTTTGAGATAGTTTAAATCTATTAGTAATCTCTCTATATTGCTTCTAGGATGGATTGAGGAGAAAAATAAAGGATGATGAGAGATTGCCTAAGGAATTCAAGGGAGGAAGAGCTTGAGGCATCCTGTGAGGAATTCACGCAGGCTGAAGAGATAAACTTCATTGGAGACATCTCTTGAAGAGGAAGAACCTATACAGATCATGATCAGTTTCTTCAAAGAGGAGGAATTAACATTTAGAGGGAGTCTAACAAACCAACAAGAGGCAACCTTGGACGAGTAGGTCAGGAGGTTGATGCAAGAACTTGGAGCTTCAGAGGGAGTCTGACAAACCAACAAGAGGGAACCTTGGACGAGTAGGTTAGGAGGTTGATGCAAGAATTTGGAGCTTCAGAGGGAGTCACATCATCATGAAGATTTGTGTAATGTATATTTCTCTGTGATGGAGAAGTATGAGGTGAAAGCCCTTGTAGTGTATGTTTCTTTGTGACAGAGAAGTATGAGGTGAAAGCCCTTGTAGTGTATATTTCTCTGTGACGGAGAAGTATGAGGTGAAAGCCCTTGTACTATATATTTCTCTGTGACAGAGAAGTATGAGGTGAAAGCCCTTTTAGTGTATATTTCTCTGAGATAGAGAAATATGAGGTGAAAGCCCTTGTAGTGTATATTTCTCTGAGATGGAGAAATATGAGGTGCAAGCCCTTGTTCATCTCTGTGACTGAGATGAGATGTCATGTTGAGAGACTCCATGTCGACATCACGTTGAGAGACTCCGTGATGAACCCTTTGTACTTGTGTCTTTTCCACACATGGGAGTAGCCATGGTGGACGTCATATTGAGAGACTCCATGACGACGTAATGTTGAGAGACTCCGTGATGGACACTTGTACAGTTGTACTTGTGTCTTTTCCACACATGGGAGTAGCCATGGTGGACGTCATATTGAGAGACTCCATGACGATGTCATGTTGAGAGACTTCGTGATGGACACTTGTACGTGTGTTTCTTTCCACACATGGGAGTAGCCATGGTGGATGTCATGTTGAGAGACTCCATGACGACATCACATTGAGAGACTCCGTGATGAACCTTTGAGCTTTTCACAAATGGGTGTAGCCATTGTGGGCGTCATGTTGAGAGACTCCATGACAAGGATATCTGGAAAATACCTCCCTAGCTAAGAGGGAGTGTTAGTGTTTGTAGCTTAGGAGATATTTTCTCCTAAGTTAAAATAATAAATGACTATTAAGGCAAGTCGGCCTTATTACAAAATCATATTTTTTATTTGCTATTCATCAAAAAAAGGCCGACCTAGATGAAGGGTCACCTAGGCTGGTATATATACAAGGTGATGTTATTTCATTCTATCATCAATTCAATTCTCATCTTCATTCACACCTTCAAGAAGCAGTTCAATCTTCTAGCAGCAGGTGGACATCCTTTAGAATCAGATCAGATTGCAAGGAGTTTTATACTCAGTTGTATTAAGAAGAGTTTCTCATCATTTATTGTATCAAGTTCGCCCTTGAGAAGGGTCTGATTGTAAAGCAGATTTCTGCTCTTATTCATCTGATGTATATATATAAGAGATATTTTTGCTGGGTTTTTCTCCCTCAAGTAGGAGGGTTTTCCCAGGGTAAAATGATGATTTCTTGATCTGTGTGTTTTCTATTTTCTGCTTTCTGTTAAATCTTATCCTAAAACTAACACTAACCATGCATGTCTAGAAAGAGTTGGTTTAATGCATGCTGCCAACTTATAAAGATGCCTTGGAAGTTGCATTTTGGTTGGAGGTTTTGGGGGAGCTGCAATCATATGGCTCAACCATGTGCTTAGAAGAAAAGATTGGGTATATGGCTGAAAGGATAAAGCATCTTATCGGTCAATCAGAGGTCAGGTGTGCACTTTTTTTGTATGGGGATGTAGGATTGACAATAACATTGTGACTGGTTGCTTAGTGGTGAGAAATTGTGCTATAGGCAGTGACTTGTTTCTCCCATCTCCTCACATTTGTTAGTGTGTGATTTGTCATGAGCAACATGAGACTTCATCCTATGTGATGAGCACAGGGTGATACTGAAAGGGGGGAGGTGGCAGTCGTGGGGGGGCTGGGGGGGGCAGGGGTGAATCTATATCTAATAATCTTTTACTTTTTTAACCAATCACAATAAAACATTCAAGTAAGATCTAGCAATTTAGAGCATAGAGACAACACACAATTTTATGTGGAAACCCTTGCGGGAGAAAACCACGGCAAAATATTGCTTACATATCTTATTGATCTTCTTCTCTTTCTTGTAGGCTCCAACCTATTGCACATACAAATAGTGAGCACCAACTCACAAGAGACACCAATCTCCACTTGACAGAATTATAGGTATCAACCTATTGGAGGCTCCAACCCCCACACACAAACTGAGCTCCAACCCAGCAAGAGGCTCCAACCTCTATTTGATAGGCTCCAATCTATTAATCCTTCAATGGCTGATATAGTTACTTCTTTCCAGTATCTTCCTCTCACAAATCTGATTACAGTCATGCACAATCTTCCTTCCAGATCTGATCACTATCATGCACAATATCTTTCACAAATCTGATCCGAACTTTGTCAATTTCTTCCTTCAATTTGATCACTAATATATCAATGTTTTCCTCACACACATAGTCTTCATACATATCTGCATTCATCTACATACATGGGCTATATGTATTCTTTAATACAAGTCTGAAACATTCTTCATACTTCTCTGCCCTTTTAAATCTGCTCTTTATTACACATATATTCTCAAAATAAGTCTGATTTACTTTTCATTTTTCTGCTCTTCCTCTTCCTTACCTTCAGAAATATATCATTGATTTGTTGCTTCTAAATCCACATACCTTCCACTCTTTATATCAACTCAAGGGAGGCGTCTCTATGAGGAGGGATGCATTGTTTGGGAAAAGAGGTGACTTTATGAATGGATACATGTATTGACAAAGGGAGGAAACTTTTAATTTGTATACACCTTTTCATATGTAGGCGCTCACCATGAGAGGTCGACCCCTTTTAAGAAAATATAAATTTATTATTTTTTAATTCCCAAATGGGGCACTTCTACATGGGGGTCGGCCTCATCCAAACAAATAAATTAATTGCATTTTTTAAACCATCAAATAGGGATGCCAAGAGCCAAGGGCCAGCCCTTAGAAATAAATAACTTTATTTAAATTTATCTTCAACTAGGATGGTGATTTCAAGGAGGGGTGGCCCATAAATCAATTTGAACATAACTTGAATTTTACCATAACACTTTCAATTCACCAATATGGGCACCAAACTTTATCAAATTTGGACGATTTCCATACCTTTCAAAATACCCTTTGACATCAATGACAATACATTCCAACACTATGCACTCTTGCAATTGCTACATGGAGTCATTGTAAATTTTTTGGTATGAGGTCTACCAAAGTGTGATCCACAATACCAATTCTTGTCGAGTTGTGCAAACACTCTCAAAACAATGTGGAAAGGCAGTGATGACTATCGACACTTAGTCACAACCCACACAACAAAACACGCAACCCTACTAGGGTCAAAGCTCTAGTCAATATGGGCATTGAATAATAATGGTGGGTGAGGTGATGGTTGAACTTGCACTATTACTTGCTATAGTTGTGACAAGCTAGGGCATACTTTTGCGGCATACATCTCGCAAGTGCAAAAAGTTCCCATTCTACGGGTATTGCAATGGAGAGCATAATGCTAAAGATGCACTGCTCTACCATAATAGGTAGTCTCACAAGAAGGCTATGCAAATGATTTGCAAGGATTGTGTGACCATGCCCCCAAAGAAACTTGTTCAAGTGTTGATGCAAATTGGTGCATGGCAATAGGATAAGAATGACGAGTAAAAGCAGGCTACATGTGCAACACTAGGTCTAGCACAAACCTTACTAAGAAAAGGAGTCACTAAAATGAAGGACAATGACAAACCCTTGAAACTTGATGAGCATCACTAGCTCTATTAGGATGTTGCACTCATGTTCCACATCTTGACATGAGGTCGCCAAAGAAAGAACAAATGAGTGCAATGAGGTGGATGTAATCTATGCAGTCTTGAAATTGGTTCGTAATGAAGTTCTTTCCAAGTTTAAGCTTTTGTGGAAAAGTTGGTGTCTTAGGAGGAATAAAACTTATCCCTAGACAATACACATGCAAAAGGAAAAGTGCACAAAAGTCATGCGCACCAGCGAACTTGTGTATGACTTGAAACTCTTATTGCCTCTCAAATAAAATGGGTTCTTGTTGTGCGATGTGTTGGTAGATACGAGGGTAGGGTTGAATGTTCTTACTAAAGTTGTGTGGGAAGCCATGGGCTAGCCCACACTGATTCCATCACCCCATATATTGTATATAGCTAATAACACTAGGGAGTGATCTCTTGGCTTTCTAAAAGCTATTGAGATAAGTGTAAAGGGAATCTACTTTTGAATTGGGATGGCAGGTCTAAAAAGGAATCTTGCATTATTGGATAGACCTTTCTGTTTTTAGGCCAAGGTTGATATGAGATTCCAATAGCATACTATGAGTTTTGAGAACAAAGAATAGTGCATGATCATTCCCTTTGATTGAGCATAGGATGCCCCATATGTGGAGATGGTGCACATTGAGGATAAAGACCTTGAGGATATCTACTATATAACTATAGGTGTAATCAACCCCATCCAACCAAACTTTGAGGGCACCCTACAATAGGATAGTGCATTTGAAGTTGATTTGGATGTACAATTGGAACATTGGTTGGAGGGAGATTATGAGCTAAAAGGGAAGGCATGCACCAGTGTTTGATGTCATGCACAATGTGCACTTGCATCTACCATGGCTTCCAAGACACCAATCTACATTGTCAAGTCCATGTGGATCCCTAAGAAGCAATATGCCATTGCCGACTCCAGTAAACCCTTAATACATGTGTGCCAACTCTATGGGATCAACATAGTTATGCCGTATTCCAACAAGACTAACAACCTCATTTTGTATTGTACATCAATGGAGTAGGCCTTCCCTTAGGAGCTTGCTTATTTCACTACTATACCTCTTAGTCTACAAGACAACGTAGCTTGGTGGTGGGCAAGGCATCAATTGTGAGTTACCATTTAGGCAACTTTTCACACAATGAATCTTGCTAGGTTTGTTGAATTTGGAGTGTAGCACTTGCTATGCTATAATGGCATAACTTCAACTAGGTCTGATATAGCAACATGCAAGGGAATTTGAAGCCCTCTTGTCATAGATTATCACACTCATCTTTGGGTTCACAAATTAATACCCTAGGCCTCCCCCACTTAGGTACAAACAAAAGGATTTGCATAGGGAAGCAAACCCATGGAAGCAAATGGAGCCCAACCTTTTGCACAACTTCAACTCCAAAGATCCAACACCCAATATTGATTGGTTACTAGAGAATATGATGGAAATCTTTAGTGACCAATCAAAGTATTTGTTTGTGGTTCATTCGTTAATTGATGCCAAACCCACATCTCCTAGGAAGTATATCATTGGTGCTTTAACATCTTTTGCAACAGCATAGTGGGAACAATTGACAAAAAGGGATGTGCTTCAAAGCTTTCAAGTCCCTACCATTGAGGGAGATCCATTGTCAAGGAGGCAGACACTAAGAAGGATGTTTAATACAATGGACCTCTTAGGCAGTTTAAGTAAACATTGGAACAAAAGAACCATTGAAAATCACCACCATTGGCGACTATTAGGGAGAGGAGACTCTAGTGCACTTGATTAGTCTACTATGTGAATATGCAGACCTCTTCCCATGGGTATACCATCAAATGAAGGACCTACATTTGTCAGTAGCCAAGATGGAAATCAAGCTCAAATTAGACACAAAACCTATGTAGAATTGGCCATATTAGCTAAACCTCAATTTGCACACTAGAGTCAAGGAAGAGATTGACAAAATGCTCGAGTTTGGTGTGATCTTTGCAATTGATGAGTTTGAGTGGGTGAGTCCAATGGTCATTTCCTTGAAGAAGGATGGGTACATTCATATTTGTGTTGATTTTTGCATTTTGAATGAGGTTTGCATTACTGATCCATTCTTGGCACCTTCATAGAAGAAATCTTGGAAGGAGTTGCTCGTACGAAGGTGTGTACCTTCAAAGATGGGTTTAATTGAAGACAAGGCAAAAACAACTTTTGCAACAGAATAGGGCAGCTTTGCCTATGATGGCATGTTGTTCGGTCTAAAGAATGTGCTTGTTGTCTTCTTGTGGATTATGGTGAGTGCATTTAAGGATTTTATTCATGAATTCATGTAGATGTGTTTGGATGATTAGATGGCCTATGGCATGGTAAGCAGCCACCTTGATGCTTTGTGCTTAATATTTCATCATTATTGTTAGTTGAGCATTGCACTAAACCTCAAAAATTGCACCTTTATGGTGCCTTTTGGTAATTTGCTAGGCACATAATTTGCAAGGAGGGTATACTTTTGGAGTTGACAAAGGTGGTACTTATTCTCCAACTTGTAGTTCTAGAATCTAGATTATTTGCAAGTAGTGTGTGCCTTGCTTGGCCACATGGAGTATTATAGAAAATTTATCAAGAATTATGTGTGCATTTATGCACCTTTGAAGATTTGCTTAGGAAGGAAGAACCATTTCTTTGGATGAATGCACATCAATAGGCTTTTGAGACTTTGAAGGGAAAGCTATCACTACAATAGGAATTGCTTTTGCACATCTTGGTGAAGGAAACCAAGATCACCCTATATATTTTGCAAATAGGAAGCTAAGTGTTGCATAACACAACTATATGATGATAGAAAGTGAGACTTTGGCAATGGTGTATCCCTTATAAAAGTTTAGGCAGTACCTTTTGGCTACACCATTTATGTTCTTCATCAACCACAATCATTGAAGTACCTTGTCAATAAGCCTATCCTCCAAGGCAGAGTTTGCCAATGGTTGATCTTGTTTGAGGAGTTTGGTTTCACTATTGTGATGTGCCCTAATAAACATATATTGGGCCAAATTGTTTGTCTTGAATCAAAACTAGAGAATCCAACATTGTGCCACTTGAGGATGGGATTCTCAATGCATAACTCTTTTACATAGAAGTCATCTTTGATGGCATGGAGGAAATCACTTCATTTCTCACATTTGGTGAAGCCTTGAAGACTTACATTGTTGTGCAAAGAAAGAAGTTGGTGGTGTGTGTAGTGTCCTATTAGCTTATTAATAAGTAGTTGTATAAAATGTGCTTAAATGAGATTCTACATTGCTATGTTCATGACCATGAACGCATTGTCGTGTTAAGAGAATGCCATGAGTGACAAGTAGGAGCCATTATCAAGGATGAACCATTGCACAAAATATTCTCCACACTAGTTTATGGTGGCCGACTCTATGAAAGCAAACTCATGATTTTGCACACACTTGTGATATTTGTTAGTACATAAGGAAACCCAATTGGAGAGATGAATTGCGTTTCAATCCAATGCTAGCCTTGGAGCCTTTTGAAAAGTGGGCAATTGATTTTGTAGGACCAATTCAACCTCTTGCTTGTTGTAGGGGTGCATGCTACATCGTTATGGCCACAAGTTATTTAACCCAATGTGTTGAAGCCATTCCAATGAAGGATTGCACAACTGAAATGACTACACATTTCATCTTCGAGAACATCTTCACAAGGTTTGGGTGCCCTTTGAGCTTAAGTAGTGACCAAGGGACACATTTTATTGCTTCAACAATCCAAGTGTTGTTGTGCATGTTAATGATCCAACATCATTGGAGCACACATTATCATCCTGTTGTGACCTTTTTTATACATCGCCCATTGCAAATGGGGACCCCCTAATTTTGGCTTTGCTTTTGGGTCGTTTTGTTGTTGTCTCTCTTTTCTACGATCTGTCTTTCCGGGATGTGGCCGCCTGTGAGCTTAACGTGAAATTTTGGCCAAGTCTTAAAATTAGGGTTTTGAACTTTCCGACCAATTTGTGATCAATAAAGTAATCAAATTGAAAATTGAGATTAATATTGTTGTCAGCATGCTTCCAGCAGGTTTCCACTGAAATTTCATCAGATTCTGACAACTTACTATTTTAGTAAGTGTGTAATTCCAGGTGTTCCTTCAACATTCTTGAAATTTTAATAGTCACACTGCATTTAGAGAACATCAAGCTGCTCACTGGCAAAATTTGAGCTGAAACAGACAACTTACTATTTTTAGCGGTTTAGCTTCCAGAGCGAATTTCAAGGGTTATATGCAGAGTTTTCTGGCGCATGTCGGATGATTCCTTTTGGGTTTTCAGAGACCTTCGCGACGATATAACATGCAAAGTGAGATAAGGACTTTCAGAGTTTAGCCTTCTGAGGCTATTTTTAGGGTTTACATGTCAGGGTTTTCTTTGCATGTCTGCATATTCTTTATGGGTTTTTCAAGAGCTACACAGTGATGTGACATGCAAACGGAGATAATCACTTATTCAGGAACTTACTATTTTTAGCAGATGCATCTCGGCAGCCGCTTCCCGACTTCAGAATCACAAATCACAATGCAACAGAAACAAAGACAAACAGAGGTCATTTGATATGCATGCAAGATGAATTAAGGTTTCCAGCTTCGAGACCCAAAAAGAGGGGTAAAAAGTCAGAATTTTCGAAAACCGGTGTATACCACCGCGATCAGCATCTTTCAAGCTATCCGCTGGTAAAATTTGAGGGAAAATGGAGCACTTACTATTTATAGTAAGTCATTTCAGAAACAGGCTAAAAATAGCAAGTCAGCAACAGGCGCCGATGTTAGCAGGTAGGTCACGTGGTGAGGAGTGCCTCATTCGAATTTCAAATCAAACGGAGTTGTGGAGGTATCAGAAACAAGCAGTTACTATAAATAGCAAACTACCTCCAGAAACATGCTATTTTTAGCAAGTCAACTTAGAATAGCAGTGTGAACAGGTTGGCGAAGTCATGTGGATCCAGTGTTTAAAATTTCAAAGCAATCTGAGCTTCTGAAGTATGAAAATCAAAGACTTACTATTTATAGTAAGGCATGGACAAGCTGGCAAAGACAAGGAAAATGGCTAAGTCTGAGACTTCATCCTGCACCACCATGAAAATGCGCCCAGCTCAAGGTAGTGACATGCAATGAATTTTTCTTAAGGTTTCATCCTCCATCACATGTGAATTGCGCCCACTTTGAGGAAGTTGATAAAAAAATGTTGTAAGGCATTAAAGTCTCATCCTCCACCACCCTCCAAATGCGCCCAGCTTGCATTCAAGGTGTTTGAAAAATATGCTAAGTGTCAAACTCATCCCTCACCATGTCTCAAATGTGCCCATGCTGCAAGAGGGGGTCAAAGATTCAAAAGCAGTCAAAGCTAAGCGTTGGAAATCTCATCCTCTTCCTATGGCAAAATGTGCCCAAGTTGGGGCATGTGAGGACAAGAGGTCAAAAAGTCAAAGGTTTCATCCTTCTTCACATAGAATATGCGCCCATCCTCCACACATGCTCAAATGCGCCAAAAGCAAAGAAGGTCAAAGGGAAGGCGTTGAACTTGAAGAGTTAATCCTCCTTCATGCATGGAATGCGCCCAAATGAGGGCATGTCAAGACAAAACAAGGAGGGAATATTCCAAAGGGCATCGAAAAGATAAATTTTAAATTTCACTTCACTATGAGAAATGCGCCCAAGATTAGCAAGGCAGAAAAGTCAAGGCAAAAGCGTTGAAAAATTTGTCCTCCTTCATACATGATATGCGCCCATCTTCTTGAGCATGCAATATGCGCCCAAATGAGGGCATGTGAAGACAAAATATGGAAGAAAGTCAAAGAGGCGTTGGAGTTATTCCTTCCACATATGCTAAATGCGCCAGGCTATGAGATGACGTGAATAATAAAAATATGCTAAGTACGCCAAGGTGAAGATAAAGATGAAAATATTACTAAGGCGTGGCTAATATCCTCCATGACACATGGGATGCGCCAAGGTGGAGGTAAGTTAAAGAGTGTAGAGCTTAAGGCGTTGGAAGCTTATCCACCTCACTATGCAAATTGCGCCCAAGAAGGTAAGGTAGTGAAGTGAAATGGCTAAGGCGTTGAAACTGCCAAGTGATGGGAAATATGCTAGGCGTTGGAATTTAAAAGAGAAAATATATTCTTCATGACATACAAGTGTGTTGAAGGCGTTTGATAGAAAAATCTTGTAAGTGAGTTGATATAAAAAAAAAAAATTCTTTACAGGCAAAGTGATCGAAGATAGATGAGTGGAAGTTTTTCCTAAGGAAAAATTTCAAAATGCTAAGTGATTTAAAAAAATTTCTAAGGCACAAAAATTTTCTTCCTTAAGAAAAATACGCCTAGACTTGGAGTGATGAAATTTCCTGAGAGTTGAACAAGATTGCCGGTGAAGGAGTCCGATGATGCCAGCTGCACAGGGTCAATACAAAATTTTCAAGTCAGAGCAAGAAAATATTCACAGAGATGAAGAACTGGACTAAATTTGATTGAGAAATACTTTTCTAAGGTTTGAAATTCAAGAAAATTAAATGAACCCGTTCGTTGTATACCCATGAATTCGACAAGTTCTGAAGAAAATTTTCTTCTGGGTATTGAAGATCTTCGATGAGAAGTTGATTTTAAAGTCTTCCACGCTTCACCGTAGCCTTCAGGATGGAGATTTTTGATGGGCACTCAAATAATGAATTTCCTAAAGTTTGAAAATTTTTCTAAGGCAAGAAAGGAAAAGGATGTTGAAATAAAATACCTTGGCGGATGAATTTGAAGTTGGGTGCCTAGATAATTTTTGATCAAATTCCTGATGAAAGCATTTTTTCTCGAGTCTGAGTTGGATGAAATATCAGAGTGAAGTGCCCCAGGCAAAATACAAGATAGGTTGGAAATTTGGCTAAGGCATGAAGAATTTGAACGCAAAGTTGGCTAAGAAAAACGATGAACCCTTGGAGATCAAAACATGAAAATTCTGGTAAGTAAGTTGAGTTTATATTATGAAATGTTCTAATACTCTTCTCCTTGCTTGTTTTGCAGGAGGAACATCGAGACCAGGCGGTGATGACTTAAGTGATGAAGAAAATAATCCAAGATGACATTTCAACCTCGAAGGAAGAAAAGTTGCAAGAAAATGGCTAAGTGTTGAGACTTAGTGACAGAGAAGAAATGTTTTCAAAACTCAAGATGGAGAAAAGAATGGAAGCTTGTTGTACCCCAAAATTAAAATTTTTGTTACACTTAGACATTTTGAAGAAATGAGTAAAAGTCTTGTTAAATAAGTCAAAAAGGTCAAAATTTGGGTGTGCACGTCTTGCATGAGGGGTTAAACGCTAAATTTTCAAAATTTGACAATCTGACGATGCTAAGAGCAGCTTAATCTACAAAACCTAGATCTCAGTTTTTCATCCCTAAATTTTAGGAAGACTGCTATTTTTAGAATTTTTCTAAAATTAGTAACGTTTTCTGGGTTTTTTTGGGTTTTCTTGAAAATGGATACTGGCAAAACTTTCTAAAAATAGAAAGTTGGTCCAACAGGGTCCGAACTGATTTTGATTGGTTCAAAATACGTCCATATCAGGCTAGTGCAGTCAGAATCTCAAAAAGATCGATTTTGCCCTAGTGGGTCTACTCTGCTTTTTCAAAAGCATATTAGGAGCTCCGAGGTCATCAATGGAGGTCATTCAGCTGCCAGGCGTCAGATTCAACGTTCAAGCTATGAACAAAAGATGAGTTGGTGAGCATGCACGAAGAACGAAGAAGGAAGTTGAAATCTGTAAAATTTTGACTAACACTGCTTGACATGGGCGCCCTTGGTGAAGAAGGGCGCCCATCTTTTTAGGGCATCAGAAGATGAAATTAGGGTTTACACCTCCAATCAAAGTTCATTTCTCTGCCAACTTCGTGACGAATCCGACATTGCAGTCATTAGATCATCCAGTCATCCGGGATTCAAAGCTGAACAGGGAGGTTTCACACAGAAGTCAGAGTGGAGGAAATGAGAAATATCAAAAAATTGTCTAAGTGTGGAGACTTTGGGCGCCCCTGGTGAAGAAGGGCGCCCAGCTTTTTGAGGCATTTGATCTCGCTTTTAGGGTTTGAAAATATGCTCAGTCTCTTCAGATTTCAATCAGCTTCAATGTGCCTGTCTTCGTCAAATCATCCGACTGGCCATCTTCCGGCAATTTCAGATCGAAGACGAACATGCAGAATAAAGATTTCAAACTCGAAGTCGAAAAACAGTAAAAATGGCTAAGTCTGGAGAAAGTGGGCGCCCTTGGTGAAGAAGGGCGCCCAAGTTTTCAGGGGGTCTATCAGATGAATTTGCAGATGAGTGTCTAATATGATCTCTTCATGGTTGATTCAGCTTTCAAGCGAGATACTCAGCACGCCTATCGGAGGTCGCAATCGCCAGATATGAAGCGTTGAACATAGGGTCTGACAAAGGCTAAATTTCAAAGTTCAGAAGCAGACATAGAAAAAGTGAAAAATAAACTAAGTCTGGTGAACATGGGCGCCCCCAGCCAAGATGGGTGCCCAAACTTTTGAGGGCCTGAATTTCACTTTTCGACGAAATCTCTTCCAAAAGACCCCTCCTCATTCTTCGTCAGCTTCACGATGAGCATAGTCTTCAGTCGATCCGACGCCCGGAGCTCCAAATTCAACGAGATCATCTGTAGAAGAAGAGGTAATGAAGAAGTTGAAGGTCATGAAAATGGCTAACTCTGGACAAAATGGGCGCCCCTAGAAGGAAAAGGCACCCATGAATTCGGAGGTCAAGATCAAGTTTTTTGCCGGAGGTGCCTCCAGAACATCTTTTTCAGAATCAGTCAGGCTCCGCCGTGAAACCTTCAGCTCGCTTGTCAAATCAATCTACAAACGGGAAATCAGAGGCGAAGTAAGAGGTCAAAATGATGAAAAGTTGAAAATGTCAAAATTTTGGTTAACATTGGATGAAGTAGGCGCCCCTGGTGAAGAAGGGTGCCCAACTTCTCATGCCTTAGAGAATTTTTAGAGATTTTCAAAAGGTTTCAAAATTGCAAAGTGAGGGAAGATGGCGTTCAAATATATTGAACAGGGATTTTAGGGTTTTGAAATAAAAGCAAAGCAAAGACAAAACCCTAAAGTCTATTTAACATCGTACTTTTATGTTATTTTCATTATTTTTGCAGGTAGCCTTCAAGGGAGAAAGTTGGAGCAGCAAGTTTGAAGAATTTTTTTTTTCAAGAACATAGCTTGCTGGTTTTTCATCAAAATTTTCAGATCAGCAACTTAAACCCTTGCTTTTTCAAGCTTTTTCATCCAGAAGATCAAATTTTTCAAGGAGAAGGCCAAGGTTTCCAGTTTTCAATCATCTGGGTCTTTTTTCTTCAATCTTCTGAAGGAAATTTTCAAGAACTTCATCAAGTTGCAGCGAGTGCTTTTATTTTGCATGTCATTGAAAACCTCATTGTATTCAGATTCCAACCATCTGGGTCCTTTCCAACCAGTCTTCTGAAGAAAACCCATATCATAGCTTTTTCAAAAAAATTTCAAATCCTAGGGTTGGCTGCTTTTTCGATCAACCGTCAGGGTTTTGCAAATCTAATCAACTGGGTCCATTTCTAATCTTGTTCTAAACAAAACCCAGGTGCCAACTTTTTGGGAAAAATTGAAGAAATTAGGGTTTGCTGCTTTTTAGGCAAAATTCAAAATTTTCAAAAACGGATGATCTGGGTTGTCTTGCATCAAAATTCTGAGCAAAACCCATATCTCAGAATAATTTTCAAAAAATTTGTCCGTTTGAGGCCGAAAAACCAGCATTCTAAAAATAGAAAGTTGCTCAAAGCTTGTCTGAACATAGGCGAGTTTACAGTCATTCTTCAAAGTTTTCAATATGGAGTACACTCTCCTCGAATTTAAGACCAAATCACCACTATGTCAAAACTACATCATCTCAGCTGAAGAACGAGGTGTGATATGAGAAAAAGGAAAGGTATCAGAAAAGAGTTGTGCAATACTCTTCTGTTGGAAATCAAGAGAGGTGTCAGAAACATAAAGTTGCAGAGCCGCCAAGTTATCAATTAGTGAGTCATCTTTTCGGGCAGCGATGTTTTTCAAGATAATATAACTCATAAAGCAGCCAAAGAAGTGAAGGATTCTCTAAGTTTGATCACAGAAGGCGAGGAGATCTTGGAGAATCAAAATATTGCCTTAGATGGTATCAATGCACTTGATTGGGACCCAATTTCCTACTTTTTAGCGGATATGATTGAGATTTAAAGCGGCTTTCATCTAGAAGCTTTCTTTCCGCTTTCTTTCTATTCTTGGAGCAATTCTTATCCATCTTTTGAGGAAGAGAAAGAAGAGTTGGCGTTTCCTGCTTTTTCCCGCTTTCTTAGGTGTTAGACGTTATCTTCTTTCTAGATTTAGTAATAAAGCTTGCTTGCTGAGCAAGCCCTAGATTGTGAAAGCAAGGAGATTTTAGGGTTCCCTACTCCTCTGCTTGCCTATAAATAAGAGCCTTTGCTCATTAGTTTTCTTTAACGGTTATTGTGTTAGCAAATTGCGAGCCTGTATTGCAGCAAGTTGTTATTCAGTTTCAATTCACTTGTGTTTTGTGATAGCAAATTGTTGAGCCTCTTTAGCCAACAAGGAGTTAGTGTGATTGTTGTTTCTATTGTGTAAGAGCAATATTGCAAGCCTCTTTAGCTGCAATTTCTTGTTCCAGGCATGTTAGAAGTGAGCTTTGTTCCAGAAGTTTGAGTAATAAAATCATGAGCCTCCTTTGCCTTGATCCAAAACCTCAGATTTCCGTTATTTGTGTTATGCTTCTATGGTCTCGATTTCAGCTTACATTGAAGTGTGTAGATGTTTGTTGAGAAAGAGTTTATCGAAGTATTTTGTCAAAAAATCTACCTTGTTCATTTCTAGTTTCTCTTGCTCTGCTTATTACTTGAGAAGTTAGAAACGTCTTTAGTTTAAGTTAGTCGTAGTTGAAGTTCTTAAATCAGAAAATCTCAGTGTGTTTTATAAACCTTGTGCTCTAGCTGATCAAAAGATAAGGCAACTTAGTTTTAGTTTACTTTCTTGAATACCATCGAAGAGGGGAGCTTCCCCTCTAATTTGAAGAAGCGGTTTATCGTGAATAGTATCTTTCAAATCATACGAGAGGGTAAGCGCCAACAAAGCTCGAGCAAAGTTGAAGAACAACGTCAAGAAGATCAAGAGCTGTGTGAATGCATCTGGATTGGAATCTTCTAGAAGGATGATGGACATTAATGGCTCATTTATTACCCCACTCCTCTTGGTGGCGGTTTTTAGGGTGAATCTTGTTTAGGGCTGAGGTGGCACAATCCGCCATCCAACCGATTGTAACTGAGCCGTCTGTTGGACTTGGCCAACTATAAAAGAGTCCCCCTCATTTGTACTCATAGAATAGAAGTAGAGTTAGACAGTAGAGAGTAGAGGGACAACTTAGAAGTAGCTTAGCATAGATTGATAGTGTAGTTGAAGAAGGAAAGTTTTCCTTTGAAAACTTTTGCAAGAGATTGTTGTGTAAAACTTTCATAATAAAGATCTTTTCATTGATGGTGAAATTCGTCTTTGTTATGGATAGCTAGCGAGGTTTCTTCATCCCTTCTACTTCAAGTAGCGTAGAGTAGCGTAATTTCATTTTATGCAAGTAGATGTTAGTTGTGGAATGTGGTCTTCAATTTGAGCAAACTTCGTCTATCCATACCACTAGTGTGTTGCAGATGGTGAATGTGCCTTGTGTGGTCAACTGGAATATCATGTACTTAACTTCGATCATGATTTGTATGTTTATATGTGTCGTTGTGATGGTATTTTCATGCTAAGTTATGATTTGAACACCTTGAGCTACTCCTCTGAAGATTGCACCGGTTCTATGGAGGCTGTCCGAAGCGATGCAAAGCAGAGCTTGGTTGAAGCTTGTGAGAATTGATCGCCATGTCCCACGCCTTAGAGTAGATTAGAGCCTTCTTAACCCTACACCACTTTAAATTCAGTACTTTTTGGTTAGAATAGGAAACCCGTGCTTCATTGATAAATCTGTCAAATTGTGAAAACCCCTTCCTCTGCCGTTGAACAATTCCGTAAGTCCCCTTGAAATACCAGCAAATCACATCGAGCCAACTGAGACTATTCGCACTAAAGGAACCTTGGAGTTGAACGCACGAACTCTCTCACAATCTTAGCGTGCTGGATACTTTGATCAAGAGAGAATAGGGTAGCCGTTGGCGACTTTATTCTGCGTTGGTGCGGTCACGAAAAACACATCAACACATCCACAAGCTAATGGCATGGTCGATGCATTTAATATGATTCTAGGTTTACTAAGCCCCTGTGATCTAGATTGAGATTGAGTTGATAGAGTACCTATTGTGTTATGGGCATATCACACTTCTTCTAAGAGGCCCATAGGTTACATGTCATTTCAATTGGTCTATGGTAAGGAGGTAGTTGTTCCAATAGAGTTCTTGATGTTGATTGTGTGCATTGCACATATTATATGCTTAGCTAAAGAAGAATCACTGCAAGAGCAACAAAGTTGGAGAACTTAAAGGAAAAGTGGTTCTTGGCGCTTTGGAGCCAGCACATGGAGAAATGATAGAAGCAAAGGCATGATTGCCATTGTAAACAAAGTATTGTTCTTCTCTTTGATAGCTAATTCTAGAAACACCTTGATAGGTTGAAAGTGCACTGGTTGGGCCAATATTTGAAGTGCATCATGCAGATTGTATGTGTCGATTAAGAAGAGTCATTGCAAGAGCGAACAATTGAGTTGGGGAATTTTGAGGAAAAGTGGTTTTTAGCACTTTAGAGCCAACATGTGGAGGAACAACAATATAAGCAATGGCATGATTGTCATATTAAGCAATGGCATGATTGCCATATTAAGCAATGGGACTTCCAACTAGGAAGTATGGTTTTTCTCTTTGATAGTTTGTTCTAGTTATAGCTTCATAAGTTGAAAGTGCATTCGTTGGGCCAATGTTTGGTTTGTCACTCCATGGTGAATGACATAGTAAGCCTAGACATGTTGGATGGTAGAGGTAGGGTAAATGGTGCCTAACATAAACCATATGTGGAGTGGTTGTGTGTCGCATCTCAATAAATTTTTCTTTGATTTTCAAAAAGTGTGCTAATAATTTCATTTCAACCATTGATTTTGAAAAATTCTATTCATTTAAAGGCATTGCACCTATTTATGATTTCTTGCCCTTAGTGGCCATTGCAAAAACTTTTATTAAGTCATTGGCTCCAATAGGTGTTCTTGAACATTCATAAGAATTCTCTATTATTACACACTTGGTTAGATGCATGTTTTGTTTTGAATTGTTTATTTTGTCTCAAAGATAAAATATATATTTTATGTAAGTAGGCAATGATGCAATTGAATTCCCCATCCTTTCATGGGCCTATCATGCAAATCAAGAACTTTGTGTGCACAAAGGATGCCACGGGTGGCTTAGTTGTTGTTGCACACAATTCATGCAAGACTTAACATTCCAAACATGGTGTGTTATGTGGTGAAAGTGCACTTCATCACATTTTGTGCCATGACACAAGGTTTGGTGGTCTGTTTGTCTATAGTGACATTTCATCCTTACAAATGCCTAGTGACTGCATTGTGAAGCTTTGTGCAAATCACAACACAATATTGCATTAAGGCAAAGAGCACACATGGAAGCACTTGAATTTCTGCCGTGTGCAAAGACCATTTTAGTGATGATACTGAGCCATGTCAAATGGATCTAACCATCCAATTGAGTGGGATTGCCTATGCCAATTCTAGCCTAGCATGTGACATCAACTTTATTGAATGCATCATGTCATATCATTCCTCATATGTGTCTTCAACATGCACATTTATGGATTCAAGGAACAATAGGTGTCTTTTTGAAAAACACTGCCATTTGAGAGGCCGCAATTTACTTTTTGATTGCATGGCATTTATGAATGACATGTTGTGAGGCTCACATCAATTGGTTGATGTGATTATTAAGCTCGCCAAAGTGTGAGGCACAAGGAAATTATAATGAAGGTATAAAGGAATGTCTTTTCCCCTATCAAAACCATGCGTTTGATTGGATCTTTCTCATGGTGGCAGATTTCTAGGATCAAGTTGTGCATACTTCAAATAATGAATCAATGAGCACTGAATACCACTCTCCAATACATGCTTTTATATAAAGCCACCATTATTACTATGAACATCACAAAGCATTCAAACACCTGGTGAAGATTTGACAAAATTTCCTCCACCTCAATTCATCCACATCTATAGCTTCTAAGAGAACCAAGCACTGCAACAATGGCACATGGTTTAGGTAGTAGTCATACAGAAGTTACACAGGGAGATAGGGCAGCACAACATAGGTATACAACTTGCCAAAGAGGTTCAACTAAATTTGATGCAGGTAGCACTAGGTTGTGCTACTAAAAGAGGCCTATGGGGAGCAATAAGTACTATAAGATTAAAGACGCCAACAATATTTGTGGGAATGTTGATGATGAATTGAAGAAAGAGTTGGGGAGAAATGCTTTCGATGAGAAGACTGACATGACAAAACAAATATGGAACCCTGTTGCATGGCACTTCTTGATGCTGGTATTTTATGCCTCTGTAAGTTGCCTTTCTTTGGTACTCTAGAGATTTTGGTTTGTTTCTTGCTTTCTCATTTTTATAAGAGAGTTTTATATGTGAATGGGAAATGCATTTCTATTTCATGCTAGTCTATTTTTGTGCTCACTGGGTTGCTTTGCATGCAAGCATGGGAAGACACCTAAAAGCTGTGTGTAGATTTTGAAAAAGCATTGAAAGACAAGAGATAAGATGAATGTATATAGTGTTGTTCATAGCCACCACGGTGGTTGTGGTGTAAAAATCACTCAAGTTGAAAATGTTCAAGTGTGCCTTGCTTGCAACCTTATTGGCATGAATTTTCTGCACAAATTGATCAAATTGGAAGTCACTCTCAGAGTTGCATATGCAGGATATCAGGTCAGGCATAACAAGGTAGTCTATGACTTCTCAAGATTTTTGTCAAATGACATGATTTTGAGTGCACAAAAGGCATAGGATATAGGCACAAAGTTTTGTTATGATTCCCTTCTCATTCTTCATGTGTTGAAGTACTATGAGTATGGGTTACCAATAAGCGAGCAATATGAAGAAAGAAATTTACATGCAGATGTGTTTTTCTCTAAATTCATGATGCACTCTACTATGTTGCATGACATTGCCAAGCATGGAAGGCTAATGTAATGTCCCCTCCTTAGTCAGCATCAGGTGACAAGGGGTTAGCTCATCACTTGACCCTCGTGAGCTAGCAGTTGTGTTTAGAGGGTCCATCTGGACTGTTTCCCCAGTATTTGGGACATTACATATGGCAGTGGTTTCCGTGGGTTCAGGT
The DNA here is from genome assembly GCA_007258455.2 of Sequoia sempervirens. Lineage (NCBI taxonomy): Eukaryota > Viridiplantae > Streptophyta > Pinopsida > Cupressales > Cupressaceae > Sequoia > Sequoia sempervirens. The sequence goes on along the minus strand of VDFB02058242.1, from coordinate 672,674,970 downwards.
TCTAGCATCTGCATTTGTTCATTGGCTTAGTTTTGGACACTTACTATTCATAGTAAGTGATATTTATGGTCATACTATTTTTGGCAGGGCACCTGGACTCCTGACCTTGGCGGTGACATGAGTGGTACGATTAATCATGGCATATTTAATAAGTTATTAATGAGGGAAGAGGTATTAATGACACTTTAATAAAAATAAGTTATATTATAAAGTTATTTATTAATTTTATAAAAAGGGGGCCACTTAAAGTGCATGAGGCAATTACCCTCATTAAGTGATTATAATATTATTTATTTTGGCCAAAGTAAACTATCACATGAAAGTGGAGTTATATTATTTTTAAATGATTAAAAAACCACTTGAAGAAATCGTACCACTTGAGGATGATATAAAAGGCCTCTTGCAAAAATTGACTTCACTTGTGAATATTTGGTTTTTGCTTGTCTTGAAGTTTGTGCACTTGAAACTGGGGTTTCAGGTCTGGAAGCCATTGGAGAACGAACTATCTTCAGTGGAAAGCCGATTTGAGGTGTTGAGAGAGTCACCGAATTTTGGCAAATTGGAGGCTACATTCAGAAGTCTCATTTAGAGCAGATTGGAGGAAATTTCATGTGTTAATCAGAGGTATTTTCATTCTCAGATTTAAGGACTAATCTACAGCAGTTAATAGCAATCAATTGGCGACATATTATCAGAGTTGGTGAAGCATTTATGGCTGTGAGGAAGCCGTACGGCTGAAGGAGGAGACGTCTTTCAACCCTGATGCAAATCACTCCATCTCAAAGGCTGAGTCTTCTTGCATATGCAACGGCTGAGTTGGAATATCATTGAGCAAGCATAAAAAGTTGGGAAAAGTGCTTATACAGCTGCAACATCAATCTGATCATAGTATCAAGGGCGTACCTCGAGGTTCATTTCATTATTTTGTAAATATTGCTTGCAGGTCAAAGAATAACATTCATATGATAATAAAGATTGATAAGAGCTGTTTGGAGAAATGAAAGATTGTTATTTTGCATCTGCATGTTAATCTGTGTTAGCTGTTCAAGTTTTATTTATATCAGCATTTTATTTTTCAAGCATTGCATCTCTCAAAAACACAAAAAATAAAAAAAATCAAAACAAACATAAAAACACCAGATCAGAAATTTATATCAGCAAAAGAAAATCAAATTGAGGTTAAGCCATCCGGGCTTACTACAGCTAATGGACAAATGGGTGAGGGCTTTAATTTTACAATGTGCCAAAGATTATTATGTTCCCCATACGCTCTTGACAAGTTTGTTGATGTCACTTTTGAAGTGTTTGCTACCATTTCTGCACCATCTACCCTAATTGAGGAGAAAAATGCCAACCATCACAACTTCCATATGTCCTAGACAAGTGCTATGTTGAGTTAGAATGACTCTAGCTTGTGAATAGCACCCCTGTTGATGTAATTATACTATTGTTTGCCACTTCTGCCTTGCATTAGCCGACTGTTGTAGAATTCAAGCAAGCAAAGCACAAATGCAAGAAAGGAAAAAGCAAGGCTAAGTCTCCCCTTTTGAAGTGCAAGTGCAAGGATGTTGGCATTCACATTTGCATAAAAGAGGAGTGTAAGGAGGAGGCACAAGTTGTCAAGGTGCAATACAAGCAAAAAAGGTGTGTAAGAACAAGTGTAAGAGCAAGCACTAGTGCACAAGCATGCCCAAGAAAATCGATAGAAAACATAGGCACTTGCTTGATAGGGTGCACCCCGTTTCTTGCTGCACTTTCAAACCCAAACCCCACATACTTTCCATGATCATGCTTTGCCTTGTCTCTTGTTCACCATGTCCTCATCCACCCAAGTTTTTTCTTAGAGTTCCTTAGTAAAATTTGAAGGCCCTCTCCTTGAACATGTGTAGTAACCTGTCCCCACTACTTGGATATTTTGGGGCTTGCCTTTGTATTTCAAGCCAATTCTATTGTGAACACCTCCCTTGGTCAAGTTTTTGGGGCCATGCTCAATCAAGTAGAAATCTTTGGGTTGTCCTCCAACTCTACCAATGCCACAATTCAACAAGAAGATGATGTTTCAATGTGGATAATGTTGGTGCCCAATGCAATGAAAAATGGTAGTTTGGCTGCCTTGTCTCTAGCCCCCACTCATGTGATGTTACAATGCCTTTCAAAGTGCCCACACAATGAGACTCTTGGTAGACTATCTGTGACATGACTAATAAACTAGTTTATGTCCATATTTGTTGCAGCCCAAAATAAGGCCAAGAAAGCAATTGTAAGGTGGGGTAAGAAGCCAAAAATTAGGTTGATGCACTTCAATGCCAAATTCAAACTATAGATGCTAATTTGGTGGCACCCAAAATCACGCTGTAAAATAACCAAATTGTGCATACCTAGTTGCAAGTGGTAATGTCCTATGCTGCTGATTGTCCTCATATTTTTTAACATGACATGGTCATTGTGTGCCTAGATATGTTCCCTTCAAGCATCAAGCTTCCATATTTGAATGATTCTCTAGACAAACATGTGAAGCACTTTGAAAAAATGGTTTCGACCTTGATTATTTATCAAACATTGGAGTTGTCAACAAGTGTAGGGTTTCAATCTAACGAACTTGAAGCCATGGTTTTGTGGAGGAAACCTTGGCTTCAAGTTCGTCAAATTGAAACCCTATACTTGTTGACAACTCCAATGGTTGATAAATAATCAAGGCTGAAACCATTTTTCTAGGTACTTCACATGTTTGACTAGTAGAAACATTTGCACAACATGGGTACGGCATTGTATAACTTGCAAAACAATTTGGATAGCTAATGGCAAGGATGATAGATCTTATTGGTTAAGATCATTTCCAACAACCTTGATGGGTATAGTGATAGATTGGTACACAAAGCTACATGGGACTTGTTAAGGAAAGCATTTGAAAAAGAATTCAAACTTCTTTGAGATGACAATGAGATTATAGCGGAAATCTACAACATGAAGCAAAGGAAGTGTGAAGATGTGAGAGCTTACAATCATAGGCTCAAAAAACTCTTGGTAAAGTTGGAAACAAAATTGATTGACGGTCTAAAAAAATGTTGGGAAGGCATACTTCCATCATTAAACAAAACTGATTGACGGTCTAAAAAAATGTTGGGAAGGCATACTTCCATCATTAAGAAAAAAGATGAAGGTAATACCACCCTCGTCCTATTCTGAAGCCTACAATTGGACAATGGACATAGAAAGTGAAAATAAAATGTCCTCATGTAGTAAAAGAAATACAGAGTAAGATGGAAGATCGGATGATAGTGGTGACAATCAATTGGGAATGTTACAATCACTTCGGAGGGACATACTCCGAATGATGACAGAATTGAAAGCAGAGAAAGAAACCAACAAACAAACTAATGAACTATGGTGTACTGAGTGCAAAATTGAGGGCAAACAAAAGGTAATCATCCTAGAAAGATGTTTTGTGAAATTTTCCAGATTATGGATTGTTCAATAAAGGAGTGCCCATACAATTTGAAGACTAGGAGTACACAAGTACTCTTTACGCAAGGAGAGCAGTCCACTCCATCAAAGCAACATAATGCATCTCTATGCAGTTGTCGAAATCAAAGAGGAGGTTGAAGCCAAATACAATATGACCCCAAAGGATGCCCTATCATACAATGTTGACAATGTAGCAAATGGGGACACTATGAGAGATTGCTAGAACAAGAAAGACAAAGTGCAATTATTGTGCAAATGATGTGGACTTGGAGAGTGAAGACAATGAAGACACCGGATGTTCAAAGCAAAAGGCTAATGTCAATATGTTTTGTATAAGGCATAATTAAGTATTGGCAGTTACTCATGCCCAAGTAAAGAAGGCTATGTACTCAGACCCACGTATAAAAGAAAGGCTTCGTGAATCAAGGGTTGAAGTGGAGAATACAATGGATAACAAATGATGCCACTCAAATGCAAACACAAGTACGATGACAATTCAATTACAATCCAAGAAAAATATTGCATGACAAGTATTTCAATCTATCGTACAAATTGAAGTAGTAGATTTATTTCAAAGTATTCTTGAAATCCAAAATGTTATGACTAATATCGTATCGAGGGAGAATGAGATGGTGCATGCTACAATCCAATTGGACTCTGGCAAGAATGAAGATCCAATAGCTAAACCTTTGTTGTTAGGCAACCAAGTGATCGATCCAATGTTACTAATAGTTAATATAACAAAGAAACCAATAGTGCTGAATATGGAGATCCTTGGAAGGAATCTCACCAATACAATTGTTGATGGTGGGTCTAGTGTGAATGTGCTTCCAAAAGACACTTGGAGAAGTTTGGGTAAGCCGACTATTTGGTCCCCAACTTTTCAACTGGTGGGTGCAAATCAACAAGGTAATATGGTACTTGGAGTCTTAATGGGACAAAAGGTAATTATTGGAACCCAAGCATTTTTGTTGAACTTTGTGTTCGTTTCATTAAGGAAGAAAGCGTATGATGCATTGTTGAGTCAGGGTTGGCTGGTAGCAACTGAAGTTGATTACAACTAGAAAAAGAATACAATCTACATTGAGAACAAGGGTTGGAAATATATAATTGTTTTGAAGAATCCAATAGTTAGTGAGGAAGCAACTTCCTTGGATTCATCAAATTCGGATTTTGGAGAAGAATGGATGGAGAATCAGGGTTTGATGGAACCAAACAATGAAGGAATTCTGGTGTTATAGTAATGTTTGAAGGATGAAACAAATTCTCTTCGTGACCTATTTCATTGGCAAATGGAAGATTATGAAGTATTTCTGTCAAAATACAATTTTATTGAAGCTACAAAGATCGATGAAGGCAAACAAGGATTGTGTGATGATAAGCAGCCAAGGAAGAATGCCTTGAAAAAATGGATGGTTTATGTGTGTTGGACACAATCCATGATTTGCAAAATTACTAACAGTACGTCTCAAAGTACTAAGAGAAAAATATTTAATTTGGAGTGAACAAATACTGGTCAAGTCAAATTAACTTCACAAAAAAATTATAGAAAAAGAAAAAGAAATAGAAAATAAGGAAAAATTGGAATAGAAAAGGAGAAAATATTATATTGAAAATTTGAATTAAAAATTGGAGAAAAAATTAATAAAATAAAAACAAGTTTTATATGGCATACTAATTTTGTTGTATGGCGAGAAAAAGTTTATATGGTATGACAAAGAAAAGTTTACATTGTATGGTCTTACTTGTCGATCCATATTGTACGACACCACTTGAGGCTCATTATTGTATGGCCCCACTTGTTTATCAATAATATGCGGATTGTAAAACATGATTTACGGCTAACAAACTCTCATATTGTATGGCGAGATGACTTTGTAGTTGCATAATTCATTTGGGGACATTGTACAAGCATACTATCTCTTTGGCAATATTGTACATTGGAGATGCAGATATAATACTGTATGACTATCTCACTTTCCCATTTACATTGTACGGCTTTCCAAATTCTTCCTCAACTGCGTTGAATGATCCTCTAAATTCTTCCTTGACTGCATTATACGACCCTCCAAATTATTCCCATCTACATTGTACAACCATCCCAATTCTTCCTCAATTGCATTGTACGACCATCCTAATTCTTTCTCGTTTGCATGGTACGACCATTTCGTCCCATTTGCACTGTATGCCAATTTCATTTTGCCTACATTGTACGGCCAAGACAATACAATCTTGCATCTATCCACATTGTATGATGATAGTTTGAATAGGTTGTTGGTCTCATAAGTGTATGGTTGCCAAGGAGCACTTTAGTGGTATAGAATAACTCTTTGACTATACGATGACCAACCTTAGCCTCCCTTGTATGGTTGGTTTCATTTGTACAATAGGTGAATTTTTTAAGTGTACAGCTTGATGGTCAATTTTGTCAGCATTGTACAACCTTTCAATTGTCACAGCAAAAGTCTATTTTCGGAAGCTATTCTCAATAGTAGTCAATTCTCGAGAGCCATTCAGTAAGAGTCTATTCTTGGGAGTTTTAGTGTGCAATTAGATGAGGTCCCTTGGTTGGTTGGTTCAAAGCATTATTCAAATATCGACATAAGTTGGTTAAACACTCCAAAATATCTGTGTTTTAGCTTTGTTAGCATTGTTTTTGCCTCTTAAAAAATTATAAAAATGATGTGCGTCATGAAGGTATATGTGGTTTTGAAGGTCTTAAATTGGGCTTGGTGCTAGGGGCTCTGCCCCTCGACACCGCTTTGTATTGTGATAGGGAGCATGCTAGGGGCATTGCCCCTTAACCCCATTGAGGACGTTGCCCCTTGACCTCGTTGGGGGTGTTGGCCCCAAACCCCCACCACACTCATTTGATTTTCCAAGTACTCTCTAAGTTCGAGTTTGCAAAGTACACTTCCAAGTTTGTTTATAGGTCCTCATCTACAATAGTGTCATCAGTTTGGAAAGTCTTCCCTAATGTTACTTGATGTTTACTTGTCATTTGGAAGACAACTTTTTCTTTTTGGGGGGATGATGTAGTCAGTGTACAATGCTTATGATCATGTTTCAATAATATTGGTTATCCAGCTATGTATTAATTCTTTGTTGGCTTCAGGTAGTTATAAGCATCAATTGATTGATGGTTGTGTTCCTCTTGGCAACCGTTGGGTGTTTTAAATAGATTGTATATTGTTAAGGAAGGGAGGATGATCTGGTCGGATTGACTTTGATCCTTGGTTGACCATCTTTGGTCTTCTTTTGTAATAATTTCATGTGTGAATAAAGATATATTTTACTCCTATATTTGGTATGCATTGTCATCTCTACTATTAATTCAAGTATTCATTTTATCAGACAGTAGTAAACAAGGCCTTCCATCTTGTGTGTGATCAAATGCTTTTCCAACGGATTCACTAGTACCCAATGGTGGTTGAATGCCACCCAACCAGGTTGTAACCATAGGCCCACCCCACTGTGCTAGGAGACAATTGCATAGACAACAAACACTCACACCAAACAAGAGAATAAGGCTTACACATGCCAAACACTGTGCATACAAAATGGGCACGATAACATATACACCCAAGGTCTCATCCATTCATACACATGGCTAGAGATGGATATCTCATCGGATGCAAAATCCAGTGACAAGAAGGACAAGAATAAGTTAGAGGAAAGAGTGCCATCATAAGGCACAAGGGTATGGCCTTGCGGACTCAAGTACGAATTCCCGTCTCAAGTCGAGAGGAGGTACTTGAGTGACATCCACTAACTCTACCTAAGTGTAGCATGTCCTTGACATATCATACCAAGCCTATGCAAGTTCTCTAAGTATGTCGCCACTCATATCTTGGTTCATTTTAATTACCCCATGAATTTCATTATTTATCACTTAATTAAATTTCCACTCGTTGTAGCTATAGAATCATTTTTGGATTCGGGACAACATCGAAAGCCACTCCTTTCTACTCCTTGTAACTCAATCCGAGGTTCGTCGCTCCACAATTCACTAATTGGACATAGCATAGAAAACGATACAACAAAAGTGGCATAGCAAATTGAACATGGTCCCAAAAGATTCCACATGAAAAAGTAAAAAGGAGACTTATTTTTCCCCATTCTAATTCTTCCAAAGTCACTCTAAATTTGAATTTTTTTAAATAATTTTACACAAGAAAAACCAGCAAACTCCCAAATCCTCCATTGATGAATGCTAAATTTTTCAAAAATGAAATTTTTTAAAAACGAAAAATACCCTTTTGATTCATACATGCACAACAACACTTGTTTACACTAAATTTTGTATTTTTTCAATTTATTGAAAATTTGCCATGGTAAGAGCAATAAAATGGACATTTAAAATTTTTTCACAGTAGTGATTTTTCTCAACAAAACTGAGTAAATTTAAATTGAAACTAAAGCCATATGCTACCAATTAAGTGGGCATGACATCCTTGCATTGAAAGAATTTAGAAATCAAGAGAAAGGGAGAGAATTTACATTCATTTGGAGCAGACAAAATGGTCAATTTCCATACAACAATTTAATCTTTGAGAAGCAATTTCATGCGAACTCCAAATGCTTTCGATCTTTGATCCAATCCAAGTCCGAACAATTCCTCAATTCAGCAATTTCATGGATTTTCCAAAATAAGAGGAAGAAGGTTTCGAGAGTCTTCTTTGAAAAGTAAAAGAATGATGAGAAAATTGTGATTCCCTTTTTCTTTTTCTTTTTCACTTTTATTTCTATTTTCTCATTTTCCTTTTTCTTTTACCTTTTTATTTCTATTTTTCCCAATTAGCATTCATATAAAGTAACTTAGTATTCAAATCAATTCTTTAATTTTGGAAATAAATAAATAATTGAATTAAACTTATAAACAAAGACTATCTAAGTAATTAAAACAATTGCATATAATTTTTCGATGCAATTAATTAGAAATTCCTGCTTTTGTTAAGAGTTGATAGTGCTCTCTAATACTTAGGATCAGCTGCAAAACAAAAGATAACCTTCCACAAGAGAGTAGAGCAAGAGGATAGAATGTTTGATTATGGTGTAGTAATGGTACAATGATCAATAATGGATCAATGATACTACTTACATTATGTACATGAGGCCTTGCTTATATAGGCAAGGTTGAGAGATAGGACAAGACAAGATTGTGACAAGTGTCTTAATCCTCTATTTTGGGACAACTAAAGATAGAATCATGTGTACTAAAAACTTCTAGAAAGATTGCTAAAGCTCTAAGTAAACGTAACATGTGAACATGTGTGAATATGACCTAACTAATGACTAGTTAGATAATGTGCTTTCACATTACAAAGGGGAAATTGAATAGAAAATACACCTGTTCACACCATTAACCCCCCTTAAGTGTAACTTAGGGAGAAGGAAACAAATGCAAGAATGCAAAGATGATGCTCTCGGCTACTAGGTCTGTTAGGTACCTATCAAAAGATCTCTCACAAATGGAAAAAAGGAGAAAAACCTTGTGGGAAAAAACCCTTCTCCAAAGGAGAGAATGCAAGAAAACAAACATGTACAAGTGATGGAAGAAGTGAAGAATGGAGGACTCAACATGACTCCCCAAAGATTACATCCATCACAAATATACAATAGATATCCCCCCATTGGAGAGAAAGAGTGAGACTATAGATCCCCCCCATAATGAAGAAGGTCTTATGCCAATGGTAAGTGCTTAAAGATAAAAAGACAACCCAATGCCTGCAAACAACATTCCTCCCCTTGGGAAGAAACAAGTCCAATGGTGGATGAAGAAGAAACTCCATCTCCAAGAAGAGAGATGAGGGAAGAAGTCTCACGATGGGTGTCTTTGAAAATTGATCAAGTGTCTCTAGCTAGAGTATGCCACAACAACATTAGGTGCTACCCCAATCAAAGAAGATGACAAATCGAGACAATGTGGAAACTCATGAACAACAATTTCCAAAGATAGTGATGATTTGACAATAGTAGTGCAATAACTGTCATCAAAGAGACAAATATCCTCAAGCGTGTCCCCCAAATCTACAATATGAAGCTCATAAAACAAATCTGATATACGTATCAAGTAAGCATCCCACAAAGTTGAGTCTAAAAGATTATGATGATCTTGTTGAATTGAAGTAAACTTTGAAGAAGTAGGAATAAGGGGAGTCTCAATAAATGATTATGCATAAGCTAAGTTACCAGGTTCTTCAGATTTGCCCCAAGAACCCGGTTGGGTACGGTTCGGGTATGGGTTCAGTTTGGGTACGGCTTGGGAACTTGGGTTCTTTGTGGGTTCTTCTGTGAAGGACCCACAAAGAACCCAAGTGCTTGGGTTCTCTGTGGGTTCTTCTGTGAAGGACCCACAAAGAATTGAGGTGCCTGGGTTCTCTGTGGGTTCTTCTATGAAGGACCCACAAAGAACCGAGGCACTCGAGCAGTACAAATTTGATATTGTCTTGGCAGAACAAGAACCTATAACCGTTGTTTAAAAAAATTTAGGGCTATTGTTTCCAATTGAACATGTGTAGATAGCATTAATTGATCCTCATGAATGCATCATTCCATCATTTACTCTCTCATTTGACCAGCACTATTGTAGAAGGGGGAAAAAGACAATGTTTAAACTTTGGGCCAGCCCATAAATTTGACATCATTTGTGAATCAACACACCATATCTTCAACATTGACCCTCTACACCTGCATTGACCTTGTTTGATTGACTCTTCTTAAATGTGGTTATCTTACAATGTTGACCAAAGAGCTTTGCTATATTGACTATGTTGACCAAAAGTCTCTACTACATAGACAACATTAACTTTTGTACCACTTACATCGACTATTTTGTTTGATGATTATGTTGCATTGAGTGCAATATTCTACTTTTCATTGAGCCATGATCAATATTGACCAAGAAACTAGTAAGGTATGCAGGCTTCTTTGAGTTTTTATTTTGTCTACTATATTTTTTAAGGAGAATCAATTATTGTACTTGTGAAGTGATCATTAATTGAACTATTATAAGTTACTATGTCAAAATTATATTGTATTCTATTTATTGGCAATTATGAGCATCACTATTCTTAGAAGTTTATAATTTTGAACATATATATATATATATATATATATATATAATTTATAACTTTGCATATGTGTATGATAAGGATGATAAGGTTTCTTCAGATTCTCCATCTCCTCGTACAGAGACAATTGTTGATCCTTCGCCTTCATTGATTCCTTGTGCACTAAGTTGCTGGTTTGAGTACGGGTTCAGATACGAGTATGAGGATGGATACAACGGTACGACAATTTTTTTTTCCTTGGGTACGGGTATGGGTACCTGTATTTGAACCCACACCCGAACCGGCAACTTAGTGCACAAGGAATCAATGAAGGCGAAGGGTCAACAATTGTCTCTGTAGGAGGAGATGGAGAATCTAAAGAAACCTTATCATCCTTATCATACACATATGCAAAGTGCTCCAAAATATCAAACTCCATAATAGTATCATAGTCATATGGTATATTTTCTGAATCATCAAAAGGTACAAGATAGTTTGACATAGGATCATCTAGGAATGGCTATGTGTCATGATCTCCATATATCTCTTAAACTTTGGTCCAAAGAGTATGAGGACACTCAATGTGTATAATGGCATTCAAAGTGTGATCATCAACATGGAAATTGATCTATCCCAAAATATGTTCATTTTTTTAGTTGTCCAAGCAAATTTCTTGCATAGAGTACTTGGAGGGGGAACAAGACCATACAAATGTGGCAAAAGATGAAGCCGATGTTTCAAGATGCCATCTCTCCATTGCTTATAGTTTCCCTTTTTCAAGATGATCAAAGAAGGATGAAATGAAAAACCCATAATGAACTAAGATAGATCTCCAAATCACAAAGACAAAATACCCTCAACAACAATTAGAATCTACCTAATATGATGAATAAATGAAGCCCCCCAAAAAAGATAGAACTTATCTAGTGTTAGGATGTCCAAGTTGTCAATTAGAATGCGATATATGTAATAAATTGAATAAAAAGATACTTGGGGTTGAATCTAGTAAAAGTTCATGTAAAAATCTAAAGAGCGCCTCAATACCTTTCCAATGCTGCAAGAATTGTGAAAATTGGATTAACAGGTTGAAAGTTATGAGCTCGGAGATAAAAAAAAGAGAAACTAGACTTTAATTTGTAATAAAATATGCCAGCAGCAAGATTTGATAATGGGACATACACCATTGGAAAGTACATGGAACTAACTTTTCAATGACTATAGGAAGTAAAAAATCCAATACTTGGGTGGAAAGGTATGGTTCCTGAGAAAAAAATGCCTCATTAGAGCATGCAAATGGCCTAGGTAGGTCCCCCTCGTGGTGGATGGGTGATGCATGGGTTGAGGTGGTGATTTTCGGCAATCTACTGGTGGTTCTGGCCACTAAGAGTGGCAAGTTCTATGAGGCATTGCTGTTAGAGATTTTGCCTAGTGGAGCAACAAATTTGACTACTCGGATGGCGACTTCTTGTGTGTTGCTTAGTTGTGGGTTGAGCTTTAGCCCCCTTGGCGCTGGCGGTGTCCGGGAGCTCCGCTTGGTTTGTAATGAGGGCTTTGGCCTCTAAACTAAATCGACATAGAATATTAAAAACAATTTAGAAAAAAATTGATGTACCCATGACGACAGGTGATGTAGTGTGTATTGTTGATTTCGCAGATGTATCGTAACCCGAATATGTTGATTTTTATCAATTGTACTTTGCAGATTTCCAATGATTAGTCATACGGTACAAATCCGTTGTTAAAATCAACAACGCTAACAAAAAATGGTCAGATTTTGTTTTATGCCAAACTATGAAGCGTTTTACATGAAAATAAGGTTTTTGGTCCTTCTAGACTCAATGTTGAGGTCCGTTTTTCTCCAAAATGCATCCAACAAAAGTTCATGCCCAAATCACCCTTAGATCTGAGAAGGGGTTTGCAGATTTGGAGCTTTGATACCATGTAAGAGCTCATGGTGAGCTCTAATACCCCAAGAACAGTTGCAAAACCAAAGCTAACCTTCCACAAGATAGTAGACCAAGAAGATAGATTGCTTGATTATAGTGCAATAATGGTACAATGATCAATAATGAATCAATGATACCACTTACATTATGTATATGAGGCCTTGCTTATATAGGAAAGGTTGAGAGATAGGACAAGAAAAGATTGTGAAGAGTGTCTTCATCCTATGTTATGAGACAACTAAAGATAAGATCACATGTGTACTAGAGACTTCTAGAAAGATTCCTAAAACCCTAAGTAAACTTAATATGTGAACATGTGTGAATAGAACCTAATTAATGACTAATTAGATAATGTGCCTTGTTCACATTACAAAGGGGAAGCCGGATAGGAAATGACCCTGTTCACACCAACACTTTGCCTTTTTGATTTTTTGATTCCCAAATGCATCATACAACATTGCCATGCAAAGATTCATTCATTGAATTGTAATTGAATGCAACCAAGAAATAAGCAATTACAACACAATCACACTATCATGGTTTAACTACAACACAAGTGGACTTTGGAATTGCCATCGATTCAGATCCAAATTAGCTTGGGGTCTCATAAGACACATCTCGCACTTGATTTTAGTACGATAGGGGTTAGCAAACACATTTGGCCTAGTGCGACATCTTTGATATAACTATTGTTGGGGAAATAAGCTAGATCTGCATACTTAGGTGGGGAAATAACCTTGTACTTGGACACTCAATTCACACTTCAAGTGTACTTGCACTATAATACCCAAAGCCATGTAAAATTATCTAATGGGGTACATCATATAATTCATATAATCATCACATTCAAACAATTCCATGCTAATGCACAACATCCAAAACGTAAATATGATAATTGATAAACATCTAGAATGCCGACACATTAATATCAACATCTATCTATGAACATGTATAGATGTGTATATTCATAGAGATAAGGTAAACTATGGACACTATTAAATCTAAAGGTGAGAATATCACGTGCATCACACCATATACAATCAAAACTTAGATGTTAATAACAAAATTATTTTGAGAATACCTTGACAACAAAAGAATAAAGTATGACGATCATTAGACCTAAATCTTTAATGACAAAATAAACAAGGGCAAACGCTAGAGGCATTATAGTGAGCACATTGGAGTTCAATTAGGATAGCATTGTGGACTTTGATGATTCATAGATTTTGTTGTAGTTCCTCTTTTGCTCTTGCAAGGTGTTTGACAAGTCAAAGAATGTTGGGAAAAGATGTCTTTTGTATTCTTAATGTTCATTTATAATACTTTTGTATGTACTTGCTATTTCATCTTCGAGTGATTTTGTCAAGTTACCAGTTCGGGTTCAGGTGCAATTACGAGTATGGGTATGACAGCACGTCAAACTTTTTTTTCCTTGGGTACGGGTACGGGATATATATATATATATATATATATATATATATGTATGTATGTATGTATATGTATGTATCTATACATACATACATACATAGATACATAGATACATAGATACATACACACACATATAAATTATAAATTTGATTTTTTTAAACAATAAATTTAAATATTTAAATTTGTTAATTTTTATATATAGTAAATTAAAATTATTAATAATTAAATAATATTATAATAAATTTTAAAAGTTCAAATTTTATTTAAATTTGTTAATATTAAAATAAAATGATAGTATATTTCTTAAATTCTAATTAAATATTTGAATTTGTTAAATTTTATATATTAATAATTTAAATTTTAAATTAAATATTTTAAAATATTAAATTTTGTTTTATTAAATGTTAATTTAAAATTTATAAAAAATAAAACAATAAAATAAAATAATATTAAATTTAAATATCTTGAGTTTAAAATTTTTTACTTTGCAAAAAATCATCGATAACATTTTCAGCAACAACTTATCCTCGGCCAAGCAAAAAGTAATTTCCTCACGGTCACCATTATTTTTAAACCCTATCATAAACTTAATAAAAAATTGCCGAATTTCTCGGAACCCTATGCGTACTCGTGAGTAGACTAGAAACGAACCCGTACTCGTACTGGACCCACATAGGTACGGGGGGCAAACCTGGCAAACCCGAAAACTTGAATCATCTTCTTGTGAGAGAGTGGCATCTCATTTAGAGGATGATTGGATTTCGTCTTTAGTGAGTCTTTGGCCTTACATGAGGAGGTAGGTGTCCCACATTGAGGTGGCATTGTTTGGCCATGTGTTGACATCTTGTGGTGTAAGGTCATCATGATAGGAGTTGTATATGATAGATTTTATGACACATGTAAGAGCATGTAAGAGGGAGGTTGAAAAGAATCTTGACCAACATTATGATAGTCTATGATGTATGTCATAAGTATCTTTCTAAAGGAGGTAAATGCCAAAAGTTGGGCGCCCAAGTTGGTGTGTTGGATTGCCACCACCTATTTTTTGCCTGTTGGACCCATTATGGAATAAGCGTGTTGGAATTTGAGTCACAGATTTGGATGCCATACTACCCTTGGTTGGCTCATGGTTTTTCAAAATCATTTGTGGTTTCCTTGTTGGTGTTTGCCTATTTATATGGGTGTTTGAGTTGAGATGTTATGAGTTTTCCATTGCAGAGTTATGCTGTTGGATTCCTCAAGAGGAGCAGGTTATAGATCTGCATATTAAGGCTCTTAGCTTGCAAGTGTATTGTAACATGTTTTTGTTGCAAATTAATATATTGGATCGGTACTTTGAAGTGTGGCTTTTTACCCAAAAGGGTTTTCCCCACATATATTGGTGTTTCTTCTCTTCTATATATTATTCTTCTATTCTTCATTCTTGTTCTTAGATGTGTTAATTTATATCTCTTTATGTTGCCAAAATTTACTTAGATATGAAATCTACTTTACTTTCCTCAAAGGGTTAATGTGGGAAATTATTACTGTCCTAATTCCGCTTTATGGACATAGTTTTGTGCACTTGTATCAAGCATGCTGATTGAGAAAATTACATGGTACTGGAAGGTGCATACTGGTTCATTTTTTCCTTTAAGATTCTCATTTGAAATCTTAATTCAGCTCTAATGTTATGTAATAAGGTTCTATAATGTATATGATGAATGCCTTATAAATGTCATCCTATGAATATGTGGAATTTCCTATATTTTTCAAATTTTCCTTTTTTTCTTAATAGGCATCTCCTAAAAAATGGCCTCCAAAAAAATCCATCCCAAAAACATGTCCCTCCATTCCTTTTTGTTCCCATTGCAATGAAATATCCCTTGTATGTTTATACGCTATTGGGGTTATTTATTGAGTTCAATCATTGAAAAACAATTTAATTCTTTAAAGCACAATCACACTTGAACACAGCGAACAGTAGGAAAAACTTTTATTTTATTTGAATCATAAATCAATTCTGGATCTGAATACAGTGATACTGCTGTTCAGAGATTAAATTCAGAGTTTTCAAAACAGATTCTCAAACTGGAAGAGTCTAAGCTACTTGTGAAGACAGAGATTTTAAAATGACTCGTAGGTTTCCTCAATGCACTGCCTAGGACAATCAGATCTTAGTTGATGATAATTCTGGAGGTGGCTTGGCAGTATAATGGTTCTGACCTGCAATTTAGGGCCTAGTTTAGTGCTCCTCTTGAAATCGATTTCCTCCTTGCGTGGTAGTATGCCCTGAGCTGGGCACTAGTAATGATGATATCCTGGTGGTGTACAACAATCACCAATTTGACCTAGTACCTGTATGGATCTATGTTGTGTAAGCACCCAATATGAGAGTGCCAAACCAATTCAAGGACTTCAGAGATAATTGTTGATGATCAGCACTGTTCTAACCTTCTGTCCAACAAATACAATCACCCAAATTTGCTTCTGCAAATAAATCAGTTATCCAACAAACTAATAGGCAGTGGCAGATATGAATCCTTCAATTTGCCCTAGCTGACCTGAAAAGACACCAAATTATCAATTTAGCACACTTGCAGCACCTGAGTGGAGCTACCCAATGAGAGGAAAGGGTTTTCATCCTAACCTCTGGTTTGCCATCAAGGGTTTTCATCCTTGAAAGCTTGGGCACTTGAACTCAAAAAAATGAAATTGCAAAACAAAAACCTCTACCATTTAGGATCCATAGGATCTAATTCTAAGTGCCAAGATTTGAATTGCCACAATATAATTTATATTTTATATTTTAATGTTTAATTATTAATATATGTATTTATAATGTTGAAAAACACTTCTATTTTTATTAATATTATTAATAATTAATTTGTTGGAAAAGAGGGGACATGGCATGCAAAAACTTGGTGAAACATAGGTTCTAAGAAATTTGGTGGCATTCAAATCTGTAATGCCCCCAACTTCTGAATAGTCACCACTAAGTTAATTTAATTAATTAAATATTAAATTGTCCTAAAGTAATATTGTGGACATTTATATTTAATTAATTAATTAATGTTAAATTGACTTTATTAAATAAATATGCTCAAATATTAAATAAAATGACTTTACAATGACAAAATATTTAATAAGTGGTGAAGTATAAAAGGCAAGTTGAGAAGGGAATTAAGGATCTTGAAGAATTTATTATCGGGAGCAAATTTGAGAGCACAACTTTCAGAAACCTCGAGGACAGAAACCCTTGAGCAGGTGGGTTGGATGAAAACCCGATTCATCTATTGGGTGGACTTATTTCCGAGTTCACAGTTGGGATTGTTGGCAAGAAATTTGTGGTCTTCCACAAAGACAAATTTCAGATATAGTGATCGAATTTGCAGAACAAGGTATTTAATTTATTTTGGAATGATGCTTGGATTAATCATGAATATCATAAATAAATATGGTTGTAAGGCACAATGACTGAGATTGAATATTATAGTATTTTATAGCCGTTTGAAGGAAGTGTATAATTCATTTAAGAAAGCCACTTAATCCCTGCGATGCTGGGAGAACTGTATAATTCTTACACGTCAGGTATAAAGGGGATGTGACAGATAAGATAAATAAGGTTCAACGTTGACCCTCATACGAATTGTGGTTTAGTATTGGAAGCTGCCAATTTCTAAGGAGTTGCGCCACCCTTCTATTAATCACGACTATGGTGTTGTGTCCAGCTGCACTCTCTATTAAGGAAATTCTAGTGGGCAGATGAAGACAGAGGAGGGTGATGTGGAAGGTGGGAATTGACACAGGTAAAAGACAAAGAAGGGATGCCTATGTGAAAGCCGTCATTATTCATATTTCCCTGCTGCTGGGTCAAAGACTTGTACTCCTTCTAAGGAATGGCCAAAATACACTTATAATCGGTGTTACATTTACCAGCCGCTTCATCATCCTCAAGTGCCAGCCTATATATGACTGGGTCTGCGATTCAAGTTGGAGGTTAGCCATCTGTCGAAGTTAATATGGGAAGATAAAATACAGGTCAGAAGGGTTTACAATATTGTGTTCTGAAATTAATCATATTATAACTGTTCTATAGTATGATATTCCATATGTTTGTATGATAGCAAAATGCCTTAGAAGATCAATACTAAATTCTGGAAAATTTGATGATGAAGATGTGAAAATTATTTAAATTTATCATATTGGAATGTAGCAAGGAAAATATGCAGAATTCAATGACCTGTCCATTGTTTGACAAAATGCCATTGTCAAACAAGTAAACAAAACTTAATCGCAAAGAATAATCCATCAGTAGAGGGGAATTTTACAGTTAGTCAGCTCCCAGTGCTCTTTCATTCATTTCAACTTCATGAACGCCATCATTGACTTAAGAGGAAGATTTTTGACTGCTGCAAAACAATCAAATTATTTACAATCACCCGAAAAGTGGTGAGAAAGTTGCGAGGTTGTGGAATGGCATAGGGAAATATGTGAAATTGACAAAATAAATTGTATTATTTAGACCATGTCATTGTGAATGTGAATAGCTATTATAATCAGACATGGAGCATTGCTATGGTGGGATACGTTGAGAAATACATATTTAATTCATTATCATGTCTGTCTTTACTGGCTGTCCTAATTCTTTTGCTTCTCACATGTTTGGAGCCCTTAACTCTGTGTTTGACTATAAGTAGTGGTTCAAGAACACCAGTTTATTGCAAGACTAATGGCAGAAGGCACACACAGAGACATATCCTTGATTCTCATAGTATGTTTTGATTATCAAATGTTATAGAGGAAATCCGTCATTATTATGTTGTGCTTTGTTGTTATGGACTATATGCTTTGCTTTTTGTGAAGGAAACATCCTTCATTAATATCAAAATGTTTCTTTGTTTTATTTGCTTGAAGATAGTCATGTAATGGCTGAGGAGAATATTATGTTAGGCATAAAATGTTTTTCTTACCATAATTATTTTTGACATTGAATCATTGTATTTGACATTAATGTTGTATTCTATTTACTATAAAAATGACTTTGTTTTTGGTAGTAAACTCGGAAATTTTTAGCCTGGCTTGAGCTAGGGAGGCCACAAAAGGGATAGCCTCTTTACAAGGCCTTAACACTCTCATGCATTAACACAGGCAAAAACCAATTTAATACATATAATACAAGCATTACAATCCTATCCCTCTTTATTATGCGACCATAGGACCATCCTACTTCTTCTACCTAACCACACTTATCCATTATTTGGAATCCTTAGGTCCTTGAGAAGGGGATGAAGATATCTCTGATGAGGGAGAACCAGAAGACATGTCAAGCAAGTTGGCTGGAGAGGAATGTTGCACTTTGTTTGTTGGAGTCGAATCACCCACCATCCTAAGAGGTTTCTTACCATTGTTGTAGGCCTATAGAGATGGTGACATGGGAGGAATCGCTATAGAAAGCAAAGAATCATCATTAGTGGAATCAGAAGAGGAAAATTCCTCAAAGGCCTCACCACTTGAATCCACAACACCCCCAACCACCTATTGTCTATGCTCAGTCCCAACCCACCAAGCGGCCAGCCTATGTTGAGAAGCCGGACGAGAAAACTTAGGGCAATTTTCCACTAAATGTCTAGTAGCAAAACAATATCTGCCTTTGAATGGTAATCCGTTATAATCTATTTGTTGTATCCAAATCCTATTCCCCACTCTTAGATGAATTTCTTTAGGCAATTTTTGGTAAATCCATCCCAACCAAAATTCTGGCATAGGTAAAATGTGTGAACATCTGCTCTAGATCTGGGATAGCAATAAGCTTTCCTAGGGAGTCTCCAATGGAAGAAAGGCATGTATCAGACCAGAATTGCAAGCGAAAATTAAGGAGCCTGACCCATGTTGGGAGTCGGGAAGAGAAGCCAATAGAGGATTGAAATTCATAAACCAATGTGTCAATCCTAAAAATGCCTTGTCCCAAAACCAAGGACTACTCTTAAGCAGAACATCCTTGTCTGTAGGGGAATCACACACTATCAAGAATCATCCTTTAGTGCAAGGGAAAATGTCAAAACCCTCTTTCACAAGGGGTTTCCAATGAAGGGTTAACCAGTCATGTAATTTCACCAAACTAGGCTAGAGATTGTGAAATTTACAAAGCAAAGCTACCTGTTGCAGCCAAATTTGATTCTTTCCCAACTCATCACTGAAGTCCACCATTAGCACTTGATCTGGTTTGACATTATTATTATCCATGCCATCCAAAAATCCAAACTAGGGTCAAGCTGGGGGCCTTGTCTTGTCCTGCTGCTGCCATCCGAAACCCCAAATAGCACATCCTCCACCATGGAACATGAAAAAGAAGCAATTGGCATAGCCAGACTAGAAGAATGAAGCATTTCCAAGCCTGCCACCGCTGTTTTACCATCCTTCCTGCCATAGCTTGACTGCTAGCCTATAAGGGCATCTTTGAATGATACAGGCTGATCCAAACCGCCCACTGAGTCTCCAAAGCTGCATTCAGAGGAAAAGGATGAAGTGCTGTGTAGGTTTTCTAAAGATGCACAAGCTTTCAGGAGCGACATCTTTTTAGCCAAGAGTTGTATTTAGAAAAAGTAAAATGAGTTTTGAGTTATAGCTATTATATTGTAATATTATTATATATTTTTTTATATATTATTACAATATGTAATATATGTATTATATATTTAATTGTTTTATATATACAAAACATTAAAGTCTAAGAGATGAAATTGAAGGATAAATCAAAGCAACTCAAAAGTAATTTTCAAAGTAAAATAAAAAAGTGTAAAGAAAATCTATACACTATCCAAAGAAAAGGCACTTAATCACTCTACTAACTTGAGATGTTCCTAGTTCTTCTTCTCCCTTGTTATTATGATCCACTTGTGAGTCATTCTAGGTTGAGCATTGGAGCTAGGGTGCCTTATTCTCTCTCTCTCTCTCTCTCTCTATATATATATATATAATGGAAGAACAAAATTACCATATCAGCAAACCTGTACCCAAACCAGCAACTCAGGTCTTGTGAGCAATAGAGTGCACATTATGAATACCTGCTATTTTAGTTGATAATAAATAAATCAGCAACAATTTTATTGCTTTGTGTGTTTTATTTTAGCTTTAAAATTTCCATAAATGTGTAGGATTATTTTATGCAACTTATAGTACTTGGAAGTTTGTTTTTGATACAGCTATACTTATGTTGGGAAATTTGACACATTGTCAATATCTGCTATTTTAGTTGAAAATTTCCTTTTCCCTTGTTATTAATAGAGTGCACATTGTGAATACCTGCTATTTTAGTTGATAATAAATAAATCAGCAACAATTTGATAGCATTGTGTGTTCTATTTTAGCTTGAAAATTTCCATAAATGTTTAGAATTATTTTGATGCAACTTATAGTACTTGGAAGTTTATTTTTGATACAGCTATACTTATGTTGGAAAATTTGACACATTGTGAATACCTTCTATTTTAGTTGATAATACCTGCTATTTTAGTTGATAATAAATAAATCAGCAACAATTTTATAGCTTTGTGTGTTCTGTTTTAGCTTGAAAATTTCCAGAAATGTGTAGGATTATTTTGATACAACTTATAGCACTTGGAAGTTTATTTTTGATACAGCTATACTTATATTGGGAAATTTGACACAATTTATTGTACTTTGCCATGCAGCAACTGCTCGAGCTGTTGGACATTTGTCAAAAAGTACTGAGGTTATGAAGCTTGTGAATGGTCTCATGAAGGCTCCAGAAGTGGCTGCGACAATGCAAGAATTTTCAAAAGAAATGACCAAGGTTTCAATTACCTTTGTTTGCTGAAAATGAAATTGATTGTTTCTTTTGTCTATGGATCCAAATCCTAGGGACATAAACAGGATCCTTGTTCTCAGGCATGGCTTTTTTATAGTCCACCATGTGCTTTAACACTTGCATTATCACAGACCTTATAAACTTGTGTACAGCGGTTCCTGTCTTGAGTTGAACCCAAACTTTCATTGTGGCAATCCTCATACATTACCACTCAGGTCACACCCACTGGATAAAAACGAAATTGAGTATTGCTATACACTGATACAGCCTACCATGCAATATCTTTGAAAATACAATACATGATGGATGGAAAATGTCCACGATTATTTCTTATTTTCTTTGAATTTCTTCCGTGTTTCGACTGTTCAATTTGTTTAATTTTCTCATTTTACTGAGTTCTTTTATGAATTTCATGATTGATACAATTATCCAGGCAGGAGTCATTGAAGAGATGGTGAATGATTCAGTTGATTCTGCACTTGATTCTGAGGACATTGAAGAAGAAACTGAGGAGGAAGTCGACAAAGTATTGAGTGAGATTGCTGGGGAGACAGCAGCTCAATTACCTGCAACTGCACGAAGGGAGAAGATGAAACAGCCTGCACGTGAGGAAATGAAGCCTGAAGAGGTATATATATTTCTTATGTATTTTTCAATATCAGTTTAGAAGCATTTAATTGGCAGTGCTGATGTCTGCATGTATTGGAGTTATATTTAGGTCTGATAAAAGTGTCTGTTTTTGCAGCAACAAGCTGTTGCTGAAGGCGTTGATGATGAACAAGAACTGGAAGAGATAAGGGCACGGCTTGCAAATGTTCGCTCTTAGATAAGAACCTTTATGTGAATCAGAGAAAACTGATACTGTGTATTCTAAGTATATTGCACTCTTAATGAAGTTATCTGATCTATCTGAGACTGGCATTGAGTTCCGGAGCTTTTGAATGCGCCAAAGTAGCTTGTTAAGGAGTAAAAATTTGTCAGCACCAAGTGAAGAGGATCCCATATATTGAAGCTTTGAACATTTAGGTGATATTCACTAGTTTTTCATTTTGTGCTGGTCTATAGTGCTTGTTTTTATAGTGAAGTTCAGTTCTTAGAACAAATTTCTAGATCATGCATTTTATTGCCTTTTATTACTGTATGAAAGTTGAATATCAGGTCAGGCTATGCAACACAAAGAATAGAGTCTACGAAAGGTAGAAAAACCATGCCTGTTGCAATAGTCTGTCAGTCTAATCCCAATATAGGTATTGCCATTGCCCTTCTATCCAAGGCATTGATGGATCTGTTTCTGTATATTTCATTCTCACCTGCTTTATCCAAATTGTTAACAAATTCTTAGGTGCATTTGGTCAGGCCATTGTTCTATTTAAATTGCATGGCTAAACATGTGCAGATTCAATGGATATCGATAATAAAATGGATGACAACTTTATCTACTTATTTTGTATGATTAAGTATTATTATGGTATATCTGATGTAATAAAATTGATTTATATTTTACAATCGGTGACTGCAGTAATAATTATCCAAGGACAATTCAGTAGCATTGTTTAAAGTCCCCTAAATAGTCTGACTTATGGATTATATTGCTTTAGAAGACAAATCTCTAGAATGATGCAATATGCATTCAGAACTGAGGCATATCATGAACATTCCCAAGTTCATCATTGGAGATCGTGTTGCATATAAGGTTTGTTAATATTACTGATATCAGAAATCAAATTAGGTTTAAGTTTTAATATGGGTTCAGTATTCTGCTAACCTTTTTTTTCTAATAAGCCGGATTAACCATTTCAGTGATATTGACTTTGACTTGAATGATTGTTTGATGGAGAACAAGCTTAAATTTTTACTCTATGGCAATCAAGTCACTCTTTCTGTATTTTTGCTTGAACTCTGCCCTTAACTTCTATAACTGGGCCGAAATAAATCCCAATTTTTGATTTTCTTACAGTGTTTTCAGTTGCACTCAAAACTTCCAATTCTGTTGTCATGACTAAGATACACTGCTTAAAGAGATGTAAATTCTGATCGATGCCTGTGTTTATTTTATTTTCCTATCAGCTTGGTTGAGTTTAGGATTTAGGCTTCCGCTTCAAAATGAGTAAAGCGACGCCTCATTTAAAAAATTGAAATGGTTTTTGTCTTTTCTCACATTTTTTTATATGTTGGTCTGGAGACACTGGAGAACTCCCAACTATCCTTTTACTTTTTTGAAAATAATTGCTTCATAGGGATATCGTTTGGCAAAAGACTTACATCTCACTATGTCCACATGGTAGTCTATTGTAGACCAGGTTATGATGGTGCTGTGGGAGGAAATTGATCATGCATCATGTTGATGTTTTATGTATACAAATTGATAAAGAAGATAAAATGAAGTTGGTAAAACCGGCTTGATAAGTGAACATAGATCACAGGTTCCTGATCACCTTTTTGATTTTTGTTCTTTATATTTTCTTCATAAAGTAAAATGAATTCTAATTATAAGTTAACCACCTTGTATATTTTTTTGAACATAGGAATTACTTCATTTTCTAAGTAGTATTGGTGTAGGTGGATAGGCAAGGCCTGATTTACTTGCAAACTTGGTCACAAGGTCAGAATTGTTATGCTTTGCATAACCACCCCATGTTGTTTTGAGTCAAAATGGGTCCCCCTTGTTTTTGTTTGTCCTTGTGTTTTTTGTTTGGGTCTTAGGAGTTGTTCTTTTTCCTCTTAAGTCTTTGTTTCTTTTTGGTTTGACGGAAGCGGATCCGAGATGGAAACTGGACTTAGAACTTTGTGAAGGTTCCAAGTTCGAGTTCAGATCCGGTTCTGGCCCCATCCTTGCCTTGTTGTTTTTCTTTGTGTCTTTGGTTTGTCTTGCGCTCTAGGGTTCGTTTCTCCCTTGAGTTGTCTTTTGTTTTCTTGTGTTTTGTTTTTCGTCCTGGCGGAATTTGGAACTGGATTTGGAACTTTGTAAAAGTTTCGGATTCTGTCTTAGTTCCGATCCTGCTCCCGCTCATTTGCTTTGTGTTTTTGTCTTCGTTGGTTTCTTGGCTAAGTCTAGTTTTCGTTCCGGTTCCACTTCCTGTTGTTCTTTGTCGTTGTCTTTGTGTCGGTGTTTGTTCCTTTGTCGGGATCAAAATCGGAATCAGTGTTACATCCCAAATTATGACGTTACTATTTATCGTTACTTGATAGGGTAAATATGAATGTAATGTGAAATCTGGAGATGAATTAAGGATGCTTGTTTCTTGTTATTAATATGAATGTGTTCCATTTAATGATTGTCTCATTTGATTGTTACTTCTATTGATGTAATCCTAGATGAATGTTGCATGTAAGTTGTTGAATAATGTTTATTCTAACTTTTGAGATGTTTCATGTATACTGCTTTGTTGTGAACATATGACTTCCGTTGTCGTGTCATTGAATGTAGGTATGCGAAACATTCCTCCAAGCATATGAGAAATATCACTCGAGAGAGGAGCTTGGTCGGGTAAACAGTAACGAGAACCATTTAAGCATATACACACATGTCATTATAGGTTTGGAGGAACCAAGTTAGTTAAGTTGGTCTTGATAAGTCATCCATAGGCTTTAGGAGTCTTGTATACTTCTTTGTACTTTGTGAGTGATGTTTATATGTTTATTTGACTTACTGTGCTATGATCATTGTGAGGATAATGTGAATGGCTATATGAGTGGGTAGGTATACACATGTATATAGTATGTACACGTATCCATATATATAAACATATCAATATAGACGTATGATCAACAAATGGATATGCTCATACATATGTGTCGATGTGGTATACATACACATACGTGTACACAGAG
Source organism: Sequoia sempervirens (assembly GCA_007258455.2). Classification (NCBI taxonomy): domain Eukaryota; kingdom Viridiplantae; phylum Streptophyta; class Pinopsida; order Cupressales; family Cupressaceae; genus Sequoia; species Sequoia sempervirens. Next base: position 672,649,438 of record VDFB02058242.1, on the reverse strand, counting down.
GTATATACAATTATACACATGTATATACATACACATGCTACCTATTATCTGTGGTTATAAATAATATTATGTTATTATTGCTTGGTAATTTACGTATACATGTATGTATATATGTATATATCGGGTTATGATATGGTTACAAAACGATATATACATAGATATGTGTATATATATATATATAATGTGTAAATATATGTATATATATTATATATTAATAGTTAATACATATATATATATAGTTTAATAATATTTTAAATCTCTAAAGTGAAAATTAAAAAAATATATTTACTTGGAGTAAATATTAAAGTTAAACTATGGAAAATTATTAAATGTCTTTCAGCCAAATATATGAGAATTGGGCTATTCTCATTTGGAAAAAAATAAATCATTTTTATCAAAGGGAAATCGATATATTTGAAAGGTAAAAGTTTAAACATTTATAAGAACAAAATATTTGCTACAAACTATTGAAAAACTTTACTTGTGAAAAATATATGGCACCGAAGAAGAATGCGCGCCTGAGAGCGCTTCGTTTGGGAGAGGAACTCAATCCAGTTGAGGAATAGGGGGACACAACTTGTGAGGAGATGAGGTGTATTGAGTTTAGCCATGACCATTTCCTTAAAAGATGAATCATTTTTCAGTTGGCGACATTTTTGGTGAGTTCCTGTAGATGTCGATTTCTTCTTTTAACCATGTGCAAATTTGAAATTTTCTTGTTTTGCTGGAAATAATTGAGGTCGAATCACCTCTTGAAATGCTGAGTAAGGGAATAGAAACTTGCCACTTATCTCATTTGAACTATTCAAAACACAGTTCTGTCATTCCACATGCCTGCAAGAGTGGAAGACGTCGGTTTTTGGGTTTTATATATAGACGCCTTAACAGTCTTCATACAACACTTTTCTGAATGCGAATTTTCATAATATTCTGAGTTTGTTTCACCATTCCATATTTCTGAAATCATACTCTATTTTTTGAGTGATAAAGACAGAGTATTTACTAGTAAATTACCATAGTTTGAATATATTTCTATTATAGATGAGTATTCAACATTTGAGAGTCCATATTGAGTGAGCATTCATCATTGAGAATCCATTTTGAGTGAGTATTCATCATTGAGAGTCCATTTTGAGCGAGTAATCATCATTTGAGAAGTCGGTTTTGAGTGAGAAGTCAATCAATATTGAGGGCTTTATTGAGAGGACTGGAAGTGCGTATTGGAGAGAAAGCTTATAAACATGTATGAAACCTTCATCATTTTACAATTTTGAATTTGATCATTGTGTTTCTATTTCTTTGTATTTGCTATGTGTGCAAAGTCTTAAAGTTAATTCTTGAATGCAATTTAGTTGTAGGGGAAAAGAACTTTCAAGGAAAATGTTTATATGTGATGCATAAAAAGGGAATTTATGTAAAAGAATTTAAGAGAAATGTTTACTTATTATGCATAAAAAGGGAATTTATGTGAAGGAATTTAAGAGAAGATCTAAAATGATTTTAGTGTGAAATTGCATGTTTTGTACGGTTTCCATATAAGGAGAATACGATGGCAATAGTTAATATCTAATAGGATCAAAATGAAAGCAAAGTCAAGTAAGGTCTTTCAGCTTAAGTTATTGGGTTAACTGAGACAAGCTAAGTACTCCTAGAATAAAGATTTCCTAGTTAGGAGGAATTGTACAAGACACTTGTAGACTGTTTCGTTTCTAAGTAGATAGATTGTTGTAGGTAGTCTGTGGTGACTGAATACCCATTGAAGGACATAGCCTATGTGTAGTGTAAGATAGCCTTAAGTCAAATTGGCCCTAAGTAGTGTTTATGATAGATGACCTTCATTCGAAGTACTGAATGAGAATACTTTGGTTAAAGTAGTGAAATGTACGACATCCACTTAGGTGTGAGATAGTTGAGACTACACTGTCAGTTCATTGTGATCCTTGTACTAGTTGAGATTGTGAAATAGCAAGGTTCTAGATGTGTAGGATAGAACCCTATGCTCAGTTGGTAATCGTTAATGGATACTCTACCAATCTCTTCGTTCGAAGGGAGGGCCATCTATTGAATAATGAATGTGCGGGGGATCGCATTATAAGTCCGTGGTTGGCGGAAAAGTGCTTGAATGATGTTTATCCTCCATAGAAAGCGACCAATGTAGCAAGATTTGAAAGGAAAGGAACCTAGACCTAATTACTACTATTAGTTCAAAAGCTCATTGGAGCTATGTTGGTTAAGGTATGTATTCTTGTTTCATGTAATTGTGAAGTTATTATATTGAAATGAAATCTTTATTATAAATTGATATGACAACTTGTTCATGTTTTATCAATGAAGAAAAGGAAAATTTTTAGTGCAATGTCATGTCAACATGTTTACTTGTAGGATTTAAATTATGGAACTATTACTTTACTGAAGGGTTGGGTCGTTACAATCAGAACCAAACTTGGAACTTTGTAAAAGTTCCATGCCCAGTTTTGGTTCCGATTCCACCCCGTTTCCCTTTGTTGTTTGTCCCTACCGTGGGATCGGAACTGGATGTGAAATTGGATTAAGAGACGGGTAATTTTCTTGTTTTGTTTTGACTCCATTTCTGCATCTTCCTTTCCTTCGGTTTTCACGTTGGTTGTTTACTCATTTACATTTTTTGGTTCTGCATCCGACCAACCACATTTATTGCATTAATTATAGCCTCCTCACATGTGCGAAATGCTTTTAAAATCTTAATCAAGGTTAACTAGCTCATTATTTTTATTGCTGAAGTTGTTTTAGCGAATTGGAGCCTGAGTAACTTTGAGAGGAGCACAATGATTGCGGAGGCGCGTTGGTGAGCGGATTCTTATCGAGTTTCAACCTTTCTTGGTGGCATTTCAAGGTAGGGTCATTTTCCCGTTCTGTTGGCATTTTCGTTTTCCTGTTTGTGGTGTTCTTGCGCATTCATGAGACCTTTCCTGTGGATCTTCGCTTATTCCCTTGTTTATTTCTAGTTTTGTTTTGTCTTTTTCTTGTTTTCTGTTTTGCTTTTTTTGCTTTTCTATTTGTTCTTTTGTTGTTCTGTTGCCATTTTCGTGGCATGTCCATTTTGTCGTGCCCTAGTTTTAAACTAGGGTTTCATTTTGTGGGGTTTTTTGTGCTTTAAATTCGAAATCTATTTGACGACCCCTTTGATCCTATTCCTGTGTTGATTCAATAGTTTTCATGTCGGGTTCTTGATGCCTTAATTACCTGAATCAACGAGTCGCGTAAACTAGGGTTTGTGTGTCGACCTTTACAATGTCAAGCCCTAAAAGTTTAAATCTCGTCTTTATCTTGTTAGAGGGTGAGGTTAAGCCCCTTTATTTAAAGTTTCCTTATGGTTTCATGTGACCCAAGTCTTAAGCTCATATGATCGCATCTTAAAAAATATCTTCGTTTGAATGGTAAATTGGCGAAAGCGGATTCGGGAACGAACTTGTCCCATAAGTGTTTTACATAAGAGTTAATTCCCAAAATGATCCCACTTCTGATGACTGTCGACTCCTATCTTCACCCTTGTTCTTTATCGGAAGAGGAACCAGAGTGAGAAACGGATTTGGAACTATTGACTAGTTGCATGTTTGGTTTTTGTTCCAATCCCGGTTTCGGTCTTGTTTCGACTCCGATCCCGATCCCGCCTGTGTTAACAGGTTTTCGGGTATTGATTCTTTCCTGACTCCGCTTCTGGTGGATATAAAATTTGACTAAGTATGGAGAGTTATCCTGAAGGAATAGAGAATGGTATGAGAGGTGATGTATGATGTAATGATTTTCATGCCTTTGTTCATCTAATCCAGGGTTATATTGCAGGAATAGAAGATGTCAGGAGCATCAGAGGAAGCTTCTCAAAGAAGCCAAGCTGTAGAGAGTTCAAGTCAAGCGACCAAGCCTAAAAAGATAAAAGTGGAACAACTCCCTTACACCTTGAGGCACAAGCAACAAAGTCCCACTATTACAGCTAGCAAGGTGGATTCAAATTGGGTGGACATCACAATTCAAATTTAGGCCAATTCAATTATGAGGAGTTGCTTGAATAAACATTTAGTGAAGATGTAATGGGGGGAACAAAAAGGATTGTTCAATCTGGATTGACACATGTTGCTATATTTTCTTTATCTGTCCAATGTCCATAACTCATACTTACTGCAGCTGGGGCTTACAATCCCGCAACTAGACAATGTGTGGACTTGCAGGGGAACATTATTATTGATCTTACTCCGTAGATGATAAGATTCATGTTTAATGCACCTACACCACAAAACCCCAGGAAACTCAATAAGGTAGAGGCATTGCAATTATATAGCAACAAAAAGGAGGCCAACAAGACTCATATGAACAAACACTGGATGAGAGTTGAAAAGAAATCCCTGGCCAAGATTCATGATCAACCTAAGAGATCAGATTTTGGAAAGGAGATTTGGTGACATTATCATGATGCTTTCTAGGGTGTTCGGAAAGAGAGATGCTTCACAATCCAAGGAATGGATGTTTCCATTCATTCAAACCATTTTGGATGGCAGGCAGCAATTTGATTGGCCTATAATTTTTTCAGAAAGCTTACATAACCAAATGCTCAGAGTGAGGGAAAAAAAGAGCTTCTTCATGACTACCTATGTGATATATGTAGCTGCAAGGAGGGGTATTTTCCTTGGTTTGAATACAATTGGAATATTGGGAGAGGCCCCTAGACAGAGGAAGGTGTGGGATCATTATGGTCAATTGACTTTGCAAACTTTTGAGTTGCATTATAGAGAGTTAATGATGCATTCTAGCACGCCGTCATTAATTAGCTTATAGGAGATGTAGGGTATAGACTAACCAAGGATGCCATGGCATTCACTGCAGAATGGGGAAATTGGTACATCCAATACCCAAAGTTCACCTACTTTAGGTTGGCTGGTTTCGATGGTCATCCTCATTTACTACCCAAATGTTGCAATAATAGAATTGTTTTGATGGAGTTCATTTATCAAGCCATAGGGGTCAACACCAAATTTGCTAATAAACATAAGCCTGGTTGTCGCAAATTTACCATGAAGTTAGGAGAGTATAGTTGTGCACACAATGTGGCAGCAAAGGTGATTTGTGATGAGTTGATCCATTTGAAATTAGGCTTATATACATCAAGGAATTATTTTGATCCCAAGCACAAGATGCAAGGTTTGCTTCCTATAGTTTTTGACAAACATTTCAATTTGCTAGAGGATTTTTGGATGGATTTACATGATGAGTATGATTTGAGGAGAAGGAATTATGAAAGGTTTCCCATCCCATTAATGATTGAATATGGGGTGAAAGAAGATATTCCTGACACACTGTCAGATGATGGTGTAACCTTGAATCCCCAGTATGATGCTGACAATATAGACACCAAAGACTTGGATCTAGTGAATTGGGATGAAAATGAATCCATTGACATCATGCAAATTGCAAGGCCAATATTGGATAGAAGTATCCAGTGGGTGGTTATGAGGATTAAGGAGCCTGAGGTTCAACCTTCTAAAAAGAGAAAAGCTATAGTTACCACCCAGGGATATAAGAGAACAAAAGGAAGGACAACTCCTAAGAGCCATTGGAATTTTTGCCTCCTAATTCGGGAGAAGAGCTTGAGCCTTCAATTCTTGCTCAAGATGTTCCTGAATTACATGGAGAGGAGGCCACAACAAAAGCTGGAGGTGAAACCTCAACTCAACCTTCTCTTACAGAGCAACCAATTGAGGAGATGCCCTCTAGAACCCTTCATAAGGAGGTTGAATCCTTAAGAGGCAAGAGCATGAGATTGAAATTCATGATATTGATATAGATTCTGAGGGCACTCAATTTGATAAGGAAACTCATGTGTTTGCATCTAATGAAGAAGTTGAGGATGTGGAAACTGAACATGTCCTCACTCCTCAGGAACGATAGAAATTGTTTGAAGATGCCAAAAGGGAAGCAGAGGCCAAAGCACAAGCTGAGGCACTTGCTAAACAATAAGAATCTGAGGCTAAGACTAAGGAGGAAGAGCTTGCAAGAAAAAAAAAAGAGAAGGAAGACTTACTACAACAACAAAAAGAGCAAGAATTGAAGACCAAAGAAGAGAGGGACAAATTGGCTATGTTGCAAAAAATTCATGAGCTTGAATAGGAGAAAGCTCAACAAATTAGGGAAAGAGAAGCCCTTAAAGCTAAATTTAAGGCTGTTGAGGAAGCTCACAGGAGGAAAGAGAAGGAAGAACGTTGTTGAGAGAAAATGAGACTGAAGAACTTGCTAAGCATGAACAAAATTCTAAAGAAGTATGGGATAAAGTTAAAGAGCTTGAAAGACCAAGAGATCAAATGTATGAGGAGAGGAGGCTAGAAGAAGAACGTTTGAAAAAGGAACTAGAAGCTTAAAAGATGCAAGAGAAAAAAGACAAGGTTGAAGCTGAAAGGCTTACAAAAGAAACTGGAGAAAGGGAACAACAATAGGTACAAGAGGTTGATTCTCAACCTAAGACCACCATGCTACAACGTCTTTCCTCTGCCACTACCGCCTCTTCTTCTACACAAGTGGATACCACTCCTGTTGCTCCAACATGGCTGAAACTAGACCTTGAGAGGAAACAAATAGTCCAACCTCAACCTTTGAATTGGGAAGAGATGATGAAGGAGATAGAGAAAGAGAGGCCCACAAAAAAGGCCAGGGTCCTCCATTCCATGAAGCTCACAGATGCAGGTGAGATTATAGCTAAATGTGCAATCCCTAAGGTGGACAAGGATAGACAGGATATGCAATTGACCGATTCCAGTTGGGCACTGTTAATTTGGGGAGACCTACAAGAAATCAACAAATGAATCTTATTGACATTGTGGCATCTTCCACCAAATATAGGATGATCAAGGATAAACAAAGGAAGGATGAAATTAAGGTCCAATTGGATTAGTTGCATAAGTTCTTGAAGGATGTCTCCACTCCTATTTCTCAACAAGCTGCTGCTTCAGAGACCCCAATCTTACTAAGCAAGAAAAAGGTTGATGGTTTGGTACAAATGAGAAGTAAAGTTGGGATACTTGATAGATGGATTGATCAACTTAATAAAGAGGTTGGTGAGTTTCTTGTTGATGGTTTTAAAGTTCATCAAGGTGCATTGGAGTTGGGGGAAGAGATGAATCAACATGTTGAAGTCTTGTAGAAACAAGAGGAAGAGTATAGAGAGCATGTCAAGAAACTAAAGGACATTAGTAAGGTGCCCAAGCCAACTCTCTTGGAGCAATCAATCCTCAATGAGGATAATGCAAAATTCATTGAGAAGACCATGAGCATAATCAGGTTCAGATCTAAATTCATCTATGAACATAAAAATGAAGTCCAAGAAGCTAGTAAAGATTTAAATGAACAAATTGATGAATTACAAGCAGTGATTGCTATTTTGGTCAATGCGGATATCCCTGTGAAAGATGGTCTTCCTCTTGATAAATTGAAGGAGAAATGGAATAACATATTTGAGGAGGTGATGCAGAAAGAGGATGATGGTGAAGACTTGTTGCTAGATAGGCTCATGGACATCAGAGATGAAGTAAAGGATGCCAGGAGGGAGTTGATTAAATTAAAATATATGCAAGAGGTTGCCTCCGCAGAGTTGAAAAGAAATAAATTTTAAGATAATGGGGTAGATGGACCTAATGCAGATATGCTTCCACAAGTGTTTACCAGTTATAATGAATACCTTCTTAAGAAAACTATGCAGGGATGATCTGGCAATGGAATGTTTTGTCCCGGTGGACAACTTTTCTCTTCTCTCCTATTTTGTAGGATTATGACATGAGTTGAACTAAAGATATCATCCAACAGTTCTTCCTTCTTCCTTTGGGCGTTAGATTTTGACAAAAAGGTCATCAACCATTAAGCTGAAGATCAACCAACACAGTCACTTCATGCAATTCCAATTTCTTGATTGGTGGATCTCAATTTTTGATTGAGAAATATTAGTGCATAGCTTGCCTATATGTAATCTTGGGCTCTATTTTGTAAAGGTCACCTGATTGAAGAAGGATTAGCCACCTGATGAGATAGCAAATAGTATTGTTATAGTTTAGGATTTTACCAATTTTCAAGCAAGATACTTTGATAAACTTTGTTTTACAACTTTTATCAAATGATACTTAAATACTTTTAGAAGATTTCATTACAGTGTCATGTTACTTTCAAGTTTAGTGGTTAAGGGATGATGTTAATGAATCATAGTCATTTGTATGCCAACAAATGTTGTGCATAATTGTTTCTTAATTGATGCAAATCAATAGAAGAATCCAGATCTACGACTATTTCATTGAATTATCTATGAATAGAATTTATTTATATCGATTGATATGTTAATTTTAGGAATGAGTTGGTGATGTGTTTTAATTTTGGAATGAAGTTTTGATGAATGGATATGGTTATTGAATTTTTCATTGTGAATGTATGCAATAGTATAGGTCAAGCTATGGATTGCATCATTTTATAGTTTTGGTTACTTGAGAAAACACTCATTGTTAAGGTACATGTCTAGATGTGAAGAAATTTATATTCATGTTTTACTGTTCTAAAGCCTTGTTCTATCTTTTCCTATTTATTTACACCACCCAAAAGTAGATTAGTTCACATGATGCAGTTTGTATTCCTTTCTACGAGTAGGCCCCTTGATTATTACAGTTGCATTGGCCACTGAATCACATCATCACAGTTGAGAACCAACTACCAGGACCTTGGAAGATAGGTGGTTTTAGATTAGTTATATTTTTTAGGAGAATATGATAGAAATATTCTATTTAATGTTGCTATGCTATTTTGACCATCAACTGATCTGGCGCTAGGAGGGCCTAGGGAACAAACTGGCTCGAATTGGGTCATTCTCACCAGAAAGGTTTGAAATAGTTCTTAGATCTTCTTAGAATCCAAAACCATTGGTTGAACTCCAAACCCCTGTCATGTACAGACCCCAAGCCCATAGAGTTTTGATTGCACTGTTGTCACCACCACTTACTCCACTTGGGTTTCCACCAAATCCACCTATTCCACAACTAGATCAATCAGTCCCACCACCACACATGGCTTTCTTTGTGAATAATCCCTCTGCACTGGGGATTATCCCTAGTGGTATACATGATCTTCCCAAGAATCCAAAGAGATTATGCCCCAAATATATCCACGAAGAATCAAGGAGTGCTGAAGAGCACATACAAGCATTTAAAGACTCCTGTACTCATGCTCAAGTAGCCCACCATGATGTTGTATGTAGGTTATTCCCCTACTCTTTAGGTGACATGGCATACAACTGGTATTTGAATCTTCCCCAGGGGTCTATTATGAGTTGGACAAACTTAGAAAATGCCTTTATCAATCAATTTCGGGTCTACGTAGACCCTACCATTTTGTATCACCAATTTGCTACCATAAGAAAAGAACCCCATGAACCATTACCATTGTTTAACACACGATTCTAGAGGACATACCAAAGGCTACAAGATCCTTGGTTGCTGAAAATATTGCCATTTTGGCATATTTAAGGGCCGTAGATCCCTTGATTGACTTATTTTTGCAGAGGAGGTATGCTGCCGCTGACATTAATTCTCTGTCTAAATTTTATCACCTGGCCATTAAATTGCAACAGATAAGCTTACAATCAGGGAGTTTAGGAGGATTTCTTCCTCCCATGGGGTATCAAATGCCTAACCCAACTCTGTTTAATACAGTCCTAGGGATGTCTTATTCCCAATATGGACCCATGGTTGAGTTACAAACTCCACCCCCTCTACCATTTTTCACTAATGGGGCTCCATATTCCTCCCAACAATCACAAAATTACCATAATCAACCTGGAGGGTCAAATCCTCTCAATCAACCATCTGTTATAAAGATTGCAGAAAGTGAGCGAACTATTCAATTGACTAATGAAATGGAAACTCTGAAGAAGACTTTATCTCAGATGTCCAATGGTATGGCCCAACATAGGTACAACCCTCCTCAGAATCAAAACCAAAATTAGAACTTCCAAAATCAGGGAGGGTATTCCAACCAGGGTGGTTACTCTAATCATAATTCCAATCAGAACACCAATAGGAACTTCCAAAACCAAAAGTCCCCTAACCAAAATTATCAGAATCAAAATAGGGGATACACTAGAGGACCAACAACAATAGACAATGGAATACTGGGCCAAACAATGGGGGAGTTCCCATAATTACCAAGCTAGTGATGACAAGACACATATTGAAAATGTTGCAGATCTCAACTTTATGACAAATTGGTGTAGGCTGCACAACGCTGCAACACATTCTGAGGTCAACTACCTAGAAATGGAGAAGATGGTCAAGATTGCATAGGGTGATGCTTCATTGTAAGGTGTTCCCAACAAGTCTGGTGGATCCATAGATATTGCCATGGCTTATGACATCTTTGATGAAGAACTTCCATTCCCTAGCAAAATAGCAAATGAACCAGTAGAAGATGTATATGATGCTCAGGCCTTCCAATCCAAGGGAGGTCATTTCTTGAGGAATCAAAATAAAGGCTCGTTCACCACATCTACCCTTCCAAACACCATGGTTCCACCCAATCAGAATGCAGACAACAACCCGCCACCACCAAAAGGACCACCTAAATCTCAAAATAAAGGTAACTCTTCTACCGTTCCTAAATATCAGGTGAAGAATGACACAAAGTTTGATTTTATTGCAGAAATGCAGAAACAAAAGACTTCACTATCATTCTTTGACATTATGAAGTGGTGCCCTGCCCAACAGGACATTGTGTTGAGAGCTTTGGAGGAGGTAGATCGGTCAAAAGGAAAAAATAAGGTGACTCCAAAAAATGAAATGAATGCAGCCCTGTACAAAGGTAAGATAGGGACCCCACCTTTCCTTTTAAGCTCAAGGATCTTCAAAAAGTATCTACAAAACTGCCTTTTAGATTATGGAGCATTAGGTAATGTCATGCCTTTATCTATTTATGGAAAGTTAGGTTTGAATCCGCTTTAGACTAACAAAAAAGTGATTTAGTTGGATAAAATTGAGGTCAATGTGGTAGAAGAACTAAAAAATATTCATGTGTAGGGTGAATTTGACCCAAGGATCCAAACTTATATGGATATCCAAGTGGCTAATATCCCAGAAACATATGGTATGCTTCTAAGCTGAGACCTAATGAAAAGCATCGGGGGATATTTGTCCTTAGACTTCTCACATATGTGGCTACCATGGAAAGGGGTAGCAACACAAATTAGGATTGAGAGTGAGCCTAGGCTCAAACACATGATCACTGAATACGATTCTCCTAATGAGGTAGCTTAATTCAAAACCAAGATAGGAGTTTACAAGAGGGAGGAAATCATGACCTTCTCAATGCTCAATCCCGATGATCCACTCCCTTTAGAACATAGTGACCCAATGACTACGGTCAACCAAAAAGTTCTAATTAGAAATTTGCAACAAGATAGGTTGGTTATGGGAGAAGAGGCTTATCTATGGAATTTGCTGCTCCCCAATTGGTGAAGGATTCATTACCAAAGCCTTTTTGAATTGACATGTCAACCTTGCGTAGATATTTTGAACCATGTCTGTCACACTGAGGAAAGTTGTGAATGCCAACCTGAAACACCCACCAATCAATTTTCATTTGAAGCTAGGGATGCCACCATCCTAACAAGAACTAGTCTCACTCAAGAGGAAGATCCTTCCCAACTTGACTAGACTTAGGTTCTATGTTCTGATCTTCAAACCAAGACTGAGGAATCTCAATATTTTTCTGTCACACCTGCCTCGAATAACCTTCCAATGCCTAAGGCATTGATGAAAAACATACCAAATTGTAAAGTAGTCCAAGAAGAGGTTCAGGAAGTAGTTTCTAAACAAGTTTTGAATCTAGGTGAATCTTCTGATAAAAATCTTTCGCATCACCCTTTAAATCTAGATAGCCAACACCAGTTCGAGCCGCCACCCACTTTTAGCAAGCAATCACCTCCAGTCCCCAACAAGAAAGAAGTTCCAGCTTCAGATCAACTGTGGAGTCTTAAGTTTGATGGCTCTAAATCTAGATCAGGGAGTGGGGCTGGGGTTGAACTAACCAACCTGAAAGGGAAAATGTATTTTGCTTCTTATAGGTTGCAGTTTGGATGCACGAATAATGTGGCAGAATATGAAGCACTGGATCGAGGACTGATGTTTTCTCATCATAAGAAGGTTACAACTCTCACGGTTATGGGAGATTTAGAAGTTATTGTCAAGCAAGTTCATAGTCAATACACTTGCCACAACAAAAGATTGGCTGCATACAGGAATAGAGTTTGGAACTTAATAGAAGATTTTGATGCTTTTGGTATCAAGTTGATCCCCAAAGAGGACAATCAGATTGTAGATTCCTTTGTTGTTGCTGCTAGCACTTTGGAATCTATGCAAGACTCCAAGTTGAAGAGATTATCAGTGGAGTTAGTCTTGGTCCCCGCTGTCCTGGATAATATCCAAAATTCTTAGGTCTTTGATGATGACCAACATATACTTGAATTTTTGGAAAGTTCAGATGTCTGAGGGACAAATAATTGATGAATCAGAAAGAGACCATGACGATTGGGATCCTGAGAATTATGATGTAGAAGGGATACTCGATTTGAAAAGCAACAACATTCCCAAGGGGATGGTAGCCTTGGAAAGGATCTTTGGCTCTGATCCTCGGGCTTGTGAAAGGGTGCTAACAGAAAGAAATGGAGGGAAGTATGAATTTGTCAACTTGGCTGATTCAAGTCCAGAAAGGAATGTGTATATAGGTAAAACCCACCCCGAGGAAATTAGAGACAAAATGATTAAGGTGTTGAAAGAAGAAATTGCAACAATTGCTTGGGGATACGAGGATTTGAAGACCTTTGATACTTTAGTGATTGCACATACCATACCCTTGAAGCCAGAATCAAAGCCCTTTCACCAAAAACAACGCCCGGTCAATACTTTAATCGAACCCTTAATTTTCAAAGAATTACAAAAAATGTTATCCGCAAGGATAATCTTTCTAGTACTACATTCCACTTGGGTTGCTAACTTGGTTCCTGTTCGCAAGAAAAGTGGTGAGATTAAATTGTGTGTTGATTTTAGAAATCTAAATAAGGCCTCAGAGAAGGATAATTATCAACTCCCTTCTCTTGATGAGGTGTTGCAAACTATTAATGGATCCCAAATGATGCCATTTTTGGATGGCTATTCAGGATATAATCAAGTTCTTTTCAGTCATGAAGATAGAATGAAAACTGCCTTCACTACCAAGTGGGGGACATTTCCTATCAGAGGATTTCATTCGGTCTTATCAACATTAGAGCTACATTTTAGTGTGCAATGGATGTGGCATTCAAGGACCTAATAGGAAAATGCATTATTATTTATATGGATAACTTAACTGTGTTTTCAAAGAACATTGAAGATCATGTTGCGGATTTAGAAAAAAGTTCTTAAAAGATGTATAATTTATGGTGTGTCTCTTAACCCCAAAAAGTGTGTGTTCGAAGTTTCTGAAGGGAAACTTTTGGGTCACATAATTTCAAAAAATGGGATATCCATAGATCCTGACAGAGTTGAGTCCATCTTAAAGTTGACAAGGCTAGGATGCAAGAAGAAAATGAGATCTTTCTTCGGAAAGATCAATTTTGTAAGGAAATTTATAACTGGGTTTATGAAGATCATCAAACCCCTAAATGAAATGATGAAAAAGGATGCAAAGATAGAATGGAGGAATGGAGCTAAATCTTTTTTTTGCAGATTAAACAGTCAATTTCAGAGGCACCGGTTCTAACCAGCCTTGACTACTTAAAGCCTTTTTATATCTATTCTTTTGCATTTGATCATTCATGTGCTACTATTTTGACGCATCGAAAAGGCGAGGGAGATGAAAGACCTATCACTTTTATGAGTTCCCCATTTAAGAACGCGGAAGTTAGATATCCATCTCTTGAAAAGCAAGCCTTCGCACCTGTACGAGAAGTCAAAAAGTTCAGACACTACATCCTTCATAGTCAGGTCATTGCCATAGTTCCTGATCCAGTTGTGAAGTGTCTCCTCATGTAGAGCGAACTAGGGGAGAGGCAAGGAAAATGGATGGCCATTTTGCAGGAGTATGATCTTGAGATTCATCCAATGAAGTTAGTACGAGGCCAAGGTTTATCCAAAGCAATGACAAATGTAGATACTAAGATCACCTATCAAAAATACACAATACAGTCATTTACAGGTGATCCTTGGTACTCAGATTTGTTTTTTTTGTTGTTGAATAACAAATGCCCAAACGGAATGAACACTACTTAGAGGAGAGCATTGAGGCTAAAAAGTTCACACTACATGCTTAAAGGAGGAGCTCTTTATATAAGAAATTTTGAAGATGTTTACATGCGTTGCTTGGATCAACAAGAAGAAAAACATGCTATCGCCCAGTTTCATGGTAGGCATGGCACTGGACATGGATCTGTTGATTCTTTAGCACATTAGATTCTTAGATCAAGATACTATTGGCCCCATGTGTTTTGAGATACACATCAACACATGAGGACATGTCACACATGTCAGACCACTGCATCTAGGGAACGTAATCCAACGATGCCCCTACAACCAGTGTATGAGGTAAGACCGTTTTCCCAATGGGCACTAGATTTTGTAGGATTTATTAATCCAAACTCGTCCGTAGTTCATAAATTCATTTTGAAAGCAACTGACTACTACACACGTTGGACTAAGGCACAGTCCTATAAAAATAGCACCACAGACGTGGTCATTAAATTTCTCAACGAATGCGTCATAACTAGGTTTAGAGTACCATTTGCCCTGGTATGTGACAATGGCCCTAATTTTTCTTCTGCTGAGTTTATTCAATGGGCTTATGAACAAAAAATTGTCCTGAAATATTCATCTAATTACTACCCATAGGGGAATGGAGTAGTTGAGTCTACTAATAAAAACATGTTGGAAGTGATTAAGAAGTTGCTAAAAACAACCCTAGAGATTGGCATACCCAACTAAGATTTTCCTTATGGGAAAATCGAACTCGCATTAAAGCCACCTTAGGGAATTCACCATTTAAGTTAGTCTACGACCAAGAGCTAGTTTTTCCTATAAATCTACAGATACATGTCCTCAGGTTCATGCAAGAATTCTATTCAAAAGATGATAGGATAGAGGTTAGGCTAGCTAATTTACTAAATTTGGAAGAACAAAGAGATGCTGCATTACAACAGTTCTCTAAACATCAAGTTGTCATCAAACGTTGGTTTGACAAAAGAGCTAAAATTAAGGCCTTTAGGATATCAAACCTTGTATTGTTACGGGATAAAGCCAAGGAGAAGAAAGGAGACCACCAAAAGTTTGAAAAACTTTGGTTGGGTCCATATCAGATAGTTGAAATCTTGGGTGAGAATGTTTTTCATTTGAGCACCCTAATAGGAGAACCTGTTCCATTTCCTGTCAATGGTTAGTTTCTCAAGCACTACTTTGGCCCATGAGGGTATGATTTTCTGTTGGTTGTATATATGTAATTAGTTGTTCTTTTGTTTTGTGTGTTGTTGGTTTGTTTGTTTATTTTTCTTTTGTGTTCTATCTGTTGTTCTGTTTTGTTTGTCTTGGTTTTTGGGGACTTTCATTTTTCCTCCATTTCAAAATGAAGGGGTTGCTATTCAAAGTATACTGCAAAAACTAGGAGAGAAATTGGTTTAGGTATTTTTAGGTATTTCTGTTAAAATATTTTGTTCTAAACTTGTGTCTTATGATTATTTTAAACAATGGTTTGAAAAGTTATTAAGAATAAGGTATATTGTAACCAATCTCATGAACCATGATTGAAATCTGTCACAAAATAGATAAAACATCTATCTATGTAAGATGCCTATTTGTCTTAGGGTAGCTATATCTTTGATTCAAGTGAAAAATATGATTCCCAACACTGTCATAAGGTCCACTATAGTTCTCAACCCACATTTCAGACTGATTATATCTGAGCATTGAGAAAAGTTAATAAAAAATTCCTACAAGTGAAGCCTATAAAAAAAATGAGAAGAAAAGAGAACTATTGAAAGAAGACAAACTCAATATCAAATGGGTAATTCAAGTATCTCTATCGGGGCTATGGATGCCTGTCTAACAATAGAGCAATAGTTTGAGAGAATTAGAGGTATCTCCGTTGGGGCTATGGGTGCTTGGCTAACAACAGAGCAATTCCTAGGATATTATTACACGATAGTTAAAGGACTCTACCTATGTAGCTTGAATCTTAGGTATAGTTGTTCAGGGGTAAAGAAAGTTTTTATGAAGAAAAGATGCACCATATATGCACACACTTAGATTCAAAGTAGTTCATGTTGATTTACATATAAGATTCCTTCTCAACCTTGCTCAATATATTTGATCCTGCTTAAGTTATAATGTTTATAAACCAGAGGTTTTGGGTGACTGAATTCTTTAGTGTCTTGAAAATGGGTAAACTATTTTCCCAGCCAAGTCGCCATTTGTTATGCCTTGAACAACCACCCAATTTTGTTTTGGGTCAAAATGCCGCCCCCTTGTTTTTGTTTGTTCTTGTGTTTTTTGTTTGGGTCTTAGGAGTTGTTCTTTTTCCTCTTAAGTCCTTGTTTCTTTTTGGTTTGGCGGAAGTGGATCCAGAATGGAAACTGGACTCAAAACTTTGTGAAGGTTCCAAGTCCGGGTTCAGATCCGGTTTCGGCCTCACCCTTGCCTTGTTGTTTTTCTTTGTGTTTTTGGTTTGTCTTGCACTTTGGGGTTCATTTTTCCCTTGAGTTGTCTTTCATTTTCTTGTGTTTTGTTTTTCCTAGAGGAAGTGGAACCGGAAATGGAACTAAACTTGGAACTTTGTAAAAGTTTCAAATTATGTCTTGGTTGGTCCGCCGCTCGTTTGCTTTGTGTTTTTGTCTTCATTGGTGTCTTGGTTGGGTTCGGTTTTCATTTTGGTCCCGCTTCCTATTGTTCTTTGTCACTATCTTTGTGTCGGTGTTTGTTTCTTTGTCAGGATCAGAATTGGAATTAGAACCAAACTTGGAACTTTGTAAAAGTTCCATGTCTAGTTTTGGTTCTCATTCTGCCCCGTTTCCCTTTGTTGTCTATCCCTACTGCGGGATCAAAACCGGATGTGAAATTGGATTAAGAGACTTGGCTAAAGTTTCTTGTTCTGTTCTAACTTTGTTTTCGAATCTGCCTTTCCTTCGGTTTTCACATTGGTTGTTTACTCATTTACATTTTTTGGTTCCACACCCGACCAACTACATTTATTGCATTAATTACAGCCTCTTCACACATGTGAAATGCTTTTTAAATCTTAATCAAGGTTAACTAGCTCATTATCTTTATTGCTTAAGTTGTTTTAGCAAACCAGAGCCTAAGTAACTTTGAGAGGAGCATGATTTAATTGCAGAGGCGCATTGGTGAGCAGATTCTTATCGAGTTTCAACCTTTCTTGGTTGCATTTCGAGGTAGGGTCATTTTACCATTCTGTTGGTGTTTTCTTTTTTCCCATTCTGTTGGCATTTTCATTTTCTTGTTCCTGGTGTTCTTGCTCGTTCAGGGGACCTTTCTTGTGGATCTTCGCTCATTCCCTTTTTTCTTTCTAGTTTCATTTTGTCTTTTTCCTGCTTTCCATTTTGCTTTTTCTAATTTTTTGTTTGTTCTTTTGTCATTCTGCTATCATTTTCGTGGCGTGTCCATTCTGCCGTGCCCTAGTTTTTAGTTAGGGTTTCATTTTGTGGGGCCTTCTCTGCTTTAAATTATTTGAAATCTATTTGACGACCCCTTTGATCCTATTCCTGTGTTGATTCAGTAGTTTTCATGTTAGGATCTTGATGCCCTAATTACCTAAATCAATCAGTCACACAAACTAGGGTTTGTGTGATGACCTTTACAATGTCGAGCCCTAAAAGTTTAAATCTTGTCTTTATCCTATTAGAGGGTGAGGTTAAGCCCCTTTATTTAAAGTTTCCTTATGGTTTCATGTGACCCAAGTCTTAAGCTCATGTGACCGCATCTTTAAAAATATCTTCGTTTGAATGGCAAATTGGCGGAAGTGGATCCAAGAACGAACTCATCCCATAAGCGTTTTACATAAGAGTTAATTCCCAAAATGATCCCGCTTCTGATGACTGTTGACTCTTGTCTTCACCCTTGTTCTTTATCGGAAGTGGGATTGGAGTGAGAAATGAATTTGGAACTATCGACTGGTTCCAGGTTCAGTTTTTGTACTGATTCTTTCCTGACTCCGCTTCTGGTGGATATAAAATTTGACTTAGTATGGAGAGTTATCCTAAAGGAATAGAGAATGGTATGAGAGGTAATGCATGATGTAATGATTTTCATTCCTTTTTTCATCTAATCCAAGGTTGTATTGCAGGAATAGAAGATATCAGGAGCATTAGAGGAAGCTTCTCAAAGAAGCCAAGCTGCAGAGAGTTAAGGACAAGGAACCAAGCCTAAAAAGATAAAAGTGGAACAACTCCCTTACACCTTGAGGTACAACCAACAAAGTCCCACTATTACAGCTAGCAAGGTGGATTCAGATTGGGTGGACATCACTGATACAAACTTAGGCCCATTCAATTATGAGGAGTTGCTTGAAGAAACATTCAGTGAAGATGTAACGGGGAGAACAAAAAGAATTGTTCAATCTGGATTGGCACATGTTGCTATATTTCCTTTATCTGTCCAATGTCTAGAACTCATACTTACTGCAATTGGGGCTTACAATCCCACAACTAGACAATGTGTGGACTTGCAGGGGAATATCATTATTGATCTTACTCCGTAGATGATAAGATTCATGTTTAATGCACCTACACCACAAAAACCCAGGAAACTCAATGATGTAGAGGCACTGCAATTATATAGCAACAAAAATGAGGCCAATAGGACTCATATGAACAAACATTGGATGAGAGTTGAAAAGAAATCCCTGGCCAAGCTTCCTGATCAGCCTAAGAGATCAGATTTTGGCAAGGAGATTGGTGACATTATCATGATGCTTTCTAGGGTGTTCGGAAAGAGAGATGCTCTACAACAAGGGATGGATGTTTCCATTCATTCAAACCATTTTGGATGGCAGGCAAAAATTTGATTAGCCCATGATTTTGTCCTAAAGCTTACATAACCAAATGCTCAGAGTGAGGGAGACAAAGAGCTTCTTCATGACTTCCTATGTGATATATGTAGTTGAAAGGAGGGGCATTTTCCCTGGTTTTAATGCAATTGGAATATTGGGAGAGGCCCTTGGACAGAGGAAGGTGTGGGATCATTATGATCAATTGACTTTGCAAACTTCTGAGTTGCATTATAGAAGAGTTAATGATGCATTCTTGTATGTCATCATTAATCATCTCATAGGAGATGCAGGGTATAGACTGACTAGGGATGCCATGGCATTCATTACAGAATGGGGAAATTGGTACATCCAATGCCCCAAGTTCACCTACTTTAGGTTGGTTGGTTTCGATGGCCATCCTCCTTTACTGCCTAGATGTTGCAATACCAAAATTATTTTGATGGAGTTCATTTATCAAGCTATAGGGGTCAACACAAAATTTGCTAATAAACATAAGCCTGATTGTCACAAATTTACCATTAAGTTAGGAGAGTATAGTTGTGCACACAATGTGGCAGCAAAGGTGATTTGTAATGAGTTGATCAATTTGGAATTAGGCTTATATACATCTAGGAAGTATTTTGATCCCAAACACAAGATGCAAGGTTTGCTTCCTATAGTTTTTGACAAACATTTCAATTTGTTGGAGGATTTTTGGATGGATTTATAGGATGAGTATGATTTGAGGAGAAGGAATTATGAAAGGTTTCCCATCCCATTAATGATTGAATATGGGGTGAAAGAAGATATTCCTGACACATTGTCAGATGATGGTGTAACCTTGGATCCCCAGTATGATGCTGACAATATAGGCACCAAAGACTTGGATCTAGTGAATTGGGATGAAGATGAATCCATTGACATCAATCAAATTGCAAGGCCAGTCCTAGATAGAAGTATCCAGTGGGTGGTTATGAGGATTAAGGAGCCTGAGGCTCAACCTTCTAAAAAGAGAAAGCTATAGGTACCACCCAGGGATATAAGAGAACAAAAAGGACAGCTCCTAAGGAGCCATTGGATTTTTTCCCTTCTAATTCTGGAGAAGAGCTTGAGCCTGCAATTCTTGCTCAAGATGTTTTTGAATTACATGGAGAGGAGGCCACAACAAAAGCTGGAGGTGAAACCTCAACTCAACCTTCTCTTACAGAGCAACCAATTGAGGAGATGCTCGCATCTCCACTGGAACCCTTCATAAGGAGGTTGAATCCTTAAAAGGGAAAGAGCATGAGATTGAAATTCATGATATTGATATAGATTCTGAGGGAACTCAATCTGATAAGGAAACTCATGTGTTTGCATCTAATGAAGAAGCTGAGGATGTGGAAACTGAACATGTCCTCACTCCCGAGGAACAATGGAAATTGTTTGAAGATGCCAAAAGGGAAGCATAGGCCAAAGCACAAGCCGAGGCACTTGCTAAAAAATAAGAATCTGAGGCTAAGGCTAAGGAGGAAGAGCTTGCAAGAAAAAAAAAAGAGAAGGAAGACTTACTGCAAGAAAAAAAGAGAGCAAGAATTGAAGACCAAAGAGGAGAGGGAAAAATTGACTATGTTGCAGAAAATTCATGAGCTTGAATAGGAGAAAGCTCAACAAAGGAGGGAAAGAGAAGCCCTTGAAGCTAAATTTAAGGCTATTGAGGAAGCTCACAGGAGGAAAGAGGAGGAAGAACATTTTTGAGAGAAAAGGAGGCTGAAGAACTTTCTAAGCATGAACAAAGGTCTAAAGAAGCATGGGATAAAGTTAAAGAGCTTGAAAGACCAGGAGATCAAATGTATGAGGAGAGGGGGATAGAAGAAGAATGTTTGAAAAAGGAAGTAGAAGCTAAAAAGATGCAAGAGCAAAAAGACAAGGCTAAGCCGAAAGGCTTGCAAAAGAAGCTGCAGAAAGGGAACAACAACAGGTACAAGAGGTTGATTCTCAACCTAAGACCACCATGCTATATCCTCTTTCCTCTGCCACTGTTGCTTCTTCTTCTACACAAGTGGCCACCACTCCTGTTGCTCCAACATGGCTGAAACTAGACCTTGAGAGGAAACAAATAGTTCAACCTCAACCTTTGAATTGGGAAGAGATGATGGAGGTAGAGAAAGAGAGGCTCGAGAAAAAGGCCACGGTCCTCCATTCCATGAAGCTCACAGATGCAGGTGAGATTATAGCTGAATGTGCAATCCCTATGGTGGATAAGGACAAATAGGATATGCAATTGACTGATTCCAGTTGGGCACTGTTAATTTGGGGAGACCTACAAGAAATCAACAAATAAATCTTATTGACATTGTGGCATCTTCCACCAAATCTATGATGATCAAGGATAAACAAAGGAAGGATGAACTTAAGGCCCAGTTGGATCAGTTGCATAAGTTCTTGAAGGATGTCTCCACTCCTGTTTCTCAACAAGCTGCTGCTCCAGAGACCCCAATCTTACTAAGCAAGAAAGAGGTTGATGGTTTGGTACAAATGAGAAGTAAAGTTGGGATGCTTGATAGATGGATTGATCGACTTAATCAAGAGGTTGGTGAGCTGGTTGTTGATGGTTTTAAAGTTCATGAATTTGCATTGGAGTTGGGGGAAGAGACGAATCAACATGTTGAAATCTTGGAGAAATAAGAGGAAGAGTATAGAGAGCATGTCAAGAAACTAAAGGACATCACCAAGGTGCCCAAGCCAACTATCTTGGAGCAATCAATCCTTGATGAGGATAATGCAAACTTCATTGCGAAGACCATGAGCATAATCAGGTTCATATCTAAATTCATCTATGAACATAAAAATGAAGTTCAAGAAGCCCATAAAGATTTAAATGAATAGATTGATGAATTAGAAGTAGTGATTGCTATTTTGGTCAATGTGGATATCCCTGTTAAAGGTCTTCCTCTTGATAAATTGAAGGAGAAATGGAATAACAGATTTGAGGAGGTGATGTAGAAAGAGGATGATGGTGAAGACTTGTTGCTAGATAGGCTCATGGACATCAGAGAGGAAGCAAAGGCTGCTAGGAGGGAGTTTATTAAATTAAAAGTTATGCAAGAGTTTTCCTCCGCAGAGTTGAAAAGAATTAAATTTGAAGTTAATTGGGTAGATGGACTTGATGCAGATATGCTTCAACAAGTGTTATTAGTTATGATGAATACCTTCTTGAGAAAACTAGGTAGGGATGAGTTGGCAATGGAATGTTCTGTCCTAGTGGACAACTTTTCTCTTCTCTCCTATTTTGTAGGATTATGACATGAGTTGAACTAAAGATCTCAACCAATAGTTCTACCTTCTTCCTTTGGGTATTAGATTTTGACAACAAGGTCATCAACCATTAAACTGAAGATCAACCAACACAATCACTTCATGCAGTTCCAGTGCCTTGATTGGTGGATCTCAGTTTTTGATTAAGAGAAATTAGTGCATAGCTTGCCTATATGTAATCTTGGGCTCTATTTTGTAAAGGTTAGCTGATTGGAGAAGGATTAGCCACCTGATGAGATAACATATAGTATTGTTATAGTTTTAGGATTTTACCAGTTTTCAAGTGAGATACTTTTATAAACTCTGTTTTACAACTTTTATGTAAGGATACTTAAATAATTTTAGAAGATTTCAATACAGTTTCATGTTACTTTCAAGTTTAGTGGTTAAGGGACAATGTTAATGAGTCATAGTCATTTGTATGCCAGTGAATTTTGTGCATAATTGTTTCTTATTTGATGCAAATCAATAGAAGAGTCCGGATCTGAGACTATTTCATTGAATTATCTATGAATGGAATTTATTTATATCTACAGATCTATTAATTTTAGCAATGAGTTGGTGATGTGTTTTAATTTTGGAATGAAGTTTTGATGAATGGATATGGTTATTGAATTTTACACTGTGAATGTATGCAATAGTGTAGGTCAAGCTATGGATTGCATCATTTTATAGTTTTGGTTACTTGAGAAAACACTCATTGTTAAGGTACATGTATGGATGTGAATAAATTTATATTCATGTTTTACTATTCTAAATCCTTGTTCTATTTTTTTCTGTTTATTTACACCCCCGAAGTACATTAGTTCACATGATGCAATTTATATTCCTTTCTACCAACAGGCCCCTTGAATATTACAGTTGCATTGGCCACTGAATCACACCAGCACAGTTGAGAACCAACTACCAAGACCTTGGGAGATAGGTGGTTTTAGATCAATTATCTTTTTCAGGTGAAATAGGATAGAAATATTTTGTTTAATGTTGTTGTGCTATTTTGACCATCAACAAGAATCAAAAGGTATAGATTTTAATAAATATAATATGAATTGAAGGAAATCTCCTTTTGGACTTGGGTCTCATTTTCCAAGTTGCCATGTGGCTTGGACATGAACTTCTACAAGGGAGGTTTGGTTGATTCAAAATCTTAAAATAATCCTACACTCATGTATGTTCCAATGTAGTTCCTTTGCATGGGTGTTGATTCTGCTCATTGACACTCATCATTTTCCTGTGGTCAACCAATCTGAATTGTTACTTGAGTTTAGTACCAAAATTCAAACATTGCCTTCCATTTTTTATGTTCACCAAATGACGTTTTCAAAAAGGCTAATTTTGTATCATCTAAAAAGGAACAACTTTGCAACATATGAGGTGCAGATGATTCATCTTAAAATCTTATGGGGCTGTCATAGGCTTGGCTATTGGCTTTCCTCATCTGCAAATGTTAGTGGCATCAATCAACTCTTAACCACTATCTCTATAGCTGGTCCAAAATGGTCTGGATCCTCATTCTTGACTAAGAAAATTAAAGTTGTTAAGGATTGCATAACCGATAAATTGGTATAAAGCATCTTCCACCATGAAAGTAACTATGAGATGACAACAAACATGGAATGTTCAGGAAAACACACCCAACTTACAAGGATGATGCTTAAATTTACAAATGTATATGTGACAACTAGATAAATATACATAGAGAGCAAACATAAATTTATCTGTATCATAACTGCTATTGAGTCAAGTATGCAAATAATCCTCCAGAACTACTACAAGACCAAGTATACTTACAGTTTTATCATATGATCGACTCAAAGTCACCATAATTTGTTTGGTATTACTTCTTTCTCATAGCTCCGACTTATGGTACAATTTTTGAAAAAGCCAATTTAGAAATGTACCACGATAAATAAACGTTCTTGGTAAAACCAAGGAATTTATACATGCTGCAATTTTCAAGAAAATCAAAGGACTAAACTTGTGGAAGAAAAATAAAAAAGCTTGGCTTTGCTAGCATTTATGTATGGGATCAAAGCAACCATAGTTAACTCCACTTTTATTATTAGGTTACCTTTGGACTTAGGCACATTGATTGGAAACATTAGTCCTCACTCTGAGGGTGGTTTGTTTTTATAATGTAATTGAGGTTGTAGAGTGGAGAGAATGACATTGAAGCAAGCACACAAGTTTATTCTAAACATGTAGGAGGTAAGGATTTTGAACCTTCCTCTCAATCTATAGATGCATCGATTAACTTTGACGCCATTGATTCCATTTTTAAATGGCATGCCACAAATCTTATAATTGCTTACCTGTTGGTTGTATAATATCTACGAAAATTCTCATAGCTTGTATTAAAGCTGTTTTATAACTTAAACAAAATAAAATTAAATGCAATGAGGAATATGGCCAAAGAGATCTTCCTTTTGTTTTTGGCTGAATCCCAACATGTTCATGTGCTTCTTGATAAGTCTTGTTGCTCACTCATATGGAACACCACTCTTATTTTTATCTTGCTAGACATAAAACATTGTCCAATCTAAGTAGGGTGCTCTCAAGGTCTTCGTGTAGGTCAGGTTGCTTGGATTGTTAATATGTTTGTGGGCCATTTTTAATTGTAAGCCTTGGGTCAGCTTATTCCTCACAACATTTCTCATCTTTTTGAACCTTTAAATGGGTTTGTATTGAAGTAGATTTGACCACACATTTGAGGTGATCTATGGATATTCAGTTGATAATCATTGTTTTTATCATGAATTTGTTTACATAAAAATCTTCATTATCATGAATTTGTTTACATCAATCTTCATAACGCTTGCCTTAGATGTCAATCCCTTGATCACTAAATTCACAATCACCCTCTTGTGGTTCACCTAGGGGCTAAACTCTTGTTAAAAAATGATGATAGGTTAGGATGATGGATGGATCGTACTCGGGAGAAAAATATTCCTTAATGGCTACCTAAAAAAAATGTTGGGTACTCTAGTTCAAACCCCAAAGCTCATCTAATTTATAAACCCAAAATTTTATCTAGTTTGCAAACTCCATGGAGAAATTCATCACATATCTTTTTAAAAGCCAACATAGCCAAGCTCTAGTTTTACCTACTAGTGTGGAGCTATCAAAAGCTTTTCTCAACCAAATTGGTTTCTTTAGCTTGCCCAACTTTTCCTTAGTGTAAAGGTCTTGTAATTTTCCTTATGGTGACATTGACTCTTACTGGGGAGAAACTCAAGGCAAACATCATTCCATATATCTTGGAGATTTTCTTCAACTCAATCAACATGCTTTGTTGTGACATCAATGAACATAATGGAAGATTGAATGGAATTTCATATAGAAGATTCCTAATATGTAAAGTGATCTAGTTCATCACCAAGATTGTTTGTTCAACATTAGTGATTGTTTGGAGTGGATGGACATGGTTTTGACCTCATAGATGTGGTTTTCTTGAAAGACAAAAAATAGTACTTCGCCTCAAAAAAATATATGCACTTCCAAAAAATAACACTTTGTGTTGAATCTGTATGCAAAATTTATGTCTTCTAAAGGAGAGAGGACAAAATGAACATTAAAGGAGTAATTTCACAACTATTAAGTGCTTCAAAACCTTCAATCTTGTTAAGAGTGGTCTTGAAACTGGTGGTTTGCAAGAAGGGTTGTTTTCATCAACAACACGAATGAGAATATGAAGCAAGCAGTTCATATTTGACTCTTCTAATTCTAGTTCTAGAGTCTTTCTATGTATGTGGAGAACCCTTCAGGTTTTGGATTGGATCATTGGAAGCATACCATAGTGAATGTATCTTCAATTAGAGGACTGGAAAGACCAATACACCAAGTTACAAAGCATAGTACACAAGAGTGAAAGTGCAACATATAAAGGACATATAGTTAGATTACGCAACTTGTGTTGTTGGTTGAAGCTAGAGAGCACTAGGAAGATAGGAAACACATGTAGTGAGTTTTTCATGCTTGTCATTTTTCAATTCCAAGGAAGCTTGGAAAATGTGCAATTTCCACTTCCAATTAGTTTTTCTCATCTTTATATTTGAGGATAAAATTTGTCTCTTAATTGTTTGATTATTGATGTTCAACTTTCCATTTTGTAGGTACACCAACTCTAAATTATAAAAGGTTTCCACTATCATTTCAATGCAAATTCAAGTAGCATAGCATGGATTGAAAATTTACTTGACTGCTAATTTAAACAAGTATATTCTTGTAGTTAATTACAAATTAATTCCTCTATGAATTTCCTAGCATCGAATGTTTGTGTCTTGATAGAAGTGTGTAGAAAATATTTTAAAGCCACTTGTCAATGAATTGGTATGAATTCTTTGCAATATATTATAATTATCATTGTTATGATGCCAGTGATGTTGAAAGGAATTTGGCTTGACAAAGTCTAGCTTATAACTTAACATAATGAAGATGCAATAGTCATCATTTCTTCCTTTCTTTGATAATTGATTTGTGGGGACAATATCAAATGTAATTTGGAAATTAAGCTATATACTCCAAAAAATTCATATCATTTTTGCTTGTCGGCTCATAAAACACCCTCCACTTTCCAACTATATTTTTTGTAGATATTTCAATATGGTTTAGTGGGGATTTATCTATGCAATGGTGTGTGAAACTCAATTTATCTTAAGAAATACTTTTCTTTGTCATATTCTATTTTTTTGAGCACTTTGACTATTTAAAATCATTTCACATGGTTAATATTTGACTATATGCTTAGATGGCTTGATAGGGATTTGCTAGCTAAAAAAAGTTTTTTGTTTTAATGCTTACAACGACCAACCTATGAAATTTCATTCTAGAGATGATGACCATTTCACCATATTTTTTCACGCTTGTATGGAGAGATAAATACTTGAAAATTTCCATCCTCAAATTTTGTGAATGCCTACTTGTAGCATGAAGGCACCCCTTAGGTTTGGAATTTAGACCCTATATTACATCATGCTTGACGTTGGATTTAATCCATCACTCACATTCCCTTATTTTCTTGATATTATAAAAAATTAAGTGTCTAACTTTTTTAAATACCACAATTCTACTCTAATGCATGTATCCTCTTAAGGTTACCTCCCAACATGAGCTTAAACATTCCATATATATCTTTAATCTTGCATCATTTGTGTCTAAGATTATAGTTCTAGAGATGCATTCTTCTTAAGGTTATCACTTCCATTCACTTGTCACTTATAGAATGTCCAAGGACATCTTTATATTTGTGCTAGCCAAGAATTCTAGGGACCAAATAAAAATGTTTTTGATAATAAAACATTTACAGTTGTCATAACTAGTTTAGAACATGAACTACAACTAACAAACACACACAAAAATAACTGACAGACAGCTATGACTAGACAACCCCAGAACCTAACTCCCGCTATAGATTTGGGGAGTCCCTTCTTCTTCCTCAGCACAACAAACCAGGAAGACTCGGAATCAAAGTCCTCCGAGCAAGGAGAGGAGGATCTTCAACAACCACCCGTAGGGAGCCATCACGATGAGAGGGAGCCGACAACAAAGAGGAAGGGACATTGGCAATCGAAGGATCAACATAATCGATCAAAAGCAGCATAGTGACCAGATTGATATAGATTGATAGCCGGAAGAGGAGCTTGGATAGTTAGGGTCATCATTCGAAGAGGAACCCACCATCATTCCTCCACCAAGTAGCAATGCCCTTCCTAGCGGAGACCTCTTGCAATGAAAGGGAAGTTCCAATAGCCACGACCAAGGTCTGTCCTCCACCATCAAGACCACATCACCAAAAAGGGGCTTGGAGATGTCCAAATCAACTAAGATATTCTTAGATCCTGAGATGTAGAGTCAACCTTCAGAAAGCGTCTTCCAATAGCTTCGATTCCTCTCAAAATTGGAGAGGGAGATTTAGTCGGACCCTTCAGTGGCTCAGAGTGGATTGAAAGAGTGAGACCCGACCTGATGGACATCTGAATGCCCCATATCTAGTTTGTCCCACTCTGCTAGCAATGAAAAATCCCCTAGCAGATAGAGCTCAATCTCACGAGAAACAACGGGTTTCTAGGACCAAATAAAAATGTTGAATCTTCACATGACCATATTATAATTACCAGATATATCTCTTGTATTTCTAGGACACTATAAGTTTTTTCATAGGTCCAAGGGACCACTTCAAAACAATATTAATATTTACAATAATGATGTGATGTTATCCCTCACAATGTTAGTCCTAATGTGACTCTTGGTGACACCTATCTCATTTTGAATTGAGTTTTAGTCAGCCTTGCAAATGGACATTGACAAAGCCCTAGGATTGGTGGTTTCCCTTTTGCATAATAGAAATCCATTGAACCTTTATTAGAACATAATCACTTTAGGTTCACAAGAAAGTCCTTTCTACTTACTCATTAGGAAACATTATCAATCAAGGAAACATTAAAAACTATTCCTTAAGAAGAATATAAAAAATAAATTACTAGTTCTCAATGTAGTACTTGGCTACATGTTTCTCATAAAATATTAGGCAAGGTTATTTCTTTTGTCCCTACCATATATATACATGTATATTTGAAATCATGTACAAAAAACAAATTTTTTCTTTACAATATAAGGAGTTGATGCTCTAGATTTGATCCTTTTACTACATCAGATATAACAAAAAAAGAGTATTCACTAGCATATTATGTAGACTACTCCCAAACACATCTAACATTGCTGCTATTCTCACATTTTTCACAATCAAACGAGCTGACCAGTGGAAAAATTCATCCTTAGAGTCAACATATTTTACCACAGGTTGATACTTATAGTTTCTTGTAGTTAGAATAGTCTTTTCCTTTGGGAAAAGCTTATGGATATTATGATTTTCCATGTAATCCTTCAAAATATTCAACTCCTCTTTGTTTAAGGTATTCCTTCCTTAAGGGAAGAAACATGCATGTTCTTATCTCTATTTTGTACACCACAATTAAACCTTCTTTAAGCAATATCATAAACTTGTCCCTCAGTATCTCCATATCACATATACCTACAAAACAATGTGAAGGAAGGTGAGTTCACTATGAAACTCAATAAGGCTCCTTCTTTTGCCCTAGAAGACCTCTTCATTTCTCATCTTCCAAATAAACCACAAAATATCATTGGTAAGAATCAACCAAAAAACATTAAGCTCAATAGAATAAACATTCACATAACTAAAAATAATTTTAAACCATGAAAACCCATCCTTACAAACCCAACCAATCTTGTTACCCAAAAACATAACCCAAAGTTGTAAATTGACAATCAAAAAATAAACGTTCAAAAGTCTCAGTCTTTTCACACAATGGAAAAAAGTGAGGCTGAATACCAATTGATTGTAATCAACATTTGTATCAATCTTTCTAAAAAAGAAACAACCAATGAAAACAATATTTTTTGGGTTCACTCGACTTAGCCTAGATATGAGCAAGTATTTTTTCCCAGGTTGGTTTAGACCAGTCAGTGTTTCAACATTTGTTAGCCAGGAAATAACCCCCCTAATACTTGATAACATAATATATAGTTTACTAACAATGGTATTATTGAAATCAGAACCATCAACCCATGTAATCGAGCTGGTTTTATTTGATACACGAATAGGTATCTGCCACATTGACATTGCATTCCTTAGAACTAAATATGTTCTTTTATGGGAATTAGGGGTATTAAATTCATCTTGTAGTTGCTCCTAGGTTTTAAGCTGACCATTCTCAATAATATTGTTAAAAACTAAGACTCCTTTTTCATTCTAAGAACCACCCTGAGTGAGGGCCAATGACTCATTGTTCAACTCTAGGTTCCACCATATAGACCTAAACCAATTGCAAGACTTGGTAGTTTTTGAGAATGCACTGCCACCTCCAATAAAATGCTTAGTCTTCCTCCATGCCTTCCAAATACTGATAAAAATAGGAGAGCCAAAAATCTTCATGTTGACATTAGCAAGTAAGATGTCATGTAGATGAAGTGACTTCCATGTTTTCCCTTTTTTGCATAGGACAACACCAATAAATTCCTTATTAACACTTTCCATGGCTCCAAACCTTCACATGCCCTAATTATCCATTTAATAGCAAGAGCAATGCCTCGAGTCCTAAGGTCTTTAAGACCTAGACCCCCCTAAATTTTGGGAGACAACACCAACCCCAATTTAATGCATGCGTTTTTGTATTCCCTTTACCATTCAGCCATAGAAAGTCTCTCAACATATTCTACAATTTCTCAAAATGATAGTTAGAAAATAGCCAGGTAGAAGAAAAATAAATGGAGTGGATGGGGATCACCTTTTAAACTATATGAATCCTTCTAGCTAGTGAGAGAAGGTGAGTTTACCATTTACATTGCTTTTTTTCAATCTTCTCAAATAGCCATTCCCACATCTGTTTTAAGGAGGGGGAAATAACAATTGAGATCCAAAGATACTTAACTACCTTGGTAGGTCCAACCCATTTCCAGTTCTTTTGTTTAATCCACTCCAGGGGATCCTTTTTCCAACATAGAATTGTGGATTTGCTGCTAGACACCTTAGCACTAGAGGCTAGACAAAAAATATCCAGTTTGTTCATGAAATTGTTAAAATTTTCTTTGTTCATTTCTACAAACAAGGTTGTGTCAAAAAAAAATTGAGCATTCAAAAGTTGTTCCTTTCTTGGGAGGCATATACCATAGATTGGGGGCTAATAATATTGGTTCTCAACACAAAGTGAAGATCATCAACAACTAAAACAAATAGGGTAGGAGCGATAGGACAACCTTGATGGATGGATCTTTGTAGAATGATGGGCTCATTTAGGTCCTCATTAGCATCAATTTTTGTGGAGGATTCCTTGAGGAGAACATTAATCCATTTACATAATTTGTAAGGAAACCCCAAGGCTTGTAGAATGTCAATCACAAATGACCATTCAATCTTGTCATATGCCTTTTCAAAATCCAACAGAATCATGGAAAAATTTTGGTCACTGTGTCTAGCCCAATGCATACCTTCCTAGTTGGTAATCAAATTTTCTAATATATACTTTCCCTTGATGAAGCTAGTTTGAATAACAGATACCTCCTTCCCTAGAATTTTGACCAATCTAGCAGCCAAGGATTTTGCTAAATTTTTTATGACATTTAACAAAGTTATCAGTCTCCAATTTTTTATCATTTTGTCCCCACCTTTGTGTGTGTTTGATGACACCTATGTTAATATTTTTACCCAAGGACCCTTGAGGAAAGCTTCATTGTAGACCTCCAAAAACTCATTCCCAATCCAATCCAAATTTTTCTTATAGAATTCAATAGGCATGCCATCTACCTCGGGGGACTTACCATTCCTAAAGGATTGAATGGTATTGAATATTCCCTAGTCTCCCTAGACTTGAAACTTTCCTTGGAGGAAAACAAAGATTGGTAGAAGGAGAAAAATGCCTCCTTCATGAATGCACTATCCTTTGATACTATACCATCCCTCTCAATTGGACCAATTTTATCTTTATTCTGCTTATGTCTGATGATGTTAAAGAACTACTTGGATCCTCTGTCTCCTCCCTTGAGCTAGGCCATTATGGATCTTATCCTTTCCCCCCGATGTTTGTAATTCTATATTTTTCTAAACAATATCTTTGTTCTTACTAATTTGTTCTCTACATTCAGATTTCCAACATTACTTTATAGTTCCCTTTCACATGACAAATTTTTTTCTTGCAAGAATAATTCTAACCTCCTTCTATCATTTTCTTTCTTTTTCCCAATGATACCAAACAAGTTCCTCCACAGATCCAATAATTTTTCCCACCTCTAAATAACCAAGTCATCACTACTCAATCTTTTTGAAATAATAGTGGGTAGTCAATACCTTTCATGCAATTTGTGTCATTTAACAATGAAGCATTTAATTTATAAGATGAAGTCTAAATTTTTTGACCCCCAAACCAATAAATCCAACCTCCACACATGCCTCAATTGGAGCATGATCAAACATAAATGTTGGAAATACAAAGACCAATCTACCTTTCTCATCCGGTTTAAAGGACAATAGGTTCAAATTTGCATAGAATCTATCCAAACTTGAGTATATCCTTTTATTATAGGTTTGATTATTACACCAAGTAAACCAAATATCTTTATTTTGTGCTTTCTTTTTCTCTAGGGGATCAATAAGAAATAGAGATCTTTTCAATCTAGACCAAAAAACATCTCATTACCCTTCCAGAGACCCTCCTTACCCCCCGCATTATCTTCCCTATACTTCAACATATTAAAGTCTTCCACAATGACCCAAGGTACTTTAGGAAGATTGGAGGCCCTAGTTCCAGAGTTCCTTCTTTCCTTATAGTCATTAGGAAGCATATAAAGGCCAAAAGTTTTACCATTACTTTCCATCCTTCTAGTCATTGGAAGCATACAAGGGGATAAACCCCAATGAATTATATAATTTTCTCATGAAGGTTTTATTGATCTAATTTCCACATCTCCTTTCCCTTTTTTGTGTAGAGTGCAAAATACCTTTGCATTTTTCTAGAAAAAGTTCATGACACATTCCAATTGAAAACCTACAACTTTCACGTCCTGTATACACAAAAAATCCAAATTAGGTTTCTCTACAAAAATCCCTAATGATGTACTTCATGTCTGAGGATTCCAATCCTCAAGCATTCCAATTGCTAATGTTAAAGTTCATTTACCATGTGTAAGGGGGACTTCTTGTATAACCTATCAAAGCACTTGGGAATCTTTTCATCAGTACCCATCTTAATACTTTTCTTACCATTTTGGACCTCATCACTCCTACTTCTATTTGTTTGCTTCCTTTTCTTCTTTCTTTTTAGGCTCTACAATTTTGCAAGAATTGAATCACTTATTGAGTCCAAATATAAGGGGTTAAAATAGTCCATAATGATATCATTTCTACCTAGTACTTCATCCATTTTTTGGGAATGGACTATTGAGATAAATTCTATCAGTACTTGAGAAGGCATGGAGGAGACTTCTTTTCTCTTAAGTTCATTTTATCTAGCCTTTATTGTTTCAAGAGCAAGTTGTTCTGAATTTTTAGGAATAGTCAAGGCTAATCTCAAGTCTGAGTAAGGGATATTCTGCAAATTCTTAGGACTTGAGGGAGGCATAGCTTTAATAACCATTATCTCACCATCAAAGAGGGGGTTAGAAAGAGAAATTGGGTTAGCATCTCTCTCTCTCCTGGCCCACTCTCTGGCAGGAGGGGAGACATTCTAGACTCTCTTGTCATTTCCATTTGATCAATATCCTTACACATTCCATCCAAACTACCATTATTTTCCTCAAATTTAATATACATTTCAACTGAATTAGGAGACTTTCCAAGGGAGGATGTACAATAGCGGGGAGGATATCCACTTGCTCAATAGCGGTCTTATTTGTTGAGATATGGTGTTGTACACCATTGCATAAAATAATTTATCATAATATTGTAATTAAATAATTATTTATTTGTGATTCACCTTGGTGGTGTGGTTAATCACACTAGGTAATTATTTGGGGACCACTTGATGTATTGTAACATTATATTATTATTTAATGTTTGGGAGAAATGTGATAATAATTTAATATTGGGAAAATATTAAATAAAGTGATGTCTTAGTACCCAATATTAAATAAGGGGTTGGTGGTTTTGTATTCACATGGTTTTGTGGTACATGGTTTTACCCTACCACTAGTTGTATTTTGTGTGAGCTTTTGTCTATAAAAGCAAACACATGTGTAGTGGTTTAGGTTGGCTGAGTGGGTTGGATGTCATTATTGAGTCTTCTTGTGGAGTGTATTTGTGAAGCATGGCATGGGATGTGTGAATTCATGCTTGGACACATGGGATTGCATTGGAGGGATTGATGCTTCAGAGGTATTCATTGTAACTCTTGTATTGCTTTATTGCTGAATATTATGGAGTATGGATGCTTTCGGAGGCTAGGTTTTTCCCTCTTGAGGGTTTTCCTAGGGTATATCTTGTGTTATCTTGTGGCTTGTCTATTTGATCTATGCATTTTGGAAACTTGTATGCATGCTTATTTCTCATGGGTTATGTAGGAAGTGATTTAAGATTGTGGGTTTGAATGCAATATTTCCTAACAAGTGGTATAAGAGCTTTCATGGTTGAATTTTTTTTTGTTATAACCCTAGTTTGAGAGTTTTTTCCAAAGTTGAAGCCATGGAAATGCATGTAGGGTTTGAGGCATTACAAGATATGGAACACATGTTGCAGGTGTTTATATGCAAATTTGGGCTTTTGGATTGTCAAGATTTGTTGGGTTTATTGTAGATCTGAAGTTTTCCAAATTTGGGTGCAAGAGGGTTTCTTGGTTTGAGTTTGAATATGAGGGTTTTGTAGGGGAAATTTCATAGATGACCTCTTGAGACAAAATGGACCTCATGGTTGGATTCAGTTGGTTGAGAGACAAATTTTGACATAAAATTCAACCTATTTTAGAAAAGTTGAAAAAATGGAAAAAAATTAGGACAAAGGCCAATTTGCCCATGTGCAGAGAAAAAATTATTAAAAAATCCCGTTATTAAAAAAACTCCGCAAAAATATTTGGGGTATCCAGAAATTTTTTGAAAATTTTTAAAGTCCTGCAAAAAAAAAAATGAAGTTAGAAAATTTTAAATAAAAATGAAAAATAAATAAATAAAATGCTTTTGGGGTGGTTCGCAGACTCCCCCCTGCCCACATTGTCGTAGCGGCTGTCAGCCGCATAGATTGCAATCTATGTGCCTACAGTCAATCGACTGTTAGCTGGCTGTCGGCCTTAACCAATAGTCTCGTATGGCGGGTCCGACATAAAATATAAACCGCTTTAATTTGTTTTTATAAAATTTAAAACCTTTTAAAATTCTGCCGAGAGAAACATAAAGTGCCAGACTTGAAAATACTAAAAGCTAGAATATATTATTTGGTTGGGTTCGTATAAGAGGGGGGAGAAATTTTTTAAAAATGAAAAATTAAATTGGATTTGAAGAAGTTTTGAAATCTGTGAATGTTTTAGACTAACAAACCTATATTATGCATTTAAATGGATGATCATGATAAAATGTATGAGATGCAATCTTTTTCATTTATCTCTCTTATGTATGATATGGTGACGCATTTATGGAAATTATGATGATGCACATGATATGATGCGATGATGCATTTTATAATGATGTCTATATATTGGTGTATTTAATGATGCTTATGACGTGATGTGATGATGTATATGTATATGATATGTTGCTTATGGACGAAAATGCTTATAAATGGATGCATTGTATATGGTGTTATATGATTATGCATTAGATGCAAATGAGTATTATTATGATGTATATATGATGATGCAATGGATGCTTTGATGATGCATATGACATGAGTTGATAATGCCTATGTGATGGTTCCTTTTTATACTTATGCAATGAATGCACATGTATGATTTATGAGATGTTTAGAATAACCAATATATATTATGCAAATGATGAAATGCAATGCTTGTGAGATGATCAATGTTTCCTATATGTCATGATATGATATGCATTATGCTAATGGTTTATGGATGTAGGATGGATGCAATGGTGATGATTCATGATTAACTTTCATGGTACCATTTTAGCGCAGAAAGAAGATAGAAGAAAATAAGAGACTCCAACAAGTCAAAAGATGGTCATGATGGCGATGATGATGATTTTCTTACCAAGGAGTTGGGAATTTAAAAGGGCCATTTACCTTATGTTTGATAACACACATAGGCACGATGCATCAAGGTATAAAGAACCAGGATGGCGTTGCACCTAGTGTGATGGACTTTGACTCGAAAATCAAATGGGAGTACTCTTGTTCACACCTGATACACGAAACCTTGTTCAAAATGCATTTCGGATATTCCAAACATCTCAAACCAAAAAATAGAAAGGAAAGCCTTCCTATGTGGTCAACAAGACACCTAAAACATCCTCCCTACACCTAAACAAAGCACATATAACCAAGGTTATATTACAAGAATATCCAACAAGCACAACATATAAAAAGATAATGATCATTTCCCTATTTCTTTCTCTCTAAATCCCCTCGTTTGGGACATCATTGAGAGGTCATTGAAATGAGTGCAAAAAGATAAGCCAAAAGACAAATATAAAGTAAACAAACAAGCTAATGTTCTTCATACCCCTAGCCAAGACTAAACTACAGTGATGTTTGATATTGATGTCCATTGTAGGAAGGATGCATCCTAGGACATGATGTTATCAGATGATTGATTTGGGACTGATTGGATGATAGGATATTGACACAAAGAGTTGACCAACTTGTTTACATACTGACCTAGACTTGAGACTTTGACGTTTGAGTTTTCACTTTTAAACTGCTAGACTTGTTTCCAACTATTTCACCAAAGGTTGAGGGTGACGATTGATTTATTATGAGTGATGTTTATTGCGGGTGAAAGTGAGATGAGACGGATGGATTTTTTCAAATATTTGGATGTTTTTGATTTTCTTTTTTCAAATGTTTTGAGGTTGTTTTTGGTATTTTCAAGATTTTACAAATGTTTTGATTTTCAAAATTTCAAATGTTTTGGAGTTTTCTGAGATTTTGACCAAGAGACTAACCTAAAGACCTATCCTAGGGGCCTTGGGGGCTAATCAAAGATTAGCCTTGCCTATGTTATACACACAGAGACCACATAGTTCGACTAGATGACTCGATTGTTGATGAGATATGAACAAATGGATTGCCCATTTATTATGACAAACTCCTAAAGGACTAACCTAAGTGTCTCAGGGGATGATCAAAGATCAACCTTGCTTATGTTCAAAGCTCATAGATGATGTAGTTCGACAAGACAACTCTTTTTTTGACTTTTTGACCTGTTTTTGTGTTTTGATATGTTTTGAATGTTTTTTGGATTTTCTTGGCTTTTTGAATGTTTTTGGATTTTTCTGAGATTTTGATGTTTTTGGATTTTTCTATTTTTTTTATTTTTTTGGATTTTCTAATTTAGGGATTTCAAGAACATACATCTAATCTGATGAGAACATGCCCCCAGTGCAATGCAATTGACTACTCCGATAAAGGCAAGACAAACTGACCTTGAGAATGGGCTGAGTAGTACCAGGAAGGATCATGACACGAACACATGACCAAGCTATGGTGCGGATGTGAGTGGATGATGGATGGAGATAGATGGAATGTGATGGATGATGGAAGCGTGATGGATAGATGATGCAGAACAAACTGTGGAGATCCTGGTGGATGGAAAGTGCTTATTTACACAAGGTGCCTGTTTTCTAGGTTTTCACCAAGCTACTTGCCCAAAGTGCCACTGAAGTGGTTTTCACTAGAGGACAATTTTTCTCTTTACTGTTTTTAATCCTTTTTCTATTGGATTTTTTTCTTTTTTTCTTTTTTTGTTGTCACCAAGACGCCTGTTTGCCAGGTTTTCATTAGGGTGACCATTTTTTCAAGACATTTTCTGATTGTTTTTGTATTTTTGGTTTATACCCTGCAAGATTAGGCATAAAACTTCTGAGATGGGAGTTGTTCATGGGCTCCTGTAGAGGTTCCCCTTCCAATGTTGATAACTGATAAGCCCTTGACTTGTAGCTTGTTGTGATGATGAAGGGTCCGAACCAATTGGGTTCAAATTTTCCCTTGCCATTTGGATTTGGAACGTTCTTCTGATTCTCCTTTAGCACCAGCTCTCCTACTTGGAATGTTTGACTCCTGATCTTCTTGTTGTAACTCCACTTGAGTCGATTCTGGTACACTTGCAAATGGTTTAAGGAATCCATGCGCCGCTCATCTAGCAATTCTAGTTCATTTAATCTTGACACCCAATATTCCTCATCCGTGATGAGATTCTACAGTGATAGCCTTAGTGACAAGAGCTTGATCTCAATGGATAATATGACTTCTGATCCATAAACCAGGGAAAAGGGGGTGGCACCTGTTGGTGTGCAGATGCTTGTTTGATAGGCCCATAGGGTGGGATTAAATTGGAGATGCCAATCATGACCAACTTCATTGATTGTCTTTTTGAGGATTTTTAGGATGGTTTTATTTGTAGCCTCAGCTTGGTCGTTTCCTTGGGGGTAGTACGGGGTTGAAAAGCGATGTTGAATTTTAAACTTGTGGCATAGGTCATGAACATCCTGATTCTTGAAAGGTGTCCCATTATCTGAGATAATGGCTTGAGGGACATCATAACGATAAATTAAGTAGTTCAAGATGAACTTTGATATCTGCTTTCCAATAATATATTTCATGGGGATGGCTTCCACCCACTTGGTGAAATACTAAATGGCGGTGATGATAAACTTGTGTCCACTAGATGAGGTGGGGGTGATTTTTCCAACGAGATTGAGCCCCTATTGTGAAAAGGGCCATGGTGTGACAATCAGATGGAGCTCTTGAGTCAGTGCATGGATGAGGTCCCCTTGCTGCTGACATTGTAGACACCTTCTGACATAATCATGTGCTTCTCTTTCCATGGCAGGCCAATAATACCCCATCCTCAACAATTTCTTGGCCAAGGTCATACCACTCAAGTGTGAACCACAAATGTCATTATGCACCTCAGTTAAGGCAGTCAAGGCCTCCTCAACATTTAGGCAATGTAACAGGGTCATACCACTCGAGTGTGAACCACAAATGTCATTATGTACCTCGGTTAAGGTAGTCAAGGCCTCCTGTAGCGCCAAAATGTGAACCCCAATTCTAGACCTACACAAACATAGCAAACAAACACAATGTTAGATCCATATGTAAGTTAGAACTAAGATTCCCCATGCAATTCATCTACAATGCTCAAAATAGGAAAGAAATGAAGAACAAAACAAGCAAAGCTATTAAATCCTATTGGAGCATGCAAACTCTCAATCCCATGGGGGAATTGGTGTCATTTTGATGTGAAAAATGGCCCTTTCCCAACTCCTTTGCAAGCTTGATGAATATTGATCCACTTGATGATGATGAACAATGTGCTTCCTTGATGAAATCTGCAATAACCTAGCTATGGTGGTGGAAAAATGCTATGGAAAAGTATGAATTTTCTCTAAATATGAAGATAGTAACTTTGCTCTAAGTTGTGGATGCAAAATGAGAAGAGCCTTCTATTTATAGAAGAACAAGATGGGAGAATGAGAAAAATGGAGGAATGTGGGATCATTCAACATCCAATGCCCAAATGCCACTTGTCAAGATGTGAATGGAGGAAGGATGAGCACATTTTGGTGAATGTGCACAATAAATGATATTAGGTGGAATTTCAAATTTGTAAAATGACATGTTGGAGGGAGAAAGGAATGAATTGAATGCCACTTGGATCAATGCACAAGGACATGTAAGAGGGTTAAATGCTTTGTTGGATGTGCAAAGTCTATTTGGAGGGATTTGCAAACTTGGAAGAATATTCCCTTTTGATGCCATGTTGAAAGTAATTAGGGGAATTAATAAATCAAAAGAAATGATTTATTGAGCAAGTTGCAAAATCTAGAGGATTCAGGTGATTAAGACTTAAATTAATCAAGATTTGATTAATTTAAAAGGAGATTAGTTGATTTGACCATTTTGAATTAGATTTGAGGATTAATTTAAATCAAAATGAGAGGAAGATGACTTAGACTTAATTAAATAAAGATTTTGATTTCTTTAATTAAAAGGAGATGATGTTAGATTAAATTAAAGATTGATTTAATTTAATAGAATGACCTTAGGGATTTAATTAAATAAAATGAATTATTTAATTCAATGGAGATTAGAGGATTAATTAAATAAGATTGATTTATTTAATTAACAGGAGATGACAACTTAATTAGATAAATTTGATTTATTTAATCAAGGGACGAAAGGTGATGAATTTAATCAAATAAGGGCTATCTGATTAAATGACTAGCAAAGAAGACAATTCAGGATGAAATGATGTTAGTAATCAGGATCAAGTGTGTCTATATATTTTCCATGTCTATAGATTATCAGATTGGTGCTTCCAAGTATAGGTTTACATGTGTGTTTTGGAGTTGGGACTTTGATGGTGACAAGTGCACACATTTTCTTCAATTTTGAGGACATGGTTGGACATGGTTTGAGAATTGGAGTCTTATATGGGTGATAGTTGAGTGCATGTACATCGATGGCTATGGTTATGGTGTCATGGATATGCAAGTACATTTGATGCATTGGCATGACATGATCATGTATGTGGTGTTTGGTGGTGATATGGTTTGATGTTAGGAGATTGGTCTTATCTTCTTGAAGCTTATTTGGTTCCTTGACTATGATTACTCATTTGAGGACATGTTTGGCAAATCAGATCTGAGGTTGATTTGGTGTTTGAGTCATTTGGTCTACATGGTTATCTTCTTTGATATCTTAGTTTGCAGTTACTAATGTGATGATGATTTTACATGTTTTAGTGATTGGATCTACGAGTTATGTAGGTGTATGGGTTGGCCACTCATTCATTTACAGTGGGATGAATAAGATGTGGACTGTCTATATCCTCTAGGTTTGATTCATTATTGTTGCAAATCTCATTAGTTGGCCTTGTCTATGGTCATTTGTGCATTGGTATGTTGTTTCGGGATTGAGAGGATGGATGATTTGAGTACTTGATTAGTCAGTTCATGAAACTTGTAGCATGTGTTTTAAATCTTCAAGAGGGTGGTTTTGACTCCTTAAGCGCCTATGACCTTTCTGCTAGTACTTAGGTGCATAGCGGCCTAGTGATGGCATGGGACCCGCCTCTGAGGCCCTCCATTGCCCTTTGTCACCCGCCCATCACTCCATGAGTAGTGTATTTTTTTATATAAAACCCACTAGTTCCCAAACTACAATGAGTGATCACATCATTGACCAAGCACCAGCCCACTAGGGGCTAAACATTTGACCCCTAGGTGCCCAAATTGAGCCTTTTTTATCAAAGCATAAATTTTTTCCCAGGTATCAAAATTTTGTAAACCAAATATCGATGAAAAGCTGGTTTCGTAGACTTCATATGGTGTAGGTATTTTGCGATATTTTGTTATATGTACATTTTATTGCTAGCTAAGGTGATTTTTCCCTTTTGGACCTCTAAGCTCATAACTTTTTGTTAGTTTATCTGATTTTCAAGATTCTAGCAAAAATTGAAAGGTATTCGGGAGCTCTATCATTTGGTTCATGCAATTTTTATAGAATTAGCCCTAGGTATAATTTATTTATTTTTTGCATATTTGGCATATTCATTGATTACTTGGACATACTATCTCCTAGAGAAGTTTTGTTTGTGGGGGGCTTCATTTTTAGTTGTATTTAAGATTTCGGAGGTATTTCATCAGTTTATTTAAGATATTTGTCTATTTTGCATTCTTGGCACTTGTTGTTCTAATGGTTGAATCAGGGTTTTAGGTCCTAACTCTTTATAATTATCATACATGGAAGGAAAGAATAAGGAAATTGATTTTGTCTAGGGGTTTGTGGTCCACCTTGGATGATGAACAACCTAATTTTTCTAGAGAATATAAAATATTTTCTCATAGGAAAAAATGGTATGAGACTATGGTCTTGATTGGTATGCATGTTTCTAATAGTTTGTTCTTCCATATCAAGGAATGTACCACTCCTAGGCAGGTTTGGGATAAGTACAAAGAATAATTTCGTTCATTTAGTGAGATTCGTGTTATGTAATTAGAGACAGAATTGGCATCACTTCTCAAAAATTCTTTTAACACCATCAAAGACTATTTGGTAAAATTTAAATCATTAAGTTCTCAATTGGGTGGTTGTGGTAAGGATAAATTTGATAAAGAATTCATATTCTTGATTTTTTCTAAGTTGAAAGGTTCATTTTCATACTTCTCTACTTCTTTTTATTCTACAATGGATGGATTAGGTGATTCATTTTCCATGCCTTCTTTTGAGACATTTTGTGATAGGTTGACTAGGGAACAAGCTAAACTTAGTCAACATGATACACACTCCAAGAATCATGCTTCGATTGCATCATCACCTAAAGGTAAATGAAAAAAGAATTCAAAACCTAAGACAAAATCTTGTGATAGACCCACCTCTCCTCGAGAGGACAAAAATAAGGAGAAACCCAAGTGTGGATTCTAATGGACCTGGATATGGTGAACATAGTTGCTATTTGAAAGAGTTAGATGAAATGAGGAAAATTTTAAAGATTTTTTTTTTTTTTTTTCCTTCTAAATCTTTAAGTTCACCTTCTTCTTCTTCACAACCTTCATCTTCTACACACACAGGTACCATAGGAATTGCTAATGGTAGTGATAAGGTAAAAGATAAAAGATAAAGGGTCATGCTCTTGTTGTAACACATGTTGAATAGTCTAAAAACTAGATTCTTGACTCTGGAGCCTCATATAATATATCAAGACAACTTGATAGGTTTTCATCCTTGAAGCATACTTCAATCATAAAGATCTTGATGGCTAATGGTGTTTATTTGGTAAAGGAGTTGTTGATGTGCCCAATGCTAGTTTTCAAGATGTTTTTTGCATTCCTAATATTTAACATAATCTTCTTTCTATATACCAAGTAGCACAAATTGATAAATCCATTGAGTTCACTCCAAGTTCAATATTCATTCATGATTTGCATAGTAGAAAACTTGTTGCAGTGGGTAGGGTTGAACATAATGCAAATATCTACACCTTTTCTTATTTTATTCTTAATGGTGAATTTTCTAAGGACCACTCCCCTAGATCAAGTGTGGGTAGTTTTTAGATGGTGGTTTTGGTGGTTTTTTTAACCTCATTTTACATCATCCCTTTGATGAGGTTCTATCATCTCTTGCTTCTTCAGATTTGAGTGTTGACTTGGTTTCTAGGACTTCAGATGAGCAAGACACATTTTGTTTACCAGATTTTTCTATGTAGGATGGTTTCATGACAAGTATATTAGATTTGGTTTTACATTCCTCTTATGTATATTTGAAGGACATATTTGAGGGTTTCACTCTCCTCTTTGATCACACATCTTCTTTGGAGGTTACTCTTGAGTTTCCACATCATTTGTCTTCTTCCTTGATTGGGGTTGCACCTGATTTTGTTGAGACATCTTTGGATACACTTGATGCATCTTCAGAGATAGCATTCATGAGGCTTCTTCCCTCTTGCTTCATCCTAGAGATGAGGTTTCTTCAACATTGACCATTAGATTTATTTCTTACCAAGGGGAGACATGTTTGTTAGTATTGGATTCTCTTTTATCACCAGACTTTCTGCAATAGTTGTGGAGCTACTTCATTATGGGGGGCTATGTGGTATCTTTATTTCCCTCTTATGGGAGGAATTTGTAATGTATATATGTGATGGATGTAGTCCTTGGGGGGTATCATTGAGTCCTCCATTCATCATCCTTGTTTGTATCTTTTCTCTCTTTTGGAGAGGGGTTTTCCCATGTAGTTTTTCTCCTTTTCTTCATCTGTGAAAGATTGCATTTTAATTTGTACATGGGTACCTAAAATGGTCTCATAGTCAGGACCCATCATTGTATTGTTGCATTCTTGCATAATAATTGCTTCTCCCTAAGTTGCACTTATGGGGGGGAGCGGTGTTCGTGTAAATAGGTACATTTCCTATCTAGTTACTTAGTTGGGTCCTATTTACATATTAAGTCCACTTAGGCCCTAGGTATATTTAAGTTGTTTAGCTAAGATTTTATCTTTTTAGCTTTTATTAAATATTAGAGTCCTAGGTCATTTAATGTTGACTCATGCCATTTAATAATGTCAGTCATTTAATATAAATACTCCATCACACCTTGTCTATATAAGCAAGGTCATTGTACACTCTTGTAATATACCTCACCATCATATTTAGTAGATCTTAATATCAAGAAAGCCCATTCTTGCATAATCTCTTGTGGAAGGTTTTAATTGTTTTTTGTAGGTGTTCCTGGGATAGAGCTAATTTTTTAGCTCCTATAGTGACCATGCTCATGATCTTGTCTAGGGGGTAGTGTTGCAACTAAGACTTTATCTAGGATAAATAAACTA
The DNA here is from genome assembly GCA_007258455.2 of Sequoia sempervirens. NCBI lineage: Eukaryota > Viridiplantae > Streptophyta > Pinopsida > Cupressales > Cupressaceae > Sequoia > Sequoia sempervirens. Next base: position 672,605,085 of record VDFB02058242.1, on the reverse strand, counting down.
TTAGAAACTAGGTCGACAAAGTTTTAAATAGAATGATGTGGCATAATTGAGTGTTGGATTGACTCTTGGGTTAGTGAATGTGTCAAAATAATTAAATTATATGTAAAAAAGCATGCATCAAAGACATCAACCCAAAATAATGTAAAAAATAGAAAATAATTGTTTTTCTAGTCAATATCAATATTTATATTTGTTAATGTAAACATGCAAAATTGTTGGATAATTTTTTTATAAAATATTTTATGTAGATTGTCATTGACTAAATAGTTTTAGTTTATATTACAACCATCAATTTACCCTATGTTGAATGACAAGATGACATGACATGAGGTTTTGTATAGATAAATTAATGTGGTTCTATTCGGATTCTACCCGAAAAATAAAGATTAGTACATTAAAACAAAATAAATAATGCATATTTTTTTTAAAATGGGGTTAGAGGCCACTCCAAAGCCCTCTTAGGCCCCCAAAATAATTAAACCCTAACCAAACAAACACACAAGAAACATATTCAACATTTTTTTCTTTTTCTATTTGAATTGTGACCTCGACATCATACTTAGAGACACATTCTTTTTTACCCTTGATTTCTTATTTTTTACCATCATTCACTATTTTTTGGTGAGGTGAAAGAATCCTCTTCCTCCACTTGCATCCCACTATTACTAGCCTCTAAAGTATACTCATATTCATAAGATATAACCTCCTACTCTAATGTATTTTCCAACTCGACACATTCTTCTAAATTAGCATATATCAATTAAAAAAAAAAAAAAATCCTCTCTCGAATTAACAAAAAAATTAACCCCAAATCTTGGAGAGGGAATATTCTCTTGATTTTATCTTCTTTCTTTTTTCCTTTTCTAACCTTCTTTCTTTTTTCTTCTCTTATTTAAATATCTTATTTAACACCTCTACATCAATCCATGTATCCTCCTTTAACTCTATTTGATATCGAATATTATTAAGGGTTTGTGCTCAAGGACAACCAACTAATTAATGTTAAGGGTAGTCATCTTCCCACCATAATGATCTACTAGATTTAGTTTTACCTTTCTTATAATCCCCAACAATATGTCCTATTAAAAAATAGTTCCAACAAACAAAAGAGATTTTTTCAAAGTCCAAAGGTTACTTCCAAACTTTGTGTCCTACTTTCAAACAACTCTTTTCAAGAAAACCACTACTCACATCCATTTATATAAGAAGTTGTGTTATGACCATTAATGTATTTGTGTGACTATCTAGAAAGAAAAAAATCCCAAAGCATTGCTTATATTCTTCAAAGTGGGATATATAAAAATGTAGAAAGGAGAAATGCCAAAATTTTCTACAAAGGGATTGAAGCTAGGAAATCGCAACTTCAAAAATAAAGTGGCAACCTCCCAAAACCATTGCCCTTCTTACAAAACCTTATTTTTTCATCTAATGAATAAAACCAACCACAAAGAAACCCTATATATTGGGATATATCACCACAAAAGCTTCCAAAAAAGGGTGTGAAGATTGTTCAATGCAAGTATGGAACTCTAGAAGAGATGGCCACCACAAACCAAATCAACCTATGAACCCCATCTCATTCTAATGCTTCAACTCTTCTTGCGTCTCCTCCCCCAATTCCAAGACTAACATCTTTGTAATCTCAATTCTATTTAGATATCCCCTTTCTACCCAAAACACTATCAATCTCTTTTCTTATTTTTATTGATCCACAATATTTGCATAAGGGAGACCTTTCACCTCCTAATTGGTAACATTTTCATAGGGAAACAACACTTTCTTATTTCTCTTCCTATTGCTATTCAAATTGCTTGGCATTTTTGGGTTAACTTTAGTGTTTTCTTGATTCTTCTCATGGGAGGCCCACAGTGCCTTTTCCATAACATGTTCTCCCACAACTTCAATACCTAGTTCATGGTTCACTATACTATTTATTTTAGTCAACTTGGCCTCCTTTGCTATTATTTATGTAATTAACAACCCATTGACTTGCTAAGAAAATCAAGGTTTGCCTTAGCATTTTCCATCCTCTCAATAATACTCTAGATATTAAACAATATTAGTTTATTCTCAATTCATTATTATGTATAGAGGTTTGTATCTCCAACATGACCAAAGTTTTTAATGAACAAATTATTTGTCTTTTATTTTATTTTTAGAGATTCTATTTATAATAATTATATGTGATTATGTGAAGCCATGTGGACAACAACACATCACGTTTTATGGTTTTTATATATATTTTATTTAAAAAATATGACATACATAAAATATTTATTATTAATTAATCTTTTTCTTAAAAATTTAAAAACATGCGAAATGTTATCAACATTCTTCATTACTCATATGTATTATGAATGTTATATTAATAAATATTATCTACAATTCTTTATCAACAATTCACCTCCAACAATTCATCATTGTGACATATTCATCGTGTATACAATTCACCACCATCAATTCATCAATGTGATATATTCATCGTGTATACCTTTTTTATGCGTTCAACAAAATCTGAGTAATTTTTTTTTGGTTACTCTTGGCCACTTAAATATTGAAAAATGTATATGTGGTGAATATACCATGAAAATGAATTACTAGATGAATTGTATAGACAATGAATATGTCACGATGATGAATTTTCCTAGAACCATATATATATACGAAGATTTTTAACTTCAACATACAACAATCAAACTTTATATATATATATAGACATATAATTTAATTAAATAAATAAATTTTCAAATATATTAAACTAATCACTACACAAGGCTTATTAAAATAATATTACTTATCAATGCCCAAAAATGGGCACGGCTTCATAAACTGAATGTTATGCGTGAATGGTTGTTTGGAATGATAGCTGGAAAACCTAACAATCCAATATGAGGAAGAGTGAGAGCAAAGCAAAGAATATCTTATGTTTTATTTAAAATTAATGAGAGAATCGTCATGGCTTACGAAAAACCTAATACTTTTGTATAAAGAAAATAAAATGTTTTAGGTTTTATGAATATAGTAAATAAGATAATATTTATGAATTGATTTATCAAAAGTTCATTAAATTATCTATTCATCAAAAATTGAAATTAAAAAGGAGTGAAGTTTTAATTAATTTTGGTGGTTGGTAGACAATTATTTATCATTTTAATTATAACTTTTGAATCTTAATTTTTTTTTTTTTTGGAATCATAATTTAAAATTGTTTATTTTATAATGTGAAGTATAATGATGAAATCTAAAGTAAGTTATTCTAAGAATTTGGAGAGTGTCAAATTCATATGTGTGGAAATGAATTGAATCAAATCTATGAGTATAAATTTGGACTCTACTTGTGAAACAAATTATGAAACAAAAATGCTATGGGTAGCAATTATCATTGAAAATAAATTTGGACTCTACTTGTGAAACAAATTATGAAACAAAAATGCTATGGGTAGTAATTATCATTGAAAATATTCTTCCCTTGATGTCTACAACCTTTATTTGAAAACGAGTAGTGTTGGTGTCTACAACCTTTGATCATAAATTTTGAAGCTTAAATTAGATTGCTTGTTCTATGATGTTTTGGAAGCAAAACAATAAAATCTAAACTAGGTTGGTCTTAGAGTTTAGATAGATTCAAATCCATGTGTTTGAAAATGATTCAATCAAATCAATAGATGTAATTTGAACTTTGCGTGCAAAATGAATTGTGAAATGAAAATGATCTAGGTATAACTTATCGTAGAGATTTGGCTCACCTTAATGGCTATAATATTTTTTTTTAAAGGAGTGGTGTTATTAGACATTGTTTAGGAATTAGGTAGGCTAGGATTGTTCTCCTTTGATCAAACTTTTATTATTTAGTCAATAGTATACAACCATCCTCAAATATAACATGGAATCATGCAATATGTCTTGAGTATTGATGATATGCTTGTGTGATGATGTAATGTGTAATAAATCTCTTTCACAATTTTTGTGAATGTGTAATTATGAATTAGGTTTCAATATCTTTTTATACAACACCTAATTTGGAATTTAAAAGTTTTATTTTATTTTAGTAGTTCAAAATGACTAGTTGGAAAGGAATAACACTTGTCTAATTTTAATTTTGAAAGTTCATGGTCAAATTTACGTCCCATAAAACTAATCTAAGTGAGTTTTGTGCCCATAAATTTATCTTGAATCAATAAATGGGATAAAACAAGAGTTGAAACCAATCTTTTAAAATATATGAAAATAAAATGAAATTAAATCAAATTATTTACCATTTTTTATACACAAAAAAATAAAATTTCTTACACATTTATAACTACATTAAAACAAACAAAATAAATTAAAACAAAAAAATACACAAGATATTATTTTCACCAATAGAATAAATCTAAATGAATAATTATTTGTTTTAATGAACAACAAATGATTATTTGTTTGAATGAAAAATGATTATTTTAGGAGAATGGCTTCCCTATTAACTTGGTTGATATTAAGAAAAACTAAACAATTTTTTATTTTTATTAGTTATAGTTATATTTCTTAAATTAAAATATATAAACTTTTACTTTCAATATGGAAGAATGTGGTCTTAAAATATCAATAAATTTTTTTGGTAAAGATATTTTGAATTTTTTTATAAAAATGGTTCATTTTATATTCTTAAAAGTGAAGGGATCAATGAGCTCAAGAATTCATAAGGTGTTGAACATGCACTTATATAAGTTGCCAAGCTTTCGTAGGGATGAATAATTACAATAAAACACTCAAAGTTGCGTAGAGGGGGCAAAACAGTCTCATGATAGACATTTGACATTTTTTTAGCTATTTGGCGATTGGTCCACTTAAGTCTTAACATTCAAAATTCTTTGATTTACTCTATCATGTATCCAAATAGACCTACACCATCAAACATTGGGCATACAACTATCAACTTAATACAAAATGAAAGGAATTATGATAAGTGTGAGGGTCATTCATCTCAACATGATGAATGGTCCATACAATCCCACTCTAACATAATAAGAACTTGCCTCTTAAAGTTGTGGGGCCCTTGAATTTTCTAGCTCATCACAAGTCTCATGGCCCATAAATTAAATGGCATCACCCCCATGCCTTCAAACAAAGCTCATACATGCCACCACTTAATGATCATAACCAATGAGAACACAATTAATCTAGATCACATACAAGTAAATGAACAAGGAACCACTACCATGCTAACTTAACAACTAATTAATCATGCAACGAGATTCTTATAATATTACAATTAATTTCACGATTGTGCAAACCCTAGGATGGTACATAACATGTATTTTGATTTCATGGTCAGTACAATCCCAAAATATTTTGAGTTTTGACACCACCTTAGGAGTGTGGGAGCTTAACATGCCACTTCTTGAAATTATTATTCATTAAGCTCATGAAATAAATAAAAAAGGGAGAGGACCTACCACAAATTTCTCATATTACTCATGACCAATAGCACAATACTATTATAACCTCATTAAAAGGACTCCATACAATTGTGCGAGTCATAAAACCTTTTATAATCAAATGGCTATAAGAAATTAGGAGTAAAAAACCACTAACAACCCTTACACTACCACGTATAAATTTTGACATTATATTTCATAAGCTCAATATTTAATCAATAGGTTTGGAACATGATAATACATTTTTGTTGATGATACCATATTGACATATACATGGTAAATAATCAAAAGAATGTAACTTCCATAAAACTAAGTTGGACTTAATCAATAGCATAAATAGAAATTTGACACATTTCAAAATTCATGTAGGAGTTGCACAAGTCATAGGTTCACATGAAGATCAAATAGCTGGTACACTACATGATTGAAAATATGCACTAACAAACAATATTTGCAATTATATGAGCTACTAGATCAAAATAAGATCATTGACAAATCTCCTCAATAGTAAAATCCCCTTGAACATAAAATATGAAATATTAACTCAAGGCCATGAAACTTGGCATGAGTATTAGTATTTGTAAAATAGGTGTTAACCTAGAAACTTGTGCACATGATAAGACTTAAAAAATATCAAATAAAAATGATAAAAATTTAAAATAAGCACAACATAAAGAGTTTCTTGAGAGAGAAGTACAAAAGCTCACAATAGCTTCTCTGATAATCAATAAATGGAAGGAAATATGTATAATATAAAGCCTCTAGGATTCTAAATCCACAAGGATGAAGAAAAGGAAAAAACTCATAAAAACAAGGGATTATTTTAACTAAGTTTCAAATCTGAGCTCGAATAAAGAAAAAAGCATAATCCCATGAAAGAAGGAGAATGTGTACAACTCGTGATCCTATATTTCCTAAATAAAAGGAATTTACTTAATAATTTTAAAAGACATGTGCAATATCACACTTAGGATAAAAAAAATCCAAGATGCATAAAATACTACACTAACATCCCCCTTTAATTGTAACTTAGGAGGAAAAAAGAATTGGGTCCTAGCAAGAGGCCTAATGAGGTACTCAAGTACATAAAAAAATCTCATAAACAATTAAAAGGAGAAAACCTATACAAAAATGCTCCCTCTAAAAGAGAGAAAATATCCCCCAAAAAGAGGGGATAGAAAGACTAAGAAGCCCCCTAAAAAGGGATCCTCCCACACCCCCAAAAATTCTCATAGTTATAGATACTTACTTTCTATAAAGGGTTTGGTGAAAATGTTGGAAACCTTCTCAAAAGCTAGGTAGCAGCAATGAGACATGTGGAGACCCCTAAAATTATGAACATGTTCACTTGGTGTTTGATCAATCCCCAACCCAATCACCTATAGCATATAATGTATGTTGAGCCCAAAGTGAACTCAAATTCAAAGAATCACGAGGAGAATCATCAACATCTAAATGATATCCAAGAGAGGGATGAAGTAAATTCTCATCATAGCTCTCATCATCAAGTGTCTAGGAGGATTTACCTAGGAGGATTTGAATCCTTAGAATATATATTATCGAACCCAAGCGATTCTAATGTGACTTTAGGATGCTAATAATTTTCAAGAATAGAGATAAAAAATCCCTTCTCAATTTAACACACACTCCTCTTAATGAATAGCTTGTGTGTAGTAGGTTGGAGCAACCGATAAACCTTAACACCATCTAGATAACATGCAAATATGTATGGCCTACTCTACTAATCCATGGCCTTATCTTTCTCTATAGGAATTTGGATCCATACATGATAACCCAAAACTTTAAAGTTCTTAGTTATTGGGTTTTTGCCACTCAAATCTTTAAAGGAGGTGACTCCTTCCAAGGCTTGATAAGGAATGTAATTATAGATATAATAAGCACAATATATGGCAACCCATGATCTTGATCAAATAATTCTTTGAATAAAATATTTCTTTAAACAATAATTTAATTATCACAAATAACTTTCATAATCACTAAATCAAATTCAAATCACTTATAAGAAAACCTAGAAATATTTACTTAGAATACTTTTTCTCGAGAGTAAATTATGTCATATAACATATACAATATAATAATTAATTAATAATTACCATATATATAGAATAATATTAATAATTTATATTATTTTCATCACAAGGTCCTTAGGATTACATCTAATCACTAATCCTTGCCAAAACAAGGAACAATAGGGTCTTGCAATAAACTTATGTTTACACCTCATAAAACCTAAATGTTTACCATAAGCAATAGGAATTAAATTTCCTTTCACAATTTGTGTTCAATATTTGGTCATTTAAGTCATGGTTATTCTCTCTTACCCAAGGGCTAGTCATCTTTTTGACTTACTACATAAGGATCATGTTTACCCTACACCAAGAAATGATGAGAAACCTTATATTCTAGGGGCACTTATAATAACGTACAAAAATATAATTAGAATTTTATAACAACCAATATTTACTCTTTTATTTTAATAAAATACGAAGTGATACCAAGGAGAAATATTATACATTTATATATTCATAATTTTTGCTTGACCTAGAAGATTATGAACACTTACTTCCTCTGCATTACAAATGTGTTGTTAGTGTTTAAAAGTAATCATTTTACTTCTTTAGGTTATGAAAATAATTCATTAAACACACATTAAAAATAGAATATATAGACATATGTACATATATACATGAGAAAGTAAAGTATAGAAACAACATGATAAACATTATATATTATCAATATAGAACTTAGTTCTATGAAGGAAAAAAAATGTGAAACTATTTTGCAAGAGATAATTTGTCACCATTTCAAATTATAGAGAGCAATAGTGTGATTAAATGAAATCACTTGAGCAATAATTCATACAAACCAAAGTGATTTTAAATAAACTTTTCAAAAAAAATATGTATATTTTTTTTATTAATATTTTAGATCACACTCTTTGATTCATCATCAAGGTAGCAAGTAAAAAATAATAAGAGTGTATCTAATATCGATTAAACATGAGAAGCCTAAAATAGACACATAAAACACTACATTATATAAATGATAAATAATTTAATTATGATAGAAGGTATAGATATATAAGTTCAAGGAGAAATATTAAAAGTTAAACTGTGAAAAAATAGTGAAAAGAAAGGTAAGGACCAACTAGTGGTATTTTTTTAATAAAGTAGAAAACCTAACAAATGCAATAACAATTACAAGAGAAGAAAATATCAAGGATATTGAGCAAAGAAGGTGAAAAAAAAATTATGTGAAGAGGAAGGGAAAGTGATATTAGAAAGAGTGTATGGTAGGCAAGATAGGGTTGGAAAAAATTAAAGTTGGGTAGAAATTGTTTAATATCATGAAGGAGAGAAAGGATGTTTCTTGGAAGGTTAAGGTGGTAATCCAACTTAGGAAAAGGACATTAAATTAAGTCATGGACAAGTATTTCAAAGATGGCACACATCATTAGTTCATCAATAGATTTATACCATATAGTCAAGAGACAAAGCCATCATAAATAAATGATAGATATGATAGAAGGAGATTTATATATTTAGTTAGGAAAGCAATATACTTAAGAATAATGACTAGTTTTATTCTATATAATATTATTATATGTTTTGAACCTTGTAACGATCAAATTTGATAAGTAATATATAATGAAATCCTCATTCCAATTTATGTAAATTTATGAACCCTTAAAAATTCCTTGAAATGACAACTAACACAAGTTTAACACTAAACTGGCAAGATGGTTGTGTTGCGTTAGTGCATGGAAGTCAAAAAGGAATGGTCGATTAAAGGCAAGGTCAAGACTATGAATGTTATTCTTGATAGACTTGGTAAAAGTCATGAGGATAGGATAACCTCCTTGGAAATGATTGTCCAAAAGATTATTGAGGAGAGGTTTGTGAATATGGAGGAAAGAATTAGCAAGATTAGTGATGACTTGCAGACTGTTGTTTGTGTTAGTAACAAGTCTTTGAAATCTATTGCTAAGGGTCTCTCAATTTTAAATGAGAAAGCTATAAAATGGATTGGAAAATCTTTGGATCTGGGAGATCATTAGAAGGCCATTGATGAAGTTAACCGCATGAATTTGGAGGAGAAGATTGAGGATATTGGCCCTGATGTGGAGAATAATTTGGAGGTTGGCATGTGCTTGAGAACAAGGAGCAAGATTAAGAAAATGGGTGACATTTTGTTTAAGGATCTGAAGGATGTGGTCGAGATGCACGAAGGAGTCATTGCTGAAAATATGGCCTTGGCCAATGTTTTTGATAAATGTTGTAGTTTTTGTGTTTTTTTTGGTTGTTTAGCCTTGTTGCTGATGTATTGTTGTAGGCTTGTTGATGGGTTCTCTGGTTTTATCTTTATTCAGCTTTTTATTTTTTGTGGGCTGCAAGTTTTAATGTTCCTATCTTTTTAGCAGCTTCTCTCCATTGTAAAGGGTTTTGGGGCCCCTTCAAAACCTATTTTTCCTAATTAAAAACACAAGTTTAACATTAATTAAAATGCCAATAATAATCCTCTTGAATTCCAACTTTATCCTTATGCACCTTAGGGAAAATAGTTGACAAGGATCTCAAGGAGCTATTTCACCTTAGGTGATCTCTCAAGTTCTTTTTCACCTAAGTGATATTGCACTTTTGTTTTTTTATTGTTGGGTGTCTTTTGGCCTATGCAAGACCTAGGGGATGACCACAAGAAACTCATGTTCTCCTAATTTTTTTAGGTCAATTGTCAAGACCTATATGAATTCACTTGAACCTAGAGGCTCAACATCAAATCTAATTTATGTTACTATTTTCATATGGCAAGACATTGTACTAGATTTTTTATGCTACAGGTAAGGAGAGTTAAACTTTCAAAATTATCAATTTTTTGGTAAAAGGATGTAATATTACAAATTTTAGGTAAATTTATCTATCTAGTATGAATATCATATGTTACAATGGTTAAATTTATCATCTATTTAGGGTAAAAGTATAAACTTGTGTCACACTTTATAAAGGAATCATCCAACACCAAAAAAATCTCAATTTTGATCACATAAAAGTGGCCTTTATGTTTTGAATTTCAAAATGATGTAAACTAATGAAATGTAGAACCCTTGATAAAGCTTGTTCTTGTAATTTTTTAGATTTTTTTTTTTAAATTGATTATTTTTTAATCAATTTAAGAGCAGATTTTGAAATGCTAAAAATTTCAAGAAAAAGTGATGTTTAGTTGACGTTAAGAAACAAATAGAAAAAAACTTAATTTTCCCTTAAACTTATTTCTCGAAATAGGTAACTTCAATTTTAGTGCATGGACTTTTTTTTGAAATTTTGATGTATATTTTCTCGTAATAATGTTTTAAAGATAAACTTACTAGAATTTGATAGTTTTCATTTGACGTCAACTATTGTCTACTTTATCATTTTCAAAAAATAAATTTATATATCCTTTTGAAGAGGATTCTCTCCTCTAGTACACCATATATATATTTTTTTAAATAATATATTTTACTATTTTTTTTAATTTATAATTAGCCTCTTTTTTAACTTTAACAATCTACTTGCATTATTTTAATATATATATATATATTAAAACTAATCAAAATATCAAAAAAATTACATATTTGGATTCACCACTCCGAGCTCTACAAAAGGGTTTTTTTTTTAAATCATTTTGACTGAAGAAATATTTAGTTGAAGTTGAAAGTTTCAGAAAAAATTGAAAAAGGTTGAGGTAGCTGCAACTAAGATGCCACATAGACAGTTTTGGTAGAAAGGGTTTTGGTTGAAAGGGTTTTGATCAAAACCCTTTCTAGATTGAAATCCTACACATAAAATGAGTCACATTTCAAAGTGACAAAGGGAAAAATTCAATTTCTTTTGTTTCAAGCGAAAGGGTTTCAACCGAAACTATATGTGTTATGTATAGGCCATGTGGTTTCGAGCGAAACTATTTCGACCGAAACTATTTAGGTCAAAAAAATTTCACTCAAAACTATTTAGTTGGCCGAAAGTGTGACATAGGTTTGTGCTCTTACCCTTTATTTATTAGATGAGTATTGAGGTAAATTTGTTGCAAATTTCCTTAATTTGTTGGTATTTGTCAAATTGTTAGGAAAGTAAACCAAGTATAATAAGGATCCATCAAATATCTAACCTAGAAAGCTAAATGTTAAAATAGTAATAAAATTTATTCTTTTTTTTAGATAAAAGGTGACATAGTCACCATATATTAAATTAAAATAGATTACAAAAGATCCACATCAGAACCCAAGGTACAATAGAGCAATAACCAAAACTAGCTAGACAATAAATAGGGAGACAATATATAGGAAACTTGGTAACAAAAATGGACAAAGACTAGAGAGAAGGGTCATAAAACCAAACAACATTCAATTAACCAAGACCACTCTCGTTGGAGCTTGCAACATTAGGAGTGGAGGATGTAGATTTTCCTCAAAGTGATTGAACAAAAAATGGAGTGCATTGAAGAAATTTGTAGCAACCCAGATAAGAACAGACTGCGAACCGAGCTAAAATAGTTGATGCACTAAAGAGTTTCACACACACAAGACCTACCTTCAGGAGGAAAGGCATAACAACCACCAAAGAATTTTAAGCCAGATAAAACTTAGCCAAGAATCAATTGAATACCCTACACAACACCTAGATTATTTGATGGTGTAGGTTCAACTAGATAATACTATTTTGGTAAATACTGAGATAATGGCAACCCCTTGACAAACACAAATGCCACATCTACTAAAGATGAAAAAACCTGATTACAAGTACCATGTGCTTGATAACACCCTTTCCAAATTGTCAAAACCTCTTACCACATTCAAAGGACATGTGAGAAGCTATTAATGATAGAAAAATGTATTATGAGGGCATGGGAAATTTCTTAAGCACCAATTGCTACCTCATGCTTTCATTTTGGTAAACATATGAACTCTAATTCTTTATGATGGCTTCTTCATTTCATTGACCCTTATTAACTGAAGATTGACCTCATGAGTCTGCATGACTACTATTCTCATATTGGGATGAATTAGTACACTTGGTGGCTCTATCTCTAAGATAATACCCTTGGATAGGCTATGTAGTGGATTTTGACTATCAAAATAACACTATCGCTTGGATAGGCTTATAAAAAGAAGTTTGTATTTAGTCTGACACTATTACTTGCCACCATTTTTTGTAACTACGGACCTTTGAAGTCGGTTGTGGAGTATGAAATGGTTTATGAAGAGGAGTCGGTTAGCAAGAAAGGGAAGAAGATGAAACTTGTCTTGGAAGAGGATTTGGGGTCTGAGGAGGATGTGGACTATGTCCTCTATTCTCTTGCTTTCATGGAGATGGTCTCACAGCCACCAGAATTGGGTAAGTCTAAGGAAGGGGTGTCGAGCCCTAATAAGAGTTATGAGACTTGCAACGAGGATTTGGCTGCTGAAATGTCAAGTAGATGCCTGAAGGAGAAGATTGAAATGGCTGGTGAGGTGTTTTCGCCTCCCCTTGTTTTGGGGACAAAGCATAAGGAGTCAGAGGCGGTAAGTAACAAGAAATTGGTTGTTAGGTCTGTGATCCAATTGCTTGAGATGCAAGTTGATTCTCCCCTCAAGATGGCTAGTGGGAAGGGTGTTGTGGAAACCCCGGTTATAGAACTGGACTTGCAAAAGAAAAGGAAGGTTGTGGCTGAGGAGATTGCAGACTCCATTCAAAAAATCAAAACATCAGTTGTTGTTGGGAAGGGTAAGGATGTCTCTGCTAGTCAGGACAAGGTAAGCTCCTCTCAGGACGATGATGTTGTGGGTAAGGGTGTTTTTAACTTTGATAGGGAAGACATTTCTAATGTTTTGGGAATTGCTAGAGAGGCATCCATTGTTCTTTTCAAACTGTTTAAATGGGTGTTCCATGAACTTAACATGACCAATGTTAAATTTTTGGGTGATATGAGTAAAGCTGGTGAGTCTTCAGTTCAAAACTAGATTGATGAACTATGACTCTTTGAAAATTGTGGTGGATGAAACGTTGAAGATGAAGCAGAATTTGGAAGAAAGAGTTCTCACCCTGGAGGATCAAATGGAGAGGATTTGTGCTAATTTGGAGAAGGGTGGGGAGGGGACTAAATCTATGGTTAATTTTGAGTCTATTGGTATTACCTCTCCTTTCGATAGTGCCAAGAAATGCAAAGAGATTGCTCCTGCTGAGGAGACTGGTGCTGGTGGTAGGCTTATGGAGGAAGAGGTTTTTGTTGATAAGGGTGGTGATAAGAATAATGTTTTGATTAGTGAGGTGAATGTGGGTGGGCCTGGGGCTAGAACGTGGAACAAGACCAAGGTTCAGGTTGGGGCTCCTACTAAAGATCTATCTGAAGTCATGGATGACGGTCAGAAGGTTGTGGCAAGCGACATGGAGGTTGCTAATATCCTGAAGAATATGTAGTGTTGTTTTTTGTGTCCCTCCTTTTTGGCTACTGTCTCGCTGATGGTGTGATGTGTATGGGATGATATATGCTTTATGTAGTTTTTTATAGTTTCATCTACGCTTTTTGTAAAGGGTTCTGGGCCCCTTCAAAACCCATTTTTTACCTCTAATCAAAAACTATGGAACTTTGAATGCCTAGGTGTGACTGTGCTAACCTCTATCTACCCATGAAAATTTGTGCCTTGAATTGTTGACCCTTACATAATGACTATGACCTAACACTATGCTTGTTAAACTTCCATTAGATTTGGTTTGATCCTTTTGCATAGGCTAGCATGCTACAAAGACTTCCACTTCTTGGAACTCTTCAACAAGGTTTTCTTCATACCTTCACCAAGCATTGTGCTTTGTGGCTAAGAATACTGCATATGAGGATTGTCACACCATTTGACAAGGATTTACTATGAGCTAACTTTTCCATTTTATTTTTCATTTTCCTTAACTGTCATTTGCTAGGGTATTGTTACCTTTTTTATTTTAGTCCTCCTTTCATCTTGAGAACTTAGAATAAAATCATCATTCACACCATTATTCTACCTACTAACCTGGTCACTAACTTCATTCACAAAGAGCATTGCTTTCATATCTACTTTTCCATTTTACTGCCCTGCACAACTTGATGTTCCTTGACACTTAACACTATCCATAAAAACTAACATATTGCTTAGAAGACCAAAAAATTATCTTGCTACTGTTATGGTTCATGGTATCTCCTAGTTTTCCATATCTTCCATGATGGTTGTTCTTCTGTTTAGTATGCATGTGAACTGATTGCTTCTAGCAACCCTGTTACAACAATGATTTTAGCCCATTTATAAGCCCCTAATTGGTTGAGTAGTTACCCCATGACTTTGACTATTTCCTATACTTCATATCCCTGAACTTTGAGGGAAGACTAGCCACAACCCTTTTGATAAATGTAATGCACTTGTGCATAGTCATGATACGTAATCATGGCCATTTTTTTCTTTTCAATAAACTACCTTGTTACAATCTTTCATAGACTATCATACACTATGCATCTTTCATTTGGGAATTTGGACTATCATGTGATCACTAGGGAATAATTATTTTAATGAAACTTCAAAGTAACAGTAGTTGTATCCATAAGAAGGTGACAATAATTGTTCCTCATAAATCTGGCCACTTAAAAAATGACTCTTGTCCTCATTTATGGGCATTGACATTTGACTCTAGCTCCTCTTTATGACATATGGTGATTGACCCTTGGATTTGATTGTCCTTACAACCATGCACTTGGTATCTTTGTTTGTAGACTTGTAGATTATTATGTGTCATGCTTTTCAACAACCTCTATGACTATCTTGTTACAAGGTTATCACAAATGCATATGGTTTTACTATTGCTTTACACATAGGTACCCCTCATTCTTTGAATTTTACATGCTCACAACTATATAAAATGGTGTAAGACTCCTTGGCCCTCTCCATTTGGATAATGCAAAGTCTCCATATCACCTGATAAAGATATATAGCATAGTAAGTAATATTTTGCATAGATTCCAATATATTACTCAAAGATGCATGAGAATTATCCCCAACATGCTTTAGTATAATATCATCCTCAACCTGGGAAGTCGATTGTTCAGCTGCTCTAATTATACTATCCTAAAATTAACTTCTTTAGGGTAAAAAAGAGAGCAAACAATAAGAAGATAAAGAGTTGGGGTTGCTAAAAACACTGATAGGGTTAGAGTTTCCAACTTCAACCATTGTTGGAGCACTGATTGGGTTGAAGTTGCTACAGAGAAAGACAAAATTGGAACTTGGAGAAACAAACCATTTATCAAATATTTTTTGGCCCCATGATTGTCATTGCACCAAAAGATCAACCTGTTAATGATCAATACAATCGCTAGAGTTAACGGATACATGAGAGGTGGTTAGTCCATGTCACAAATCTCAAGGGGAGTGCTAACCAATTGCCAACAATCTCCCCCTTAGCATTACTCGAGGGGATTTGAACCCGACACCTTTGACTTTGATACCAATTTTTGGCCCCACAGTTTCCATTCAACCAAAAGATCAACCTATTAATGCCTGATACAACCGCCAGAGTTAATGGATTCACGGGAGGCGATTAGTCCATGTCACGAATCCCAAGGGGAGTGCTGACCAACTACTAACAAGATTGGCCTGTGAGAATATTATAGACTAACAAGGCCTATTGGAGATTTAGGACACACAAAATTTCTTAAGGACATACTACTTATAGATAATCCCCTTTGAAGAGTGGAACCTAGTTGCAATAAAAACATACTAATGGTGCAGATTGCCACCACATCCTAAGATGTTTTGTGTATGGTACATGCACCATTTTGATGATAGAAATAAAATCATGGACACAACTACTACTACCAGATCTTTGCAACATGAACCCTGCACACTAAAAACACAAATAATGTTAAATAAATCCCCTTTTATAGGGTGTAACTCATTATTGATTAGTCATGCCAAGACAAGGTAGTTAGCAAACTCTGATTTGTTAATTTGAAGTGTCGCATCATTTGGGTCACATCCCATATTTTCTAGCACATTTGCTACATTATTGCCCTCTCTGTAGCAATGATTAAGCTGGTAAGATTCAAAGCCTTGTAATAGTTTGAAGCCTTGGTTCAGAATGGAACTTAACAACCAACTAATTGAGTTTGTTTTCTTACATGTGTTGATTATGATCATAGAATCACCCTCAATCCATATATTCTTAATGCCTATTGTCTTTGACAGTTTCAGACCTATAAGTAATGCTTGTGCCTCTGCCTGATTATCCATTTGACAATTTTAATGCGAGAGCACTAATAATTGTAAGGAAGCTAAGGTAGTGGAACAACTTCCTACACTAATCTTGAGAGGAGGATAGTGCAAAGCTTTACATATCTTTTCAATAGTTATAGAAGCTTAAACAAAATATACATAAATATCATGCATACCACAACACAATGATTTATGTGGGGAAAACCCTTTCAGGAGAAAAACCCCACACTCCAAAAGCCACCCAATAAACTATTTAGAAATTACAAATATTACAATATACTTGTAGAGCAAGCTTCTCATACGAGTATCACCAACTAGAGATCTAGAGGCAACATGACCGCTATCAAACTCTCAGAATACATCACAATACCCAACTATAATACAACACCCTCATAAAATAGGGTTTCCTTCTAGGGAAAGTCAAGCCAACAAAACATCTACCATTAGATCTGAGACCTGATGATGAATAGTCCATATTTACAATAATAAAATATATATAAGATTTGGCAGGGGGTACCCCCTACAACCCCCCCCCCCTCGCGCTTACTTATCAATCGTAAACCTTATCTAATTGCAAGGTTGAGACACATTTTCCAAACAATAATATTGCCTGAATGATTCCTTAATACACAACCTACCCCAGATATACTTGGGTTCCTACGAGAGGCCCCATCAAAGTTGAGTTTTTCCACTCCCAATGGAGATGGGTTCCACACTACACTGTTAGGGGTTGGATTTGGTTTTTGATGTCCATGTTCCAAGATTTGGCAGATGAATCATTTCCCACTAAGAAGATATTTTTACATCCCAATTTGAGGATATTTTTCCCAAGCCATTTGATTTATATGCATTATACATTACTTATTCATAAATTGATCTTTCAATTTTACATATTACTTCTTCCATCGTATAGCATTCCTTTTCAAATATTTTTTGTTCCTTTCCCACCATAAGCACCATATCAATCTTGAAGGGCTTATTATCCAAATTGAGAATAAAGAGTCTTTATTCAATATTGGCCATGAGGAAAAAATTGCTAACAGAGAATCTTGAAGATGTGTATCCCAATTTAATTTATTTTGTAACCATGACCAACACTGTTGTGATTATTTGTAAGTTAATAAAATATGTTATATATCTTACTCTTTTTGGCCACATGATACACAATTAAAGGGTGAAAATATTTATAGTTTGACCAATCTCTCACAAGTAAGGATGTATTTATTTAATGCCAACCATGTAAACATCCCTTCTTTTGGGAGAATGGAAGAGTTCCAACATAATTTGTGAGGCCAATTTTTAGATTCATTGTTCCCTTGTTAGATGATTGATGAGTAACCTAGGCTGAATTTATAACTACCTGACTAGAAAGATGCCCAAATGAGTGTGTCAAGATCCTTGAAAAAAATATTTGCCTCTGTTGTAAAAGTTTAGACAACTGCAACTTTTGATTTGCTAGGAAGCTACAACCAATGCAATTTTTCCATTTTGCATTTGAAATAAGGTTATCTTCCAACATAAGGTAGTCTTTTACTTTTGAGCCCCAATTTTTCTTTAAGTATACCCTTGCTTCTTCTAATCCTTCAATTTTGGATAGTGGTGGGAAGTCGTTCTAGGAGTTATCCCAGAACAACGCTTTCCCCCCATTATTTATGGACCACGTTAAATGTGGAATGATGAATTCTCTACAAGTTATGATAAAATTACACATTTTAGAACCCTTTTGGAGGGTTTTCCATTGTAAATATTCATTTGGGAACTGCGGAATCCATATATTTTCTTTGCATGATTCTAGCCCACTTGGAAGATGGTTTTGTAAAAAACATTCCATGCTAGTTTGGCTCCCAATGCCAAATTTCCTACCTCTAGGTTATGTAATTCAACCCCTCCATATTTTTTTATCTTCATAGAGTTTGTTACATGAAACTAAAGGAATTTTACTATTTTTCTTGCTGTCAAGGTTCCCATGCTAGAGGAATTTTCTAATGCCTTGCTCTATATTCATTATTAGGTGAAATTTAAGGAATATGAGTGACCTTCAACTAGTATTTGATAATTTCAAGAATGTATGCACAATCTTTATCCAATTCTAGATAAATTAAGGTGTTTACAAAAATATTTATAGGAGTGGATGAAATATGTCTTATAATTACTATGATTGGGAGGTTTTCTTCAATCTATATTTCCTTGAATCTATGCAAGGAAATGATATTATTAATATACTTTAGAGAAAATTGAATGATGATTTTTTCAAGAGTTTATCTAGCTTTCCTCAACTTGTGTGTATCTTGTTGGATTGAAACCTAAGATGTAGCTAGAAAGGGAAACCTATCACTTGTTGTATCATACTTTCTTTGTTGAGCCACTAGAAATAAATTTCAATTAGATATTTGCACATTGTAAAGACAATCAAATAAATTTAGAATGAAGCTATTGTTAGACTAAATAAAGGTTAAAGAAGCTCTTAGAAACATAAAGCCTAAATTCAAGTCATGAACAATAATTGGAAGGAAAATTTAAGTACTTTATTTTTGGAATTTTTAGAGTCTACTTGTACATGCCCCAAAAAAGTAATGTTTGCATTTCTTAGTGTTGAGAAACAAGGTGAAACTAAACTGCTAAGAATTAAGAATGTGTTTACAAATTTGAAATAAGGATTATCCAATATGATAATGTGTTTGGTACATTCAACATAAAAGCATAAAATTAGTAATACCAAAGATAACACTAGATTTACATCAAGAAACCCTTTCAGGAAAAAACTCCACACGAGAAAGAGGGAAATAATGTTATTTTTCAAAGAGATGTATACAAAAATACTCTTTACTTCAATTCCTTGAGAAATCCGACAACACCTAAATACATACAACTCAATCATATAACTACTATCTCATGACTCTGACATATAGAATGTTGTGAGAGGGAAAACCACTAGAGTAACCCAAAACAAGAGGAAAAAACCACCTACAAAAATCCATGCCTAGAATAATGAGAAGCTAATAAACATAGTAAAATAATAATTAACTTCACATGGATCTCACATGGGTGCCTATCCCATAACCAATCAAAATTGTAACTCCCTAATCCACCATAACTCTCTAATGGCTCTAACAACTCCATAAACAACACATGAAAATACATGCACACTTGGGTGCCCAACTTTGGATAACATGCAAATTAAAATGTCAACATGCAACCACATGCAAGATCAAGATCAAGATTTCAGTCAAGTCAAGAAAATATCCCCTAGAACACTTTCCAAAGAATATAGGGAAAAACATATTGTATCCCAAATACTTCATAATGAAACAAAGAAAAATATGGTTGTTTGTGGATGATGTGAAAATATTATATGATGTGGATGGACCTATTTTCCTTTATTTCATTAGGAAATGAGATCCCCATAAAGAATTGACTTACAACCCTTAGGTGAGTCAACTTAATAAGGGAATATGTTAATTTCCTTATGATTGAGGATGGGGATATCAATTTGAAAAACACTTTTGGGAGAAAAACTAAAAATAGTAAATCACCACAATTATGCAAGCTAACACTTGGATCTTTAATTTAAAGCATAATACAAAAAGAAACATCAAACTTTCGGTAGATTTGGAAATGGTAGAGTGATGTGTACTTGTCACTAAAATGCAACTTTTGAAGGCTGACTAGGACTCATTCGCCCATGGGTGAATGTGTCTTTGTGCAAATGTTTTACTCATTTTTTAGGATCCTTTGGTTTCATTCTATAGCTTCTGTTTGATCTAGGTTTCAATGTTGAACAGTCAGAAATAAATTCTATAGGTGAGATTCCATGGATTGACAACAATATTGACAACTTTTTGCAACTTTGAGATATTCAATCCTTCTTCAACCTATAAACATGCACATTCAAAAGGAGGAGAAAAATATTTATTTTTGGTGGATGGGGGTTTTCCTTGGTCAAAACCCATTTTGGTAATTAAACCTTGAATTGAAATAATGAAACATGAAAGGAATGATGAATGAATAATTGTTATGTTGCAACTCACCAAACCCTTGAATAAACCTTTGGAAGACTGAAATATTGATCTTTATCTTGCACAAAATGAATTCAATCGATGTGGATCTTGATACTTGAATCCTGAATTGAATATTTGGCTTGGATCTTTGAAACCTACATCACAATGTTAGCTCCAAAACCATGCATGATGCATAAGACCTTGACATGATGCTTGAGATATTGATTGCTGCAATAAATCATTGATAAATATACTCTTAAATGCTCTTGATGATAACATTTCCTCTTGTGAAATTTTCCTTCTTACTAGATGATAATTGTTAGACTTGAGTTGATAAAAAGACCTTGTATTTATAGGTATCTATCCTTAATTTCCTGAAAATTAAACATTACAAGCTAACATTGAATTTTGAATATGAGGACATTAAAATATCGCCAAAAAATATTTTAAATTTGGTTTCAAAGGCCTAGGGAGGATCCAAGGTCCCTATTCTTGGAACACACATTGCTCAAGGTAATTACTTATGTGTTGGCATTAATTGTTGTCAGGCTTCCCCTTCGAAAAATGTAATTTATTAGTCTTGTAGATGTAAAATAGGGTTTATTAAGTCAAAATTAAGTCCAATTTAATTGAGGGGACCCAAACAAAGTGTGAAATTGTAAATGAGTACATTTTCCTACACTAGATTTAGCCCCCACTTTAGTGAGAGGATGACCATGTGTCAAACTCACACTAAAGTTGAAAATAAAGAGAGGTCTAATTGTACAACTGTTGGAAAGATAAGATGACAAAGGTCAAGGAGGATGATCAAGCCCCCAAGATATAAGATCTCATGGAAAACCAACAAAGGCATAAGGAGACACATGCCTATGTTTTATACGCAACAACAATGACAAGATACTCAATCATACAATGTCAAAGACTTAAAGAAAGAAAGAAAAAAAAGGGTGGATCAAGACTCAACTGCTTTTCCATCTGGATATGGATCAATACTTTGTTATTTGTCCAAAAATGTTTACAAGTGAAAACCCGTTGTTCACTATGCAAAAAAAATGCACTTACATGGGCTAGTGAAATCTAATGTCCACTAGGTGAGCCCCGGGAAGTGGCTAACTAACCATACCAAAGTTATACCTCTTGATAACTTTGATAAGGTGCCACACAAAATTAACTTTGAGCTTCATAAGGCTAGCAAGATGCATTATGCTAGACACTTATGAACAAAAATCACTCCACTAGCAAGCAAGGTGTGTGATTCTTGGTGGCCATGAAAAAGGGTTGTAACTTCGAGCTTCACAAGGCTAGCAAGCTTCATTATGCTAGGCATTCACGAAAAAAATGAAAATAGGATGAGACATGTTTAGAGGGGTTTTGCTTAATGCATGTAAGGTCTCACCTTAGGGAACATCACACTTAGCATCACCACCAAGAGAGGACAATTCAAAGGATAAAAGATTCACAACTTAGGGAATGCAAACCATAGCATTACCACTAAGAGGAATGTCATATGCTAAGTAAGGTCACACTCTTGAAGGACATCAATCCCAATGTCACCAAGAAGAAGACATGTCACATGGATCAAGAAGACCACACTAAGAAACACAACTTATAGTAAAAAATGTCAAAATGATAATGCCAATGGGTAAAAGCACAAACCTGTGTCACACTTTATAAAGGTATCAACCAACAACAAAAAAAAGAAAAAAAACTTCGACCACATAAAAGTGGTTTTTATGTTTTGAATTTCAAAATGATGTAAACTAATGAAATGTAGAACTTTTGATGAAGTTAATTCCTGTAATTTTTTAGATTTAAAAAAATTGTTTTCATTACTTTTTTATCAATTTAAGAACAGATTTTGGAATACTAAAAATTTCATAAAAAAGTGACTTCATGGGCCATCAAGAAATAAATTAAAAAAAACTTCATTTCTCCTAATTTTTTTTTCTCCAAATAGGTAACTTCAATATCTTGTGCATGGAAAAAAAATCAAATTTTATGTATATTTCTCTCATAATAACATTTAAAGTCAAACTTGTCAGAATTCGACATTTTTCATGGGTCGTCAACTATTGTCTATTTTTTTAATCATTTTCAAAAAAAAAAATACCTTTTGAATAAGACTCTCTCTTGTGCCCCATATATTTAAAAAAAAATTAATATGTTTTACTATTTTTTAAATTTCTAATCAACCTCTTTTTAACTTTAACAAGCTACTTACATTATTTTAAAAATAAATATATTAAAACTAATCAAAATATTTAAAAAATTACATATTTGGATTCACCACTTGAGCTCTAAAAAGGGTATTTTTCTTTTTTGTAGACAAATCATTCTAAATGAAGAAGTACTTAGTTGAAGTTGAAAGTTTTAGAAAATTTTGAAAAAAGCTAAGTTGGCTACCAATTAGGATGCCACATAAGGATTTGGTAGAAAGGGTTTCGCAAACCCTTTCTATAAACCTCACACATTAAAAGTCCAATTTCAAAGCCAATTTCAAAGTAGGAAAAGGAAAATTTTTATTTTTTGGGATTCGGTGAAACTTATTCAAAACCCTGTGTACCACGTAAGCCATGTGGTTTCGGATGAAACCTATTCGACCAAAAACATTTCGCTTAGAACTATTTATTTGGTCGAAAGTGTGACACAACTTTGTGCTTTTACCCCAATGTATGTCCCCACTTTAAAGAAATTGCTAAACACCATGTTATAAGTAATTACTTTAAAGTAGACAATGATAAATGTTAAACAATAAAGAAGACATGATAGCTTATTTGGAAAACCCTATGTCAAGCATATGTTTCCAAATGAAGTTGCATCATGAAAAGG
This sequence comes from Sequoia sempervirens, assembly GCA_007258455.2. Classification (NCBI taxonomy): domain Eukaryota; kingdom Viridiplantae; phylum Streptophyta; class Pinopsida; order Cupressales; family Cupressaceae; genus Sequoia; species Sequoia sempervirens. The sequence goes on along the minus strand of VDFB02058242.1, from coordinate 672,581,572 downwards.
GGTTACCCCCAAATGAAATCCCAAACACATAAGGGATCCATGGATTTGGGGTCATCATATGTATTTTCTACAATGTTATTATAGAGCTCGAAAATGTCATTGTTCCCCAAATACTCATAGAACTGGAAGAATAACACATAGAGAGTGAAAACAACGAAAAGCTTTGGGTCAACATGGAAGAGACCTAAATGTCTCAACACCTTGCATTGTCCCCAAAAGGAAAACACAAGACAAGAGAAAAGATAAAGGTTTATGACATATAGAAGAATGTAGGTACAAATAGAGGAATGAACATAAAGACATGTCAAAAAGAACAATACAGGGGATCGCATTATGCACATACAATCACACACAAAGAACATGAAAAGAAGACAAATAAAATACTAGTATGACACATGCAAGACAAACTATAGCAGGTCATTTTCATCCCAATCTTGTTCATCATATGCATAAGGAAGATAACTATCCAAAGGGACAATGACAAGTGTTGTACTAGGAACATCACCCAGTTCAACATGTGGTGAGTCACTTTTTAGTAGGATCATTACGGTTTCCCTCATCCAAAGTCAAGGAAGTGAAAAACAACAAATTTAATTCACTAGGCACTTCTTCGTCAATTTTAGCAACATCATCATCATCATATAAGTTAATCACAATAGGAGGTCTAATGATAATATCCATGGAAGGTACTTATTCTTGTTGCGGCGAAGGTGGAGAATCATCATACATTGCTTGAGTTGTTGTCTGATCTTGAGGTGTTGATTCATCTTTTGCTTGTAACTAATGAGAAATAGCACAATGTCTACACCTATTCTCTCTAGCATTTTGATTCCTTTTTGTACGGTTTTCAAGTTGTGATTGTGTAGGAGCAAGTTTATCAACCATAGGTTTATTTTCTTCCCATAAGGGAGGAATGAAAGGAACTGTGGGAGGTTGTTCAACCACTTTCTCTTTAACTTTATAAAATTGTTTGATCTTGGGAGGAACAACATGATTATTTGGTTATCTCTTGATCCCTTATAGGAAATGGGTGAAGGATTTTCTATGGTTTGGTCTTGGTTACTTGGAAGGGTTGTTGGTTATATCATGGTCTCATCAATGATGGGAGGCTCAATCATGGGTTGAGGCAAATTGCTAAGGGATAAATCTTCTATACAATTTTCCTTAATTTTTTGATAAGATTTGAAAAAGAAGTCGTCGTGGGGCTTAATAGATTCCATAGGTTCAGGCCAAAAGGAAACTAGTGAGAAATTCCCACAGGAAGATAGAGGATTAAAACCACTATGATGCATAGTAAATATATGATTGTTAAAGGGAAACTTCAAGAATTTGTGAATGACCAATGGGACAACATTCGTTGAGTGAAGCCATGGGTAGCCTACCTTCACAGGAAATTGATTCGATGTCTGGATGATGGAGAATGAGACACTTAATTTTTTTGGTTGAATTTTTAAAGAAAAGTGATTAAACCTACCGTAGGAAACACAAAATCATTATGTGTTTTGATCCATGCTTTCAGTTGTTCATAAGTAAATTGATAAAGTTCATGCACAAACAAGAATTATTTGGTGGCCACGTTTTCTACACAGATGAGATCAATTAGTATCCCATTAGTAGGATTGTCATTTATTCTTATGGAAATGTAAAGAGGACCATCAGGTGCATGTTTAATTATATCATTTGATGAGAAAGAAATTTCAAGAGACATATTGGTTTGGCCCTTATGAGGTTGAACTTTAATGATTCCAATCATAGTAACCATAGGATTTTCCTCACTATCATTCATGTTGCCATCATTCATGTCAATATTCATCAAATAATTCTCGGTTTCACTAGCTTTGACAAAGGATATGTTATGATTTGGCATAGGATTAGTAAAGATTTGCAAATTTTGGTTGGGAAGGGCAATGAACTTATTACCTTCATCATTGACACAACCAATTTGTATGTGATTATAATTAATGAGGTCTTGCACAACATGTTTTAGATGCTTACAATGTTCCATATCATGTCCATTTTGACGATGAAAATGGAAAAAAGAATTTTGGTTATAGTTTAGAGGTAAAGGCTTACTAGGATCGGGAGCTCTAATAGGAGGTAAGGAAATTAAGTTCTTGTTTAAGAGCTGCAATATGATGGAATGAAGGGTATCAGGTACATGGGTGAATTGTCTACTCCTCTTCCTAAATGTATATGGATTTGTTATTTTTATAGCAGAAACTTGGGAGTCAACATGTTGAGTTGGTTGAGGGGAATTGAGTTGTATAAAGCTCTTATTTGGTTTCTTGAATGATTGGAAGTTGGTTTGAGACATGGATTTAGATTTTTCAAGATGGGTAGAGGGAGTTTTCACTTCATGAATACTAATAGAATTTTTGTAATCACAAAGGGTTGTACACGATCGTGTGAAGGAGGGAAATTTCATCATCCCAATCTTATCTTGAATCTTATGTTGCAAATTCTCAATGAATATTCATTGGATATCAAGATTGGGAATCTTAATGTTGATTTGTGAGTAAATAAATCGATAACGAGAGATAAAGTTAGTGACCTTTTCATCATCCTTTTGCTTACATTTCATTAAATCTATTAAGGTCATCTTGTGACCCCTGTGCACTTGGAAATGATTGAGAAAGGCATCCACAAGTTCATTAAATGAAAATATTGAGTTATTTGGTAAGCAACACAACAATTCCAAAGTGGTATCTTTCAAGGATCTAGGGAAGAGTTTAGCCAAGATTTTATCCTCAAAAATGAAGTCACTACACAAGGTTGTGTATGCGGAAACATGGCTAATAGGATCTCCTTTTCCACCATATTTCTCAAATATAGGAATCTCTATTCCTTGTGGCATTTGTGTTCTCAATATCTCCAAGGATAATGGGTTTCTTTTGACATATTGTGAAGGTTGACCTTTTTGATTTTGGTTCAATGTATCAATTTTATGTTGGAGGGATGAAACACTTTGCAAGAGTTGATTAAGGACATGATCATTATTTATGTTGTGAGATAGAGGTGAATAGGGTGGAGGTGTATATGTATTCGGAGGACAAATTAATTGTAAATTTGTGAGGGGAGATGGATTAGGAGATATGAGATTTGAATGCACAAAGCTAAAGGGATTCCTAGTGGAAACACCAAAGGTAGTATTGACATTTCTAGTGGGTTGTATGGTTGCAGTAACATGAGGATTGGTGTATGTAGGAATAGAGGTCATGGTTGTGGAAGGAGGAAAAAATTTGGGAGAAAAACTAAAAATAGTAAATCACCACAATTATGCAAGCTAACACTTTGATCTTCAATTTAAAGCATAATAAAGATAGAAACAACAAACTTTTGGCAGATCTAGAAATGGTAGAGTGATGTGTACCTATCACCAAAATACAGTTTTTGAAGGTTGTCTAGGACTCATTCTCCCATGGGTGAATGGGTCTCTATGCAAAGGTTTTACTCATCTTTTGGGATCCTCTAGTGTTATTCTATAGCTTCTGTTTGATCTGGGTTTCAATGTCGGACAATCAAAAATAAATTCTATAGTTGAGATTTCTTGAATTGAAAACAATATTGATAAATTTTTGCAACTTTGAGATATTCAATCCTTCTTAAACCTATAAACCTACACATTCACAAAGAGGAGAAAAATATTTAATTTTGGTGGATGGGGGTTTGCTCTTGTCAAACCCGTTTTTGGTAATAAAACCTTGAATTGAAATAATGAAACATGAAAGGAATGATGAATGAACAATTGCTATGTTGCAACTCACCAAACCCTTGAATAAACCTTTAGAAGACTGAAATATTGATCTTGATCTTGCATGAAATGGCTTCAATGGATGTGTATCTTGATACTTGAATCTTGACTTGAATCTTTGACTTGGATCTTTGAAACCTACATCACAATGTTAGCTCCAAAAACATGCATGATGCATAAGACCTTGACATGATACTTGAGATATTAATTGCTACAATAAATCATTGATACATATTCTCTTGAATGCTCTTGATCATAGTGTTTTCTCTTGTGAGATTTTCCTTCTTTCTAGATGATAATTGTTAGACTTGAGTTGATAAAAAGACCTTGTATTTATAGGTATCTATCCTTAATTTCTTGAAAATTAAATATTACAAGCCGACATTGAATTTTGAATTCAAGGAAATTAAAATACCAACAAAAACATATTTTAAATTTGGTTTCAAATGCCTAGGGATGACCCATTCACCCATGGGAAAATGGGTCTCAGGTCCCTATTCCTGGAACACACATTGCTCAAGGTAATTACTTATGTGTTGGAATTAATTGTTGTTGGGTTTCCCCTTTGGAAAATGTAATTTATTAGGCTTGTGCTAACTAACCATACCAAAGTTATACCTCTTGATAACTTTGATAAGGTGCCACACAATATGAACTTTGAGCTTCATAAGGCTATCAAGCTGCATTATGCTAGACACTTATGAACAAAAATGGCTCCACTGGCAAGCAAGGTGTGTTATTCTTGGTGGCCATGAAAATGGGTTGTAACTTCAAGCTTCACAAGGCTAGCAAGCTTTATTATGATAGGCACTCATGAAAAAAATACAAATAGGATGAGACATGTTCAAAGGGGTTTTTCTTAATGCATGTAAGGTCTCACCTTAGGGAACATCACACTTAACATCACCACCAAGAGAGGACAAGTCGAAGGATAAAAGATTCACAACTTAGGGAATGCAAACCATAGCATTACCACTAAGAGGAATATCGTATTGTAAGAAAGGTATCACTCTTGAAGGACATCAATCCCAATGTCACCAATAAGAAGAAACATCACATGGATCAAGAAGATTGCACTAAGAAACATGAGTTATAGTCAAAAATATCAAAATGATAATGCTAATGTATGTCGCCACTTTAAATAAATTGCTAAACACCATGTTGTGAGCAATTACTTTAAAGTAGAAAATGATAAATTGTAAACAATACATAAGACATGAGAGCTTATTTGGAAGGCCCTATGTCAAACATATGTTTCCAAATAAATTTGTGTCATGAAAAGGGGTTTCCCCCAAATGAAATCCCAAACACATAATGGATCCATGGATTTGGGTTCAATGCATATCTTTGCTACAATTTTATTATAGAGCTCGAAAATTATCATTCCCCAAATACTTGTAGAACTGGAAGAATGACGCGTAGAGAGTGAAAACAAAGAAAAGATTTCGGGTCAACATGGAAGAGACCTAAATGCCTCAATGCCTTGCATCATCCCCAAAAGGAAAACACAAGACAAGAGAAAAGATAAAGGTTTACGACATATAGAAGAATGTAGGTACAAATAGAGGAATGAACATAAAGGCATGTCAAAAAAAATGATATGGAGGATCACATTATGCACATACAATCACACACAAAGAAAATAAAAAGAAGACAAATGATAAGTATTGTACTAGGGACATCACTAGGTTCAACACGTGGTGAGTCACTCTTTTTAGGAGGATCATCACAGTTTCCCTCATCCAAAGTCAAGGAAGTGGAAAACAAAAAAATTAATTCACCACACACTTCTTTATCAATTTTAGCGACATCATTATCATCATCCAAGTTAATCACAATAGGAGGTCTAATGATAATATATATGGAATGGTAATTTTTCTTGTTGTGGTCGAGATATAGGATTTTCTTGTTGCGAAGAAGGTGGAGAATCATCATACATTTATTGAGTTGTTGTATGATCTTTAGGTGTTGATTCATCTTTTTCTTGTAACTAACAAGCAATAGCACAACTACATCTAGGCTCTCTAGCATTTTGGTTCCTTTTTGTATGGTTTTCAAGTTGTGATTGTGTAGGAATGTGTTTATCAACCATAGGTTTATTTTCTTCCCATAAGGGAGGAACAGAAGGAACCATGGGAGGTTGTTTAACCACTTTCTCTTTAACTTTAGAAACTTGTTTGATCTTGGGAGGAAGAACAAGAATTATTTGGTTATCTCTTGGTCTCTTATAGGAAATGGGTAAAGGATTTACTATGGTCTAGTCTTGGTTACTTGGAAGGGTTGTTGGTTATATCATGGTCTCATCAATGATGGGAGTCTCAATCATGGGTTGAGTCATATTGCTAAGGGATAACTTTACTATGTGCTTTTCCTTAAAATTTTGATAAGATTTGAAAAATAAGTCATCACTGGGCTTAATAGGTTCCATAGGTTTAGTCCAAAAGGAATCCAATGAGAAATTCCCATGGGAAGATAGAGGATTAAAACCACTATGATGCAAGGTAAATATTTGATTGCTAAAGAGAAACTTCAAGAATTTGTGATGACCGATGGGATGACACTCATGGAGCAAAGCCATGGGTAGCCTATCTTCACAAGAAATTGATCCAACGTCGAGATGATGGAGAATAAGACACTTAATTGTTTTGGTCCAATTTTTAAATGAAGAGTGATTGAACCTATAATAGGGAACACAAAACCATTATGTTTTTTGATCCATGCTTTTAATTGTTCATAAGTATCTTGATAAATTTCATGCACAAATAAGAATTCTTCGGTGATCACATTTTTTATATAGATGGGATCAATTAGTATTCCATTAGTAGGCTTGTCATTGATTCTTCCGACAATGTAAAGAGGAACATCGGGTGCATGTTTAATTATGCCATTTGATGAGAAAGAAATGCCAAGAGAAATATTGGTTTGGCCCTTACGAGGTTGAATTCCAATGATTCCAATCATAGTATCTAGATAGGATTTTCCTCATTATAATCATTCATGTTGTCATCATTTGTGTCAAAATTCATCACATCATTCTTGGTTTCACTAGCTTTGACAAAGGAGATGTTATGATTTGGTATAGGATTGGTAAAGATTTACAAATTTTGGTTGGGAGGGGAAATGTACTTATTACCTTGATCATTGACACCACCAATTTGTATGTGATTAGAATCGATGAGGTCTTGCAAAACATGTTTAAGAGGCTTACAATGTTTCGTATCATGTCCATTTTGATAGTGAAAATGACAAAAGGAATTTTGGTTATATCTTGGAGGTAAAGACTTACTAGGATCAGGAGCTCTAATAGGAGGTAAGGAAATTAAGTTCTTGTTTAAGAGCTACAACATGATGGAATGAAGGGTATCAAGTAGAGGGGTAAATTGTTTACTCCTCTCCCTAAATGTATATGTAATTTTTTTTTATAGAAGCCACTTGGGAGTCAACATGTTTAGTTGGTTGAAGGGAATTGAGTTGTATAAATCCCTTATTTGGTTTTTTGAATGATTGGAAGTTGGTTTGAGACATGGATTCATATTTTTTAGGATGATTAGAGGGATTTTTCACTTCATGAATACTAACCAAATTTTGGTAATCATGAAGGGATGTACACAATTGTGTGAAGGAGGGAAATTTCATCTCCTAATCTTATCTTGAATCTTATATTGAAAATTCTCAATGAACATTCGTTAGAGATCAGGATCGAGAATCTTAATGTTGATTTATGAGTAAATCAATTGATAACGGGAGATAAAGTCAATGACCTTTTCATCATCCTTTTGCTTACATTTCATTAAATCTGCTAAGGTCATCTTGGGACCCATGGGCACTTGGAAATGATTGAGAAAGGCATCCACAAGTTCATTGAATGAACGTATTGACTTATTTGGTAAGGAACAAAACCATTCCAAAGCAGTATCTTTCAAGGATCTAGGGAAGAGTTTAGCCAATAGTTTATCCTCAAAAATGGCTAATAGGATCTCCTTTTCCACCATATTTCTCAAATATAGGAATCTTTATGCCTTTTGGCATTTTTGTTCTCAATATCTCCAAGGATAATGGGTTTCTTTTGACATATTATGAAGGTTGGCTTATTTTATTTTGGTTCAATGTAGCAATTTGTTGTTGGAGGGATGAAACACTTTGCAAGAGTTGGTTAAGGGAAATATCATTGTTTGTGTTGTGAGATGGAGATGAATAGGTTGGAGGTGTATATGTATTCAAAAGAAAAATGATTGTGAATTTGTGAGGGGATATGGATTAGGAGATATGAGATTTGAATGCACAAAGCTAAAGGGATTCCCAGTGGAAACACCTAAGGTAGTATTGGCATTGCTAGTGGGTTGTATGGTTGTAGTAACATGAGGATTGGTGTATGTGGGAATAGAGGTCATGGTTGTGGAAGGAGGAATTGGATTTCCACCTTGACTTTGAGTGTACACCAAAGCTTGAGAAAAAATGGTTGTTGTAGGGACATGTTTATCAATAATGTGAGCTAGGCTACACATAATATCTATTCCATGTTCGTTCTCAAGCATCTTCCTCATGTTATCTATGGCAATAATCGCACTACAAGCAATGTATTCAGAACTCACAAAGTTTTGCAATTTCTCTAAATCTTCATTCATTTGTCTTAGTTCTTCTTGAGGGACATTAGCAACCATTTATTCAACATTAGTAATATTGGTTTTTGGTAAAGATTTCATAGGAAATGAGGTGTTAAGGGTATGGTCCATGATGGGTTGACTAGTGTCAACACTATGAGTGAAAGAGCTAGAGAACTCAAGATCCACGGTGGATGTGCTAGCGCGGGATGACATGATTCTAAAGCTACATCTCACTAGAGTATTGGAAATAGGACACCAAGTTGTGAAGCTCATACAAGTTTCACCAAACCCAAGGTGCACCCAAAATGGAGAATAGGCAATGAATAATCAACAATATGAAGTGTAAATCAAAGAGATAGTAATTTCTAGATTTTAAACAAGATAGTTTATTGATTATGCTATGCAAAAATCTAAAAATGATGTCTTTTAATTCTTTTTTATATATATTTGAAATGCACTTGAATTGATCAATTAACCTTAATTTAAATGATTGTAGAGAACAAAAATTCTAGAAACTGAAACTGAAACCTACATGTAGAAACAAAAAATGCAAACAAAGTTTTTAGTGCCCAGAAATTTAGAAACAAGCTTGATTGGGGACTCATTCGCCCATGGGCGAATGGGTCTTTTGTCAGGGATTTTAAAAATTAAATTATAAATTTCTGAATTGATGTTTATGTTTCCAGATTCTAGTTGCAGACAGGTAATTACAATTTCAAATTTCTAGCAAATTAGAGTTAAATGCAAGTGTGAAATGATGCTAAATGACAAGCAAAAATACCAAATTTGAGATGCAATTTTGATTCAATTTTCTAATTTAAGTGACTGATCATGCAATGTTATGTAAGAACTATACAAAATGAGTCTAACACTATACCAAATTTTGTGAATTTTTGTTACACCCCATTGTGCGTTTACCTATTTACTATTACTATGATGGGTTAAATACTGAATAAATGAATGTGATTGTATTTTTTATTGAAAAATGTGTGATTGCACTCTATTTATATATATTTTTTGGAAAAATATGAACGAAAGTTAAATTGGTTTGATGTTATGATTAAATGTTATGAATGATGATTTAATTTGGTATTCTTATTATGAAAAGAATATATATGCAAATGATCATTTTGATGAACAACTAACTATCATTGCAATGTTCTAAGTTGAATGAAAATATAGGGATCAAGCCTTTGGAAGGGAGGGGAAGTATCACCCAAGAGAAGTGATTAGTTGGGTATCAGTTAAACGAAGCCTAACTGAGATTTTTCACACACACACACAAATAGATTGGTCCAGTTGAGTCACAGTTCGGGAAATTGGAAAGTTATCCCTTAGTTTTGTTTGTGATTGAATTTGGGAAGGTTTATGAATTTGTTGTGAATGTTCTTGTTGTGATATTGTTGAGTTTCCTTTCTGCTTGTGATTTCTTTCTTATATGTTCTTTTTTCAATTGATGAGATATATATACATGGAATGTATATATATATGTATACATGTACATGTCAATGATAAACCCATACATGTGAGTTAATACATGTATTGTCAAAAAAATTCACCGGTGAAATTTTCACACTTGTTTGGGCCCTCGTAAAATTGATCTTAATTATGCCTTAAATTAGTGTTGTAATGTGTTTAACACACTCACATTAGGTCTTGGGCCCTTGTGAAATAAATGAACTTAATTGTACCTTATTTTAGAGTGTTGTAAAGTGTTATAACACACTTTCACACTTTTCTAGGGTTTTATTAAATAATTGGGCTTCTTTATGCTTTAATTGGCCTCATTTTGCATCCACAAGCCTTAATTTATGCATCTTTTTAGGATAATCCTGACATAAATTAGCATCCAATCAAAATTCAAATGTTTTTAGGTTGTGTGGCCCATATTTAGTGATGTCAGACTCATACGCCACCTTGGGCATATCAGTCCCACCTAGGGTTTTGGGTCCTAATCTTGATTTTCACCTTTCTAAGCATTTTTTAAATTGGTCTCATAATTTATGCCTAGTGGGACTCATACACCACAGGCATATGAGTCTCATGTGGCTAAAAATTAAAATTAATTCAAATTCTTGGTGGGATTTTATCCTCTAGATCGATGTCGGCTTATAGTGTTGTAATTTGGGAAATTTGCATAATTAAGTATAAATACAAAGGTTCTTTCACTCATTTTCACCCAAGACTTTTGTGAGAGCATTCATAATAGAAAATTGGAGTTCAAGAACATTCAATTGTTTCAAGAGAGCATTCAAGGGTAGATTATCAAGCATTTTAAGCATTATTCAAGCATCAAGCATCATGTCAAAGTCTTCATGCATCATGTTTTTTTTGAGCTACAATTGTGATGTAGGGTTTATGATTCAAGCTAGCATTCAACTCAAGATCTATTACATTCAAGCAAGAGTCAAGATCTACATCCATTGGAGCCATCATATTCATGTTTTCATCCTCTTATTGCTAGGGTTTGGTGAGTTGCAACATCATATTTTTTCTATTCATCAATCTCCATTCTATTTCATTTCATTTCAAGGCTTGATTACCAAAATGGGGTTTCACCAAGGCAAACCCCTTTCCACTAACAAAACAACATTTTACCCTCTCTTTAGTGTGTGATTTGTAGGTCTACATTGAAGAGCGCATTGAGAAATTTTGAAGAGTTGTCAAAGTTGTCACCTTGCATTGAGATCATTGGAAGACTTCTCTGGGGTTGTAAATCGAGGTTTGGATCCGAGAATCAATTGGAAAAGGACATAGAAGACATTGAGGGGCGGTCGGACTTTGAATCTTCAAAAACCCTATAAGCTGGTGATCTGATTCGGCATATGAGTCCCAGTATAGGTAATTTTTAGGTTTTGCAGTTCTAGACACCCATTTGCCAGATTTCAGTTTCTGCACAGAAACCCTAATCTAGGACTAAATCACCCAAACTGGTGTATGAGTCCTAGTAGGTATTAAAATTAGAATTTTTAGCATTTCAGGCTTCCATCCAATCATCTCCAGATTTTTAGGTGCACACATTTCATCTTGCAACTTTTTGTTATGATTTTCATGCATTTTTAGGTCATTTAGTGAAAGATTGAATCTTACTAGGTTTAAGCATTTTGATTTGCATTGCATTTGTCTTTCCAAGCCCTAGCTTGGTGGTGAAACCCTCATTAGTTTATAATCAGACCCTTGGATATCCCTATTGCAAGATCTCTTCCTCCTTTATATACCTAGGATTGAGATATCTAGGGTTATCCTTGAATGAGAGAGTGTGAAGATTGTTATTTTATCTCCCAAGCATAGAATCATACAAAATTCAACCTTTCAATACATACATGAGTATACATAGGTAGACGTACCTACACATGCTCATGGACGGATTGCTCATGGGCATGAGAATGTCGAATGGATAATAAGACATGTATATATATGTATATATAGATCGTATGCATATATATTTATCAATGAGTTGTAAATATGTACTATTGATTGTATAAGCGAATGTATATATAGATATATGCATTTGAAATACCGAATAATATATATTTACTATTATGTGAGTGATGGATATATATAAATATATATATACATATACATATATATATGTATGGATATATATATATATATATATATATTGTTATTGATTAAGTGTTGTATGTTTAAATGAAGCGATGTTATTTCTATGAAATAGAGTGCATAATTTATATCATAAAGTGTGCATTATGTATAAATGATAATGCATCATATTATACATGCTTGATGGCAACGCTATAGTCCTTTAATGTGCATTGACCAACCTACAAATACAACGTATTATATATGAAGACTCAGCCAAAAGTTATATGAGATATTTGAGGAGTATTTAAATGTTGACTTGGTCTTAGCTCAACAAACACCAAAATGCATGATAGAAGCTATAGGTGGTGCCAAAATATGAAAACTATATTGCAAGTAGAATTCTAAACTGTAATCTTTGTCCAGTGATGGAAGACCAAGTAAAATGTGGAATGTGCTATGTTAAAGCTGGCATATTTGGAGTTGACATGTTTATCTTTCATCTTGCATTTCTAAAATGAATTCTTGCTGTCTCCGTTTCAATCAATATGTTGCTCTATTTTGATGAGTAATTATTTTAAATGTTTCCACCAATTGGAATTATTTGTTGAGTCGAACTTTATATTTTGAGAAGTGTCATTCAACATAGCTTATTTGTAGCCAACTAAGTCTCATATTTCTATATAAATAGGGGTGAAGATTACTTCATTTGGATGTATTATTCAATTGCATTATATTGTTTTTAGTCTAAGTTATTCTTGTTAAGTTGAGAGTTGTTTGTGAGGGATGTTAACAGAGAGTTATTGTGAGAATTTCTATGTGGATTGGGAGAATTACTGAGGAGTCTTGGAGTGGATTGAGCTTGGAAGTCAGTTTATTTCATTTGAGAATTAGCATTTTACAGGCATGTTATTATGTCCTCTTATAATATTTATGTATTTGAAAATATTGAAGGTTGATGTTGTCTTGTGTGTTGAAGTGCAATGATTTGCTAGGTTAGGGAAAGATTGTGTTTGAAAGAATCTTAACCTACTTAATTCTTATGAACCTTATTTGATTTTTTGTACATACTCCATATTAAGGAGTGGATGCATTCATTAGTATTATATACTAGGAAAGAGTAAGCTTAGAATAACTTATGAAGTATTTGTTTTCAATTTATTTGAGTAATCTGAACTATAGAAAGTTCATTGATTACCTCAGAACTAGATTGTTACATGAAGAAAGTAGCTTATGTGTTACATTTACATAGTAGGAATATTATAATCGTAGGTTGTTCCTGGGGTTAAAGATTACCTTAAGAAGGGAATTGCCTATGCATAGTACATGCATGGTCATTAACCAAATCGAGCTAAGGTAGTGGGTGAAGAGATGAATTTTTATATGAAACTTTGGCCAAAGTAGTGTAAGTAGTCACTGTTTACACTGTCAATTCACTGTGTCTAGTATAGACATTCTATTTCGGGATTTTCATACTTGTAGGTGTAGCTATCGTATGATTAGGTTCTGGATTGTAGGGCACAACACTAAGCTCAAGAAGGCTATTTGTTATGGGGTTTTACCAACCAATCTCTTCGTTGAAGGGTAGGGCCATCTTGCCATATGTGGCAGATGTGTGGGGGACCACATTTGAGTCTGTGGTTAGTGAAAAAGCACTTGACTAATGTTTCTCCTCATCAGTTGGCAGTTGAGATTTGCAGGGGATTTCTTGGACCATTTGTTATTAGTGATAATGAAGCTCAAGGAGCTATGTATGTTTTCTTATAGCCATTTTATGGAAGTTGTAATCCAAGAAATATTATCTTGAGATTTTAATGTATTGGAAGGATTGTAATATTCAATTATAATGCAAATGGTGTGATCCCACAATATTGGTTTACAATTTTTGGCCAAACTGGACATTGAACTGAATTTTTTTAACTAAATCTTCACTTTCGAGCACCTATAACTACTAAACCATGAGAAATTTGAAGATTATGCAAAATAATGATTTGTGACATTTTGTCTATAGATTCTAAATATATATTTAAAAAAAAAATAGAATCAAATTGCATTTCTTTTTCCATCTCCTTTGAAAACTATTTTTTAATAGTAAACACCATTTTTAAGGAGTGATGTTCACCGTAAACAACATAACTTTTTTCTATGAAGGATAAAATTTTATTGTTTTTGAATTTAGCTTTGTAACTACGATATCTAGCATGTTCATTTGGTTTTATAGTGTTTTATTGAATATTTTTTCTTAATTAAGTGTTGAAGTCAAACCAATTACAATTTAGACATATGTGGACCGTATACAACATAAAAAGAAAATTATGTATCGAAATTCAATTTTTTATACTGGATCAAGGACATCAATACCTAGCATGAACATATTTTTCAGATTTTTTTTTATAATCTACTATTTTTCCACATGTGCATAACAGAGAGCTTGATTTTCAGTGCAAAACCTACGTTTAATTGAACTAAAACAAATACATAATAAAACCAAAATGTATTAAAATTATATTCAATGGATAGCTTGTTTTGAGGACTACCATCATCCAGTTGGGTCTATGAAGTTTCCTCCATTTTCATCCTCAACCCGAGCTTTGAAAGGAAAAATTTTGCAAAAATTTGGTAGAAGAGGGGGAGAAGGGAAAAAAAGGGGGGTTCGCTCAAATCCCCCTTCGAGTGAACCCTCCTTGACCCTTTCAAGTGAAGGGGGTTCGCTCAAAGGGGGGTTCAAGCAAACCCCCCTTTGTCTTGACTTTCCCTTTGATTTCATTTTAAAATACTTGCAAAAAAAGGTCACATCATAAAAAGGGGGTTTGCCTGAAGGTGGATTAGAGTGAACCCCTTTAGGGTTAGAGCGAACACCTCCTTCGTGCAAGCCCCAAAAACTTGAAATTTTCTTCATCAAGGCATTTTTCAATTTTCCTTCCTCAACGGAATTGTAAACCAGTATTGTGGGATCACCCAATGGAAATTTTGGAATATGTGTTATTTCAGATGTGCATATAGTCTTTGAAATAGAAGAAAAGTTTTATTTCTATGAGTTTTGAACATAGTTATTTACTTGAGGTTAAAATTTACTGAATTTACTTTTGTTGAGCAATTGAAATGTTACAATTTTTAGATTTTCAACAATGCCAAAATGCACTTTAACACCCTAAAATGCAAATCAAACTAATGCAAGTTTGAGAGATCTAAAAATGCAAACTAATGCAAAAGAATGCAAATCTAGATCTAAGGTTGCAAATCAGGAATTATGATGTTCAAAAGTCAGGTTCACCAAAATGAAACAAATAAAAATATGGGGGGCGTGTAGCTGATGTGAAATATGTATATGATGTGGATGGACCTATTTTCCTTTATTTCATTAGGAAATGAGATTCCCACAAAGAATTGACTTACAACCTTTAGGTGAGTCAAGTTAATGAGGGAATTTGTTGATTTCCTTATGATTGAGGATGGGGGTGTCAGTCTGAACAATACTTTTGAAAAAAAAAAGAAAGTAAATCACCACAATTATGCAAGCTAACACTTGGATCTTCAATTTAAAGCATGATACAAATAGAAACAACAAATTTTTGTAGATCTGGAAAAGACAGAGTGATGTGTACCTATCACCAAAATGCAGTTTCTGAAGGTTGTCTAGGATTCATTCACCCATGGGAAAATAGGTCTCTGTGTAGAGATTTTACTTACTTTCAGGGTCCTCTGGTGTCAGTATGTAGCTTCTATTTGAGCTAGGTTTCAATGTCAAATAGTCAGAAATAAAGTTTGTAGGTGAGATTTTGTGGATTGACAACAATATTGAAATTTTTTTGCAGCTTTGCCACTTTGAAACTTTGAGATATTCAATCCTTCTTCAACCTATAAACCTGCACATTCACAAAGAGGAGAATTTTATTTTTTTGGTGGATGGGGGTTTGCCTTGGTCAAACCCCATTTTGGTAATTAAACCTTGAATTAAAATAATGAAACATGAAAGGAATGATGAATGAACAATTGCTATGTTGCAACTCACCAAACCCTTGAATAAACCTTTGGAAGATTGAAATCTTGATCTTGATCTTGCATGAAATGACTTCAATGGATGTGGATCTTGATACTTGAATCTTTGACTTGGATCTTTGAAACCTACATCACAATGTTAGCTCCAAAAACATTCATGATGCATAAGACCTTGACATGATGCTTGAGATCTTGATTGTTGCAATAAATCATTGATAAATTTGCTCCTGGATGCTCTTGATCATAATATTTTCTCTTGTGAAATTTTCCTTCTTGCTAGTTGATAATTGTTAGACTTGAGTTGATAAAAAGACCTTGTATTTATAGGTATCTATCCTTAACTTCCCAAAAATTAAACATTACAATCCGACTTTTAATTTTGAATTTGAGCACATTAAAATACCATCAAAAAAATATTTTAAATTTGGTTTCAAAGGCCTAGGGAGGACCCATTCGCCCATGGGTGAATGGGTCACAGGTCCTTATTCTTGGAACACACATTGCTCAAGGTAATTTCTTATGTGATGTCATTAATTATTGTCGGGTTTCCCCTTTGAAAAATGTAATTTATTAGGCTTGCAGATGTAAAATAGGTATTATTAAAGCATAATTAAGTTCAATTTAATTGAGGGGACCCAAACAAAGTGTGAAAATTTAAAGGAGTACGTTTTCCTACACTACACATAAAAAACTATAATGAAAGCTAAAATTTTAAAACCCTAAACATTTCCTCATTGTTTTGATAAAGGGTAAAACAGTTTTATAGGGACCGAACCATTTACAACAGAAAAAAAAAAAAAAAAAGGACAAAAGTCCAAGACACAACCGAAAAGGAAAAACAAGAACAAGCAAAGTTTCGCAAAAGACTGGAAGGTCGACAAAAATCCAGCAGAAAAGCCAACAAAAAGACACAATAACCCAGAGTCTTCAGGACAGACTCTATCTCAGCCTCCAGGTTCTGCATATCTTGAACACCCTTCTTAAAGGTTTGAATCATTTGCGGAGTGGGAGGAGCCTTCCTCTTCAAATTGGCCCTGGTTCTCTTAGAAATGCCAGCATCCTCCTCCTGGTTTCTTTCGTTGATTTCCTCTAGATCAACCACCAAAGACCCCTGTTGAAACATTTCCTCATTGTTAAGAATCAACATGTCATTGATATACAAAATGGTAACAATACATTGATCAATAATCTAATTATAACAAGCATAATGATAAGATGTGGCTCTAAAATATCTCAACCTCAAAACATATTAATCAAATTATAATGTATCATATCCTAGATGATTGATTTAGACCATAAAGATACTCTTTAAACTCCAAACCATGCTCTCCTCATGCTTTATCATGACATGCTCTAGTTTTAATATGTAGATCTCTTCCTCTAACTCCCCATGTAAGAAAATTATCTTAAAATCCATTTTCTCAACATCAAACTTAAAATCGGTAACAAAAAACTATACAAATATAATGCATGTAGGATTTATAATAGAAGAAAATAACTCGCTAAAATCAATTCCCTCTCTCTTGGAATAACCTTTAGTAACCAACCTTGGTTTTTACTCTCTATTTGGCCCTTAGAATTGGAATTCTTTGAAACCAATAGCTTTCCTACCCTTGAGTAATTGAACTAAGACCTATGTATTTTTTTTCTCTAGCCCTACCTGTTGATGTGGATGTTAGTCACACATTACACCGATAAAATTCACAAAGAACTTTACCTTTCTTGAAAGAAAATTAAATTCTGAGATAGAATTTAATCATCTCATGGCTCCATTAGTCAAGTCTTGGTTGTGCAAGTTTTACTCAAAGTTCGCTGTGAAACTAATTTTACAAAGGGACTTACACATTGGATATATAAGAATGGTTAGATTATGAAGATATAGATTCAAAAAATCAACCTTAATTAGTGTTCAAAGATATTTAATCTAATTATGTTTATGTATTTCAAAACACTTCTTATCATCAAATTTATTATTTGTGATGCTTTAAAATTTATTAATTTTAAGGATTTCAAACCTCAAGATAAAATGAAAAAGGAAAGGGTTTAGAAAGAGAAAGGGTTAGAAAATATAAGTTCATAGTGGTTTGACACAAATATACTTCAAAAATGTGAAAAAGATATCATTTACCAACTTGTGCTTCACCAAACCCTATCAGAATTACACACAAATGGTGTAAATCTCCAAATAAAATCTTATCATTCCAAAAAAATGCTTCATATGCACCTAAATCTCTTACAACACTTGATATTTTAAAGGAAAATGGCAAGTGTATAGTCATATATGATTTGCAGTAAGGAATGACCTTCACTTGATATCATATTTACAATCTTCTCAAGTATAAGCAAACAATTTCAAGACCTAGTTTGATTTCCAAAAGAGATTTCAGATCACTCAGTTGCTTTCTATAAAATATTTAACCATGAGCTCTTGGAGCTCCTCTGTTTTTTGTCTCTCCCTTAAAATGAACACTTTTGAGCTATTTGTAAAATATATCATCATAAAATCAATTACAAATGATCAATGGTCAAGATTCATCCTCCAAAATCAATGGTAACAAGATTAAACTCATCACATGGGTGATGTCAACAAGTAGTCATAGTTAGCAGCAATTTGAATTACCTGCAAAATAAACAATTTAAATTTATCAAATATCAAGTCATTTGCAAAATAAATTGACATGTACATTTAAATTTGTAACTTTAGAATTAAATTTACAAATGAATTAATGTTCCATGAACTCCAGAACAATAAAACGTTCAATTTTAAGTTGCATTCCTACAAAAAAATGAGATTTATTCTTATTTTAAACATTCATTTCCATTTTTTTTTGTTTTAGCAAATTATCCCAAATAGTTTTTAGGTTTTGTTCCTTGTGCTCTCAGCTTTCCAAATCATTTTGAGTTTTTAAATTTTATTAAAACATGAGGGAGATATCACTATTTTACTAAAACTTCTTTTTAAATTTTGAGTTTTTGGGAAATTTCAGGTTTGTGGACCCCAACTGCACATTTTGGGTTTTTGGACCCCAACTGCACATTTTGGGTTTTTTGACCTCAACTGCACATTTTAGGTTTTTGGACCCCAATTGCACATTTCAAGTTTTGGGATTGTTGCTGCAATGGGGATTTTTTCCACTAATAGAAATTTCAAGATTTTTGGAAATTTTGGGATTTTTGACCCTTGTTGCAATGATAATTTTTTCCACTAATGCATAATTTTGGGTTTTCATGGTTTTTAATAGCAACTACACATTTCAAGTTTTTGAGCTACTAGTGCAACAAGTATTTTTTCTATTAATGCACAATTTCAAGTTTTTGTGAAAAATTTAGGATTTTGAGATGCTATTGCACAAATTCTTCTTGTAACACATAAAATACCCCTCAATCCATAACTTGCTTCTTTTTTGAGCATTTTAAAAATTTAAAAAAGTAACCCATGTTATTTTTCAATGTTCTTTTTATCCATGATGAAATCTCAACCATTGGAAATACCATATTTTAGATTTTGAGTTTATGAGAATTCCAAGTGATTTTGACCATTAGGGTAATTGAATCTGAGGTTTTGGTGGACCTGGATAAATTGTTGATATTACAGGGCAAGCTAGACATAAGCCAAAAAGAGGGTCCTTATTTTTCCAAAAGCAAAATGGGGCATGTTGTGAGACTACACAACAACTAGCAACCAAAAAAATAACAAAATTTTAAAAATTATAAGAAAATAAATAAAAATTCAAACATAGAATTTCCAATTTCATTAAATCCCAGCTTGTTATCTAGCCACATAATAGTATAATTAACATAAATAACAAGATTTTCAAAGGAACTTAAGTGTGTGCATATGATTCATTCATTTCCTTGAAAAAGTGAGAAGTTAGCAAATGCTTGTATTAAGCTACATGGTTTGGTTTAACCTTTTAAGCCAACCTTAGATAGATTATTGCTACCATTCAAGTATCCATAGCCTCGACAAGGTTATCTCTATAATTACCCCAAATATAGCTCTACTGCCAACTAGCCGCCCATAGTCTGAATAAAGATATTTGGATGACCTAAAAAGTTGAATTCTCTTTTGATATTCAATTTTTTTAATTTCTTTTCTTTTGATATTTATTTGAAGTTTTTTTCTTTCAACTTATTGGTATTGAAGCCTATTGTTAGGTTTGGATTTATAGTGGCAGAAAAGGAAAACCTTCAAATTTTTCACTTAATACAAACATCTATTACCCCCCCCTCAAATAATTCAATTTTTTTAAAGTGTGAATATATATAATTCCTTAAACGTTTCATGTTACTCCCTATTAAGTAGACCTTCATGAGGCATATCAAACAAATCATATTTACTAGAATTATAAACCTATGCAAAAAATTACCCTTATTTCTAGAATTAAAGAAATCGTGTAGTTTTAATAAGTTACAAGTTTGCTCCATTTAACTAGTTTAGAAAAATAAGAATCTCCAAAGCAAGAACAACTAGAAAACAAAAGGAAACAAAATCAACTAACCTAAAACCTAAGGAAAAAGGAAACTAAAACCAAAATAAAACCTAAAGCAGGAAAGTAGGAAAAACTTAAGAAAAACTTATTTTAACCTAATCATATACAAGGAAACCTTCTAGATGGACAAAATTTTTGGCAATACATATTTACACCCAAATTTACATCTTTAGACAAAGTGTGCAAGAGAATTGAGAAAAAAGTTAGGGTTCTCAGTCTAGAAAATTTATCTTTGTACTCTAAAAATATTTTTTTGTGCTATTATTTTTGTATTCAATGGAATAATCCCTAACTATTTGCAGCTGAGACAACTCATCATTTTCATGGTTGATCCAAATACAAGTTGTATTTTTAGAATTTCCATTATCAAAATAATAAACTTTAGACTTCATGGAAAAGAGGAAAGGTACGACCTAATCTGATTCTTGTTTAATTGGAAGAAGCTTGCTTGTTACCATCCAACCCTTCATTTAAAAATGTGTCATCTTCATTTCTGAATTCAAACATATAACATTGTAGCACAATGGTTGGTTCATCTTCAAAAACAAATGTGTAGCTCTCCAATTTGGCATCTTATGTGATCAACTCACACTCTGACTCAGTGTTTTGTTGGATGTCTCCTATATCGAAGTCACACTTAAATTCGAAAGTATATAATCCATTATGAAAATAAAATTCATCATTCCTATCATTAAATACATGGAATTTATCATATTCAAAATTATTATGCAAAAAAGATAAAGATTTATCATATGTTTGTTGAAATGAAATGAATTTGCATAGTTGGTATTATCCCTGGGATCAACATCTTCTAATTCTTCTTCAATTGTCAGTTCTACTGCAATATGTTTATAATTTGCATCTTGCATAGTCATGTGATTTTTTAATGAAATGGAAACATAATGAAGTCTTCTTTAATTTCTTGCACATCAGTGTTAGCTATGTACAAATTTTCATCTTCAAAATAAGAAATATAAGATGCACATGACTCTTTTACATTTAATTTATATGATTACAAAGGTGAAATATTAGTTGAACTTGAAAATGAGTTCAACTTCCCTATATTAGCATCAACATGGCTTTGTGTTTGTGTCTGATCGTGCATAGCAACTCAACACAATTTTTTGTATTTTCTATTCTCATCATCTAATCTACAAATAATTCACTCCAACATAATGATAAAGCATCTAGTCCTATATAACTACAATATTTATGCAATTGATCATTTATGTTAGTAAAATCAAAAAATATTTTATCTATTTTATGTGTTATGTTTTCACTGGTTGTTTTTTTGGAGTTCTTTTTGGTGACTACGTACATGTAAATTGATCTAACTTTTGCTTGTCTTGATTTACATGCTCATTTATGTCAACTTCTTTAAAGAAATAATTTGGAGTATTTTTAAACTTAGAACTAATCTTAGGATCTTTTAATTGGAAATTATTTTCTAATCCTTCAACTAGATAACCAACTTCATAGTTCTATTCTGACTATTTTGAACCTGTTTGTGCTCATAAATTTCTTCTTTCTGGCTTCTTTCTTTTCCATGAGGAGCTTCACACTTGTACTGTTATCTCCTAGATTTGCACCATGTTTAATTTGAAATTCAAAAATCTAGTGAAAACATGGGAATGATCCCAAGGTGTGGGTATCTCAAATGAGACCAAACCTCCGAAGAAGGTCGGCTTCCTAGCTAGTTATCACCTAAATTACTTCACTATTCTATTGATTGGAAAGGAAAAGGGAAGATAAATATGCATAACTGAGAAACTAAAAATGAACAAAAAGACTAAAGAAGTGATACACCAAATTGAACTTGGACATAAACTCAGATAATCAACACTTGCTTGAAATGACTGAAAATAAACTTGCACAACTTATTCTTGTATGTCTTTGCATAAGTATTTCATAACGAGGTCATGATGCGTAGACTTCTAGAAGGAAAGTGACTTCATAGCTATAAGCCATTCACAAAACTTGACACAGATTATGACCTGCATAAACAAACTCTTGCATAAAGGTGTTGAACATGAGACAAAGTTATAAGGAAATAATACCTCACAAATAACTTGATCAAATCATTTGCATGCACACAATGAAGCAAGGAATGATAAGAAAAAACTCCAAAATCATTGATATTCAAGGTTTCCTCTATTATTCATGTCCAAAATGTGAGTTACAGAAATATGCCAAAATCTGACAAAGGACTGAAAAGTCACTAAGTCCAAAAACTCCATAAAGAAGAATTGAGTATAATGAGTCAAATGAATGACTATATCATCAACTCCCAAGCAGTTGCACCAAAATAGGAACCAAAAACTTCCTTGGGTCGGATGCCCCCAAAAAGCCTAAAATCTAGCAACTAGATTCCCTCCAAATGAGCTCCCATGTGTGAAAAAACTAAGTTTGACCATACCAAGCATCTAGGCATGCAAAACCACCCCCTATATTCTCTCATAACCTCCAAAAAAGTGAATAAAATCCCCTACATGCTCTCCATATGTTTGCAAACTTCCTCTAATTCCCCCTAGATGCTTGCAAAAGCATAAAGACTCAACTATATCCATATCTCCCTTTACCATGCATTGAAAGCTTAATACACTTCACCTTGCATTTAAAATAACATTTATAGTTAAGTGATTTATAAACTATCACTTAATTAATTTTTTTTACATTTAAAATCAATGCAAAATAAGAGGAAGGGCTCGACCCATATGGGAGATTGCAAAGAAAGTCAAAGACTTCAAAATACATGGCATGGTATAAACACAAGACATAAGACTCAAGGTCTTAGTCCACAAGCAAATTAATCAGCATGTATATTTTTTAAAAAGATTGGAAAAAATGCCTAACCTTCTATCGACATCATTAGGGTAAAAAACCCTAAGTAACAAAACTATGCAAAAAGCATTCATTTCATTTTATTTACCTTGCAAGCTTCATGAAATTTTCTGGGCACCACCAAGGGTTTTCATCGAGCTCCCACAAAGGATTTCCATAACAGAATTTGGAACAATAGAGACTTCTCTAACAATTTTTTTATGCACCAAAAGGCATGCATAAACTCGAGTGGGCTCTTTTGAACAAAACTTTCTGCATTTCCTTTTACTTTTTGTAGAAAATACCTCCATTAAATGAGCTCTATAATTGTAAACTTGAGCTCTATAATTTTTTTGTTCATTTTCTTTTCATTTCTTCTGCAAGAAAGCTCATGTTCGAGCTTTGTAAATGCAACAAATATTGAACACTTTGCTTTATGTATCTTCTTGTGCATTTTCTAAAGAAAAAAAACACTATCCAGGTCGCGGCTATATGCTTGCAGAAACTTGCTTTTTCTCTCTAGTTTCTCCAAAACCTATCTTCATTGTGAGGATATCTCTACATTTCGGTAAAGAGGCTCTTGTCTTTGCTTCTATTTGCTCTATGTATTCAACTGCATCTTATTTTTTACCCTCAGAGACCTCGAGGGTTTGAGCTGGAAACAAACCTTAGGCTTCATTTGTTGTAGCTGTGCATTTTTCTTTTCATTACAGTGTGTTTTTTCCTTCAACAAACATGAGGGTTTGGAAATGAAAGCCTAGAGGCCAAGGCTTTAAATCTCTTGAATTTTCTTTACTTTGTGTATTCAGCCTCCATATTCTTTTTTGTAAAAATGAAAGCATAATCTTCACTTTTCTGCCCTCATTTCTATATTCATGCTTTTAGGCCAAACCCCAAATGGGTCTCTATTATTTTTAGAATAAAAATGTTTCTCCCAGGTTGCGGCCATGAGAACTTCATCTTATTGCATACAATATACTGAAGGTCCTTTGTTTTCCTGTTCTATACAATAAATTATAAAGGTTTCATTTCTTTGAGCTGAGGGTTTCATGATTTCACCTTTAATATTCAACTCTCATTTTTTCCTGTTGATAAATGTTGTTCTGCGAAGAAAAATGGTTTGCAAAGTGATTTAATGCCATTGCATAGTATGGGCATAGCTCTAAGACTCTGCACATCTATATTTTCAATTGATTATCTCACATGAACCCCTTTATTGCATATATTTGAAAGGATTTCACATGCTTTATGTGATTTTATGACGGTCCATGATCTATTGTAGAATGTTTTTTCTTAAAACATCTCTTTCATTGCCATCTTGCAGCTCAAACTCAATTGCAATGTGGTTTTCAATAACTTGAGGACACACTATTACACTTAATTTCTCTTACAAATAAATAATTTTTCCTCATTTACTTGGAAAACACTGACAAAGCCACTACTATCCTTGATCCATTGCAATGATGTAACTTCATTTAGCATTGTCCTTCCTAGACTTTTTATAGTGATCACCATGTATCACCACACTAGTTTTAGCACCTTCAACAAATGTGCACTAGGCATCTCCCTGATTCAATAGGATCACAAGAAAACCCAAGAACATTGCTAACTTTGTTTATTGGATAGTGAATGATGTATCATATTGTTTTATTTAAGATTGTTTTTCTCATAACATTACTATTATTCATGTCATGGTGACCATCACCTTGTCATCAACCTTTATCTTTTTCTCATTACATTAGATGTCAAGTGCATGATTTCATCACTAAGTTGGTTGCTATGCCAATAGCTCTACACCTTAGAAGAACTATTCCTTTATTTTTAGTCCATAGAAATATTGTACTTCTCAAATCTCTGCTATCTTTGAATGGTTTCATAACATTGCTCTTTGGGACAGTAAATGCATTGTTTCCTTTATAATGTCATTTCCTTTCACTCATCATATATAGTTGCTCCATGTAGCTCATGATAGCTCTTGATATGATGGTACATGTTTTATACCGGGCCTTCATGGATTAGCACATTAATGCATTTTTGTAATCTGTTTTGATGCAAGACATTGAATTCATCCTTTATGATTTCCTTGAGCAAGTATATGTCACTTATGACAGTGACATAATATGCCACTATCACAAATTATGTGTGCTTGTCTAAGTGAACCATAAGGAGATGGATTACCTCTCTATGCCTCTTTAAAGCACAAAAAGGTAGCATGTTTGTCTCAATCCTTGTGGGAGCCACATTTTACCCCACATGCTTTAATTAGATGAATCAAAATAGAAACAAGGATTTCACCTATACTTGCACAAGAAGCAAACATGTTAGATAAAAATTGAGCATATGATGGATGTATATGTTAATCCCTTTGTTTTCCTGGACATCTATGGTATGCAAGCTATTTTAATGCAGATGAAGGTTAAGCTATATGTTTTCAAATGTTTGCAAATATATACATTGGTGATCTTTCATTGCTCTAACCAAATCTCATCTCACTCATGCAGGAAACCTAGGAGCAACAAGGAGCAAAAACTGGAGGCTGGACAAACGTGAAGGATTGAAGTTGATGCAAGACAAACAACTCGGATTCTTCATTCAAGCAATGACGGGTCCCCTATCTTTATATGTGCATTTCTTTTATCTGCAAATGTATAGTTTTTCTTTTATTTGCATTAAAACAATCAGTCTCACGGCTTGTGTGAGACATTTTCCATTTACATTATCAATAAAGATTACTTTTCTGAAAAGATTATGCACTCTCTTCTATGTTATATGCATCTGCATAAAACAATGTAGTAATGTAATCTTTTGATTTTCCTTTAATGCACATGAATGTGACATAGCAGAGTTAAAATGTACCTTCTTTTCACTTGTAAAACATAACAACTCTACCTATTTCAGCTAGTAGCTAAAATAGGTAACATGTACACTTCAGAAAAAGGCTCAGCGTTTTTAAAGCCAAATCTAATCTTGTAAGGAAATTTATGCAACTAATTTCACCATGATCTGATTTATTATGTATTATACAATTGTCGAATGAAGAAAAATCAGGCAAACGCTGAGGATAAAGCTTCTTATTTAAAATTCCTTGAAAAATAGGAATGTTAACCTCAATTTTCTTCTCATAATGAGACATACTACACTTCTGATTCATTATTTCAGCTCAAACTTTTTGTTTTCAAAATTTTTAATTTTTATTTTAATTTCCAATTTTATTTTATTTTAATTTGAAGAGAGATCTACAATCTTCAATTAAATCTTTACAACTCTTTATCAACTCTAGCATGTGTAGGCCCTCCTTCCAGCACCAATTTTGTTGATGTGGATGTTAGTCGTGCATTACATAGATAAAATTCACAAAGAACTTTACCTCTCTTGAAATAAAATCAAGCTCTGAGATAGAATTTAATCATCATAAGGCCCTATTAGTCAGGTCTTGATTGTGCAAGTTTTACTTAGAGTTTGTTGTGAAATTAGTTTTACAAAGGGACTTACACACTGGATATATATATGAATGGTTAGATTTTGAAGATATTTGTTAGATTCACAAAATCAACCTTAATTAGTGTTCAAAGATCTTTAATTTGATTGCGTTTATGCATTTCAGAACACTTCTTATCATCAAATTTACTATCTATGATGCTTTAAAATCTATGAATTTTAGGGATTTCAAACCTCAAGATAAAATGGAAAAGGAAAGGGTTGAGAAAGACAAAGGGTTAGAAAATCTAAGTTCACAATGATTTTGCACAAATATACTTCAAAACTGTAAACATATATCATTTACCAACCTGTGCTTCACCCCACCCTATCACAATTACACACAGATGGTGTAAATCTCCAAAGGAAAGCTTATCATTCCAAATAAATTCTTCAAATGCACTTGAATCCAACACAACACTTGATATTTCAAAGCAAAATGACAAGTGTATAATCATATATGATTTACAATCAGGAATGACCTTCATTTAATATCATATTTACAATCTTCTCAAGTATAAGCAAACAATTTCATTATCCAGGCTATGGGAAATCATGAAGTGATCAAGAATTAGAAATGTTCCAATTGCATGCCCTACAGTTATCAATAATTTCAAGACCTAGTCTGATTTCCAAAAGAGATTTTGCATCACTCAGTTGCTTTCTATAAAATATTTAACCGTGAGCTATTGAAGCTCCTCTGTTTTTTGTCTCTCTCCCTTAAAAATGAACACTTTTGAGCTATTTATAAAATATAGCACTCATAAAATCAATTACATGTGATCAATGGTCAAGATTCATCCTCCAAAATCAATGGTAGCAAGATTAAACTCATCACATGGGTGATGTAAGCAAGTAGTCACAATTAGCAGCAATTTGAATTACTTGCAAAATGAACAATTTAACTTTATCAAATATCAAGTCATTTGTAAAATAAATTAATGTGTTCATTTAAATTTGTAACTTTAGAATTAAATTTACAAATGAATTAATGTTCCATGAACTCCAAATAATAAAATGTTCAATTTTAAGTTACATTCCCACAAAAAATGAGATTTATTCCCATTTTTTTCATTTTAGCAAATTATCCCATATAGTTTTTGGGTTTTGTTCCTTGTGCTCTCAGCTTTCCAAATTATTTTGATTTTTGAAATTTTGTTAGAAAATGAGGGATATATCATTTTTTTACTAAAACTTATTTTTTTAATTTTGGGTTTTTGGGAAATTCAAGTTTTTGGACCCTAATTGCACATTTCAATTTTTTGGACCCCAACTGCACATTTTGGGTCTTTTGACCCCAACTGCATATTTTAGGTTTTTGGACCCCAACTGCACATTTCGGTTTTTTGGACCCCAACTACATATTTCGGGTTTTTGGACCCCAACTACACATTTTGAGTTTTTGGACTGTTGTTGCAATGAGGATTTTTCCCACTAATGGAAATTTCGGGATTTTTGACCCTTGCTACAACATAAATTTTTTCCACTAATGCACAATTTTGAGTTTTTAGGTTTTTTAACTACAACTGCACATTTCAAGTTTTTTAGTTGCTGCTACAACGAGGATTTTTCCGTTAATGCATAATTTCAAGATTTTGTGAAAATTTTAGGATTTTTAAATTTTTTGGGATTTTGAGATGCTACTACACAATTTCTTCCCGTAACACATAAAATATCCCCCGAGCCATAACTTGCTTATTTCTTGAGTATTTTCAATTTTTTTTGAAAATTAACCCATGTTATTTTTTAGTGTTCTTTCCATCTATGATGAAATCTCAACCATTATAAATACCATATTTTGGATTTTGAGTTTATGAGAAATTCACCAAGTGATTTTGACCATTAGGTAATTGAATCTAAGGTTTAAATGGTGGACCTGGATAAATTGTTGATATTACAGGGCAAGCTAGACCTAAGCCAAAAAAGAGGGTCCTTATTTTTCCAAAAGCAAAATGGGGCATGTTGTGAGACTATACAACACTACCATCTCCTCACCCATGACTATCTTTCAAGACTCATCTTTCATCTTCATTGCCTCAACATTTTTTAGGCTCATTATCATTAGTAGAAAAATAAAAAAAGAACCAAAAATTATATGGGATATACCTCTCTAGTTGATTCCTCTATCAAGTGGACCTTTTCAAGAGTGAGACATAAAATTAATCTTCCTCCTTTGATTCCTTTGAATCATTATATAAATCAACCTCCTCATTAGGTCCAACTTGAACCTTTGGTTCAATATTTGGTGTAGCTTCCTTGGTATTTAGCTTTGGATGTACTAATGATCTTGTGTCCTTACCTAGTTTCTCAAATACAATACAAGTTCTATTCTTTCTTAAGATCATATTCTAACTATATACTACATTTCTTGTCACAAGACTCTAAATCTTATATCCCATCACCCCATCACTATATTTGATGAAGACACACGTATATATACTTTAAGAAGTTAAACTTTGACCTATTTTCCTTAAGCACATACACACATGTAGGATTTTTCTCATCTAAGCATCATCTAGGGTTTTGTCGATAATTTTTTATGTAAGAGATTCTTAAACCAAATAGCAAGTTATAATTTTTTCCAAGAATTTTTATCCAAGCCAAATCCACTAAGTAGGCTCATTTCCCTCTCCATTATCATCTTGTTCATCTTGTTTACAACTCAGTTCTACCAAGATGTGCATGAATTTTTATCATGCCATGCAATACCATTATCCTTATTAAATTTATCAAAATCCATTAAACAAAATTCCCCACCATTATATATTCTCAACACCTTGATATTCTCTTAACCCAATTACCTATAAGATATTTGAACTCTTTGAACTTACAAAAGAGCTTAAACTTATTCCTAAGAAAGTAGACCCATGTTTTCTTGGAGAAATAATCAATCAATAAAATATAATATAAGCATTTTGCAAGTGAAGGTATATCACCAAAACCAAATAGCTATATTATAAATTAGGATCTTAGGTTACTAATAATTATAATAAATATCAAATAAATAAAATTAGAGTTACTAGATATATATTACACACATTACACAATATTAACATGGGGAAAACCCTTTCACATAGAAAACCTCATAAATAATCATTTTATTATAAAACACTTACAAAATGGTCTATTAAAATGACCAAGCTTGGGGATATCATTTATCCTCACTTCCACATAACCAATAATACCTCCTATGCATTACAATAGAATTCACTATATATCTCCAAAATCCCATCACACTCTCACTGATAGAGAACCTCCTTAATTATTAGATATGGGGTGGAAAAACACTTGAAGGGATATTAGCCACACCTATCAAAAATTACCATTTATAAATAATTAATAATATAATAGTTTATTAGACTATTAATTATTTAAATGGTATACACTTTATAAAGTATATAATATGCACAAGGTTTTATAACCTTATATTATAATAATATATAATGTTATAAGGGCATGAATCCTAATAACATTGTGATATAACAGTCCACCTTAATGTTAATAAGGGGTGTCACCTATCAATTTCTATAAATGAAAAAATTAAGTACCCTAATAGCATATGTCTTCTTTGATAATGATAAATAGGGACAAAAATATGTCAAAATGAAGATCATGTATTTCAAATTGTGTGAAAAAAAAAACATAATTATAGTCCTAGTATTTTTAAAAAAGGATTATTTTGAGGTCTTATAAAGTTTTTTATTGGATCCCAAGACTCCTCAAACCATCCTCCCCTAGGTTCATTATAATTCTTTTATATTTCAAAGAATTACAAAGAGAATAATTATTAAATATGCCTAAAGGATTTATACGTATAATGCTTAGAGGTATTATGTTATTCTTGTTATTTCTTACATCCAAGATTTAGCCACTAGGGGGTGTCATTGAAATGCACACTCTACCTAAATGGCATCACTTTAAGTCCAAAAATTGATCTAAATTTGATAATTTAGTATATATACATATAATTCCTAAAGGTCTTATGTTATGCCTATTAGGTATTACATCTAAGATTTAGCCACTAGAAGGTGTCATTGACATGTAGACTCCCCCTTAATGGAATCACCTTAATGCCAATCACTACATAGAGGTTTGATATGTTATAGGTGAGATTGTAGTCTATTTCTTGATCATAGTATATTTTCCACTTGATAACCAAATGAATAGAACTAGAGAGAAATTTTATGATAGCATACTTTTTCTTGAGTGAAGTTCCCATTATATGAAATGTACTTTTATCTCATTTTTTTTATAAATAAGAGTTTTTGGTAAGAATAAAATAGATCTAGTTATCATATAGTAAAGTGGTACTTTTTACTAGTACCCAAAAGAAACTCTTCCATTGATCTTCTAAGGCACATTGATTCTTCTAGAGACAATTTTATATTTAGCCTTGTGATTAAAGAGACATAGAAGGTATCTTGTTTAAATATTAATCCATCCATGGGATAGCACATGGACCATTTATTTTGAAGACATAGTATGTGGTATATTTCCTATAACTAGGACAAGCATTATAGTCAGTAACATAATAATTAAAAAAATTATTCCTAATGCAAGAATAATTAAATTTATAATAGATTAACCTTTTTAATTTGTGTTTCTAATTTTTAAATATTAATATAATTTTTTTTTTAAATAGATTTAGGTTTTAAATAAAAACTAGCTGTAATAACAACTAATTTGATCATATCACATTTCTTATAGTACTATGCATACTTGTTTAACATAATTTGAATTGATACTAGAATATAGTTAATTGGAATGATGAAACAAAATTGATTCAATTATAATAAGTAATCTATATATGGAATACATATAACTTTCAACTAAAATATTGAGTCAATACCCTCCAAAAATTGATGATCAATCTATTCTTATATTACAAGATAATTAAGGTACGTGACTATCACAAACTTAAGTAGGTACATGAGTTTCCATGTTTTTAAGTAATAGGTAATCATCTACAAAGTATATAGTAAAATATCTATAAGGAAATTCTCTAAGAAATGAATGAGCTATCCTTTCCAAGATTTCTTCTTGTATAGTTTACTAGGGCAATAACCATCTATTAAAAATAGGTGCATTATACCCAAGAAAAGGAAGATAAATGATAAATATTTGGTGTATGCAATAAAGTTTAATTAATTGTTACTATCATCCTCTAGTACTCCAAAGTCCATTAATAAGGGTAATCATCAATTGTTTGATGTGGGAATATAAGTTGTGTCATAATTTATTGAATTGTATGGTTTTTGATAAGGAAAAGTAGGTTTTGAAGGGCCCCTAAACCCTATACAATGAAAGGAAGCTGCTAAACAGAAAGACACATAAGCACCAGCAGCCCAAAAAAGTCAAAAATGTTGACAAAATAAAACACTACATAAATTGTCAGTAAACCAACAAAACATCAATGCAAAAGGCTAAACAACCAAAAACTATAGTAAATTATCAAGAACCTTTATTGAGACCACATTACTAGAGATGACCCTGTCATGCATCTTTACCACTTCCTCAAGATCCTGGAACGAAATCGCTGCCCTTTTCTTAGTCTTGCTCCTCATATGCAGGCAAGGGCCAACATCCACATTCTTCTACACGCACAGGCCAACATCCACATCCTTCTTTGCTAGGTTCATATGGTTAATCTCATCTATTGAATTGTATGGCTAATTGTGTGATATTGAACTAATATAGGTGATATAATTAGGTTTTGGATAGATTTTATCCATTTCATTAATCAAGTTATACTTATTTTTATAGTTCTATGTACAATTGACTATATTTTTTGCGTAAAAGGTGGAGGAAAAATATTTTAATTTCTAAATACAATTATTTTGACTCCTAATAGTCCCATTTGATTAATTGTGTAATTGTATACACGGAGCTACTCTTTATTTGGTACACACACATACACATTAGGCTCTATAATAAATTATCTATTGTATTTATTTTAGGATATAGATATCATCAAATTCAATTTAGGGTAACCATTTGTCACATCAGGTTTCACATTCTTTGTGCAAAGGTAAATTAAAGTTTGCTAATCCAAAGTAATATTGATCTCTCAATTTCATGAATTGACTAACTCTAATTGACTAGCAATTATCATAAACCATTTAATATTTTAAATGTGTAGCATGTCCCCTATGTTCATAGAAAAATTATTATCATACCTTAGTCATTGATGTGTAAGAATCCTTCATCTTTGTAGTAAATTTCTTAATGGGTCATATTTATACACTTGATGAGATATGATCCTCCTTGTTTTTTGTTTTTTACTCTTTATTAGAATGATATCCTTTAGATTTAAAATGTTTTTAATTTTTTATTCAACAAGAAAATTTTCATCAACTTAGAAACTTTATTTGATTTAGGATTCATATTTAGTGATTTTTGAACATAACATATAAAATAATGGGCATGCATGATAGGAAGTTAACAATTCTAGTTTATATTAGAGGCTAGATTTCTTTTCATTTGCTACTTGAGAAAACCATGTTTTAGTTTAGTTAAGGTAATATTTAAAAAGTGGATTATATAAACTTATCACACCCAAAGAAGAAATCTTACATTCGTAGTTAGTGATTTTGGTTGACTTCTTTATGATAAGCTTTATAGCCTAATAACTCATATCACCTAGAGTCCAAAATCGTATATTTTAATACAATT
Source organism: Sequoia sempervirens (assembly GCA_007258455.2). Taxonomy (NCBI): domain Eukaryota; kingdom Viridiplantae; phylum Streptophyta; class Pinopsida; order Cupressales; family Cupressaceae; genus Sequoia; species Sequoia sempervirens. The sequence goes on along the minus strand of VDFB02058242.1, from coordinate 672,548,213 downwards.
AAGACTTTATTTTGGTATTGATATGCCACCATACTTGTTTGGTTCTCTTTAGTTGGAAAATTCACTTTAGATATTCTAGGGAGATTTAACATGCATGAGATACCTAAATAAAATAAGGCCTACATATGGATACTTTATTTTCATGCATCTCTGAATATTTTGACTAAACATGTGAGTAGGATGTATTTGACCATTATAAATATTGATCTTGAGGAACATTAATTTCATCTCGGACCTTTTTACTTAATCCATCTATAATCAATAACAAAATATTAAAATTTTGATATTTTATTACAAATATAATTTAAATCTTATCAATTAGTAAGTAGACAAAAATTGATGTCAAATAACTAATATGTCTAGAAATGACTAATTCTTATTTGACATTTAATTTTATCATCTAAGATTAATCCTTTTATTTTGGCTCATGTTATTGATCTTAGGTCACGTGCGATGAATTTAAATAAATCCACATCAATATTCATATTATTATGAGCATTCAAGAGTTTCAAAACTTATATTATAACTCTTGAATGATTCATCAAGTTATCTCGAGTCAAAACTTATGTTTTATGTAGATAATATGCGACAGTAGTAGATTTGAAATGGCCATGTATTAAAATAACCTTCTAACATGGCAATGCTCTAGTCTTTATGGTCATTTGACTTTGGCTATGATAATCAACTATGTTTATTCATACATGCACATAGAATTATGATTCAATGAAATGTAATATAAATGAGATCGTATTCCAAGACAAGGTGAATTATAGTATTTCTTATTGGAAAATGTCAAGTGTTGGAGGCCTTCTAATCCTACTTAAGATTCTACCTTACGACTAAATAGTTTATAAATAAGAATAATGAAATTCATTTTAAATAAAACATCTATCATTTCAGACCTTTTCTATCTCCATCACAATCTTTCGGTGCACCTACTAAGACCTATTAAAAGGGGATGTCAAGATAATACTTACTCAAGCACCTAAATAATTAACAATAATAACATAATAATTCTAGGAATTATATGTATACATACCAAATTTTCCAAATTCATATTAATGATTGGCCTTAATGTGATTCCATTGAGGGGGAGTATGCATGGCAATGAAAACTCCTAGTGGTTAAATCCTAGATGTAAGACCTAACAAGCATAACATAAGACCTTTAGAAATTATATGCATGAGTATTTTAGAGATATTATAAAATTATTCTCTCTACCTAGAAAAAAAAGATCACCCAATTGAATCATTTTTTGTATAGTTTAAAAAATAACAAAAATCTAATGTTGGAATTTGAATGTTGTGTAGGATGGGGAAAATAATGGAACCTAGCATCTTAAAACCATGTCTTAGTGTTATCCCTAACACTAGAGATAGAACATGCTCCTATAATAGAGGTTGAGTATCAAATTTGATCAATATTTGTTATTCCATTTAGTTTGTTCTCTACTAATAGAGAAAGTGGGGGTAGGGGATGTTATATAGATAGTTTCATTAATAAAATAATCAACACTAACGGTTTTGGTTGGATATTCCAAAACCACTCAAATAATGGATGCAAATAATACATTATTCTCAAATAATAGGTAAAATAATTATTCACTCATTGCTCACCCCTATCTATGAGACACTCAAGAAAAGTAATCCAAACTAGTGAAAGGTAGAAGATATTGGAAAATGAATGAATATAGGGAAGGATTTTTATATTTTTAATTTGCGAGGAAGAAGATTATTTTCTTCAACTAAGGGAAAGGGGCCCATAGTGGGTAGGGGTCCAATGGTGAGTATAGAAGTAGGCTTGAGTGGGCCCCATTAGTAGGTAGGGTTAATATCCAATAACCTTACACTTAATATCCAATTGCAAAACACGTTTATCCATGAAGTACACAAATTGGAAAATCATGTGATGCCACATCAGTGCACCAATAATACATGACTTAGTGACCCACTATTGGTCTCACCTTTTTTTGGGCCTTTTTGGATACCTTGACAAAAAGCATGTTGATGTGGCATCATATTTGATGATGTGTCCTTGAAACCAATTTTTATAAGCAGAGGACTTGCCAAATAAGTTGTACAAATTTGGGAGTGATTTGAAATTTTCACATAAGACTTTGAGAAGCGCAAAGTTAGGGTGGCCCACTATAGACCCCTCTCCCTTATAGTTATAAAAATTGAATATGAAATGTGGAGTCCCCAAAATTGCTTTAATATCATGTTAAAAATTAGGATCTTAGGTTACAAATAATTACAATAAATTTAAAATAAATAAAATTAGAATTACAAGGTATACATATTAGTGTGTGAGAAAATATGTGAATTATAATAATCAATAACACACAACAGATACAATGTATTACATTAAGGAAATCTAAATTAACAATACAATTGGATAAAATGATTCCTTAAAGACATTCCATCTTCCTCTATTCTTAAGGATCCTATAATAGTGCTCTCAGATCTTAATTATGCATTGAATTACTGGGATGACACCTAAGAAATGAGTAGCCATTAATTCTAGAATGCAGATACTATATCTACACCTACATGATCTGATGATTTGGCTGGATGATGAACTAAATGATATGTTGGATGATAAATTGTTGTATACATAATGCTAATGAAATGATGCAATGTTGAATTAAACTAATGGAGATACTATGAAATTGATTCTAAATGATGTAAGTAAACTAAGACACATCTAGCAAAGAAGCCATGATTCTAATTTACTTGCTAAACTATTCTAAATGCTAAGCTAGAATGTAAACTAAGCTCTCAAATGCTAAGATGATTTTTGTAGAGTAATTGTATGCAATGCTCTCTTATGCAAAAGTTGTAAATGAGCCTCTATTTATAGATTTCACCAAGGCATCAGGTGAGTTGGCAGCAATGAACGATCAAGATTCAATCTGGAGAGATCGACGGTGAGAAATGAGGAGGTTAGAGAGATATAAGGAAGTTGTCCCCTTTAATAGAACAATCTTGCCAAGTGTAGAAAAGAATAAATGGAAAGGAGAAGCCATGTGTCTCTGAGTTTGTTGAGATTGTTGAGGGTAAATACCCCTTTTAGAAATTAGGAATAATTATTTCCATGTGACACATGGTGAGATTGAAGATGATGTGGAAGGAGGTTAGAAGAATATGGAGAAATGTGACAAAATTTGAATTAAAAATTCAAATTTAATGAAAGGGAATTAATCAAATAAAATAAATTTGTTAAATTTGTTTATTTAATTAAATCATGAAGAAAGTGGTTTAAATTGGAAGAATTAAGAAATGAGAACTATATAAATAAACTTTGCAATTTATTTATACAATAGAGGAAATAAAGATTTTTATTAATTAAATAACTAGTATTTAATTAATATTCTCTAGACCAATTTTGGATGTATACATTTTTCCCCTCTTTGAAGTGATGTGTTTACACATTACTTCAAAGAAAAATTTACCAGTGCTGTTAAAATTTCAACGATGTCCCAGACGACGATTTCAGAAGATAACGAATGTATGCCCCCTCGGGAGATAAATCGAGGAATTTTTTATGATTAAAAGATTTTTTGATGATTTTTGAAAATTTTCGTTGATTTGTGATGATGTCGATGATGAAATTTTGGTTTGATAAGATTCTAGAGATTTATCTCCCGATATGGAAGAATTTGAGCTACCCTGATTAATTGATCCTTAAAAAACTTAAAATATCCCACCAAAATCACACTCTTAATTACCCTTTATTAAGAAGTAAAAAGTGAAAAATGATTCATTTGTGTATTTTGTGATTTCAAAAATTGTGGAGTGAGAGAGAAACCTTGAGCATTTGAGTGAAAATGGTGATCCCCTACAAGACTCATCGATTCAAGCAGGTGCGGCGACACAACTGGCCAGCGGCATATGGACCTCCGGTACGAATTTCAAAAAAAATTCTTGTGAATTTTGAATTATTTTCCCGCATTTTTAATTTTGAATTTTAGTTTTTCATTCTTTCGGCACATATGAAATTTGTTTTGGCGCATAGGTTAGATTTTTTAGTGCATCCACCCAGAGTTTTAGCGCATTGACTAGATTTAGCGGCACATTCATAGTTTGTAATAGCGCATCCACGTTTTGGAGCATAAACGGTCTGTAATGGCGCATCAAAGTATTAGATAGTGTGTCCATTAGAAATGGTACATCAAATTAGAGTTTTAGCACATGTGAGGAATTCTCTAGTGCATTGAGTTAAATGGTGCATCAAAGAGATTCCACAGCACATTTGAGGAATTCTCTGGCACATTGAATTAAACGGCGCATTGACAGACTGTAATAGCGCATCCAGCCAATTTGGTGGCGCATCTGCCCTTTTGGCACAACAAAGCACTATTATGGCGCATTTAGGTCAGAATTGAATATTTTTTGTTTTTCTCCTTGAATTTGATGATGTTTAATCGCGTCAGCCAATGATTTGTTGTTGATGATGGATTAGATGATTTATTGATCTCATGATAGGCGAGATTCAATAATGATGACGTTGTTTTGACCTCATGATAGGCAAGGATCAAAAATAGATGTTCGTGAGATTTGATGAAAATCTCACTAGAACCGATAGGATGATTGATTGTTTTGTTGATTTGATTGATTGATTGATGTGTTGATTGCAATGTTTTATAATGATAGGAGACGGATTTAGATAATCTTCAATCCCAAGAGCGATTCCCACGGACTTGGGAGTTGATCCCTCATCTATCACAGGCTAATAGGGATATCATTGAGCGATGTAGATTATCTTCACTGATTGACATGCCTCGGATTAGGATTAATCGGGGATTGTTGGCTACGTTGGCAAAGAGGTCGCATAGCGACCACAACACTTTTCATCTGGCCACTGGAGAGATGACTGTGATGCCAAAGGATGTCTACAGGATTTTGCGGATTCACGTGATGGGTGACATTGTTACATATGACCACACTGAGAAGGGAGGTACAGATTCCTTATGCTGAATATTCCATGACAATCATATTAGCGGGTATGAGATGCCTTGGCAAGAGATGTTTGAGAGGTATGCCCCTTTTCCTTCCGTGCTTGTGATATTTTTCGATGGCTTCTTATGTCCCGACAAGAGGAAAAATGGATTGTCTATTGGTTGGGGTCAGACGTTGGAGCAGATGAGTCAGTTTGGGACCCGTTTCGCCTGGGGTCCATGCATGCTCGCACAATTATATCATGATTTGCGTTAGGTAGTTTACCTCAAAGGAGCTAGTCTATCAGCTGGTGTGACTCTATTACAGACGTGGGCTTGGGAGCATATAGCGGTGACACTTCCAGAGACAAATAGATTTTGGCCATTTGGGAGACCCTATGTCTATGGTTATGCAGGCCCAGTTGTCCAGCATAAGCTGGGAAAATTGGAGTATTAGAGATGAGTATTGGATGACCTAGATTTTGTTACATGGCAGCAATATGTAGATTGTGAGCAGTGGGCTGAGGATCATTTGGAGATTCCTTATGTTATCATAGCCAGGTATCTTATTGGATGGACACACTACATTATCAAGAGATTCTTATTGATGATAGTGCTTAGACAGTACGACAGAGTTCAGGGGATATCATAAGGATTGGCCATGTATGCACAGAGGCAGCAGGATGCGACTAAGTGGGGGCCCACTTTATCTTACAATGCCTCATGTGATGAGTATAATAGAATACAACTAGTGATTTGGGATTACCATCTAGAGATCATTGAGGGATACATGACTGAGGAGTACTCACAATACTTTAGTGGGCATCTATTTCTGAGGATCTTTAGGCCTGATGAGCCAGTGCCAGCAGTAGAGGATGATGAGGACAGACCACCCAGATGGAGGAGGGGTAGAGGTGGTGGAGATGATGAGGAGGGAGATGGTGGGGATGATGGAGGAGGCAGTGATGATGGTGGGGGTGACAACAATGATGATGGAGGAGGCGGTGGTAGAGGAGGGGGTGCCCACCCAATGTTGGATGTCAAAGTGCCTCGCAGGAGGTGATCCTTGGTGGCAACACAACGTGTATAGATACGGTTGCCTTCCTAGCAGCAACAATCACAAAATGCAATGTTACATCCTCAGGTCCAGACAGTTCAGGGTCAACTCACGCAAGTTCAGGGGCAATTACAGGTGAGAACACAGGTACTGACAAAGGTAAAGCCACAACTCTCACAAGCCCAGGGGTAGATATAGACTTTGACAGCTAAGAGGGATGTCATCAGGTAGCATCCTGCACAGGTGCAGGCCCAGGGTCAGGTTGTTGCGTTGACTGCAGAGAGAGATGCATTGATACAATGAATAGAGTAGGCAGAGGCTATTACTGAGAGACTACAGTAGGTTGTGATGGTTGCTAGGACATCAGATTATTTCAAGGAGATACGCTGCACTTCTCAGGAGGTTGAGTTCCATAGAGGTCGGTATCATGAGTTGGTCCCTCCAGAGCGGTGGGAGAGCTTTGCCTAGTCTTAGTTTGGCAGGTCACAGTCTCAGACGGTTAGTGTGGGTGTTACACAACCATTGCCTGGAGATTGAAGAGATCCTGGTGCAGGGGGAGGTACCGGTCTAGGGATACCAGCACCATCTGGGGGGAGCACTACATAGCTTTGATATTTGATGTTTATTGTGATTTGGACATGTATACATTGCTACTTGATGAGTTACCACCATTTTTTATGATGTATCTCTTCATATTCTGATATCCTTGTACACTTGACATTATTTTGAGATATATATATGCAGTGATGATGATGGTTATCCTATGTGCCTATTTGTTGATCCTGATGGATGCATTTAATTTCCTATTATGTATGCTATGCGATGTTTTATATGATGGTGATATGATATGTCATGGATGCAACATGTGTTATGATTCTATGATGCTTTTATGATATCCATATGCCCTATGTGATGAATCTAATTATGTGAATGGAATGTGTTAAATTTTATGTTTTTTTGTACTTTTTTTATGCAAATATGTGATGCAAAATATGAAATGGATGAATGGATGATAATGTTAATGCAGAAATGGATGAATGGAATGATTAAATAATGATGTATAATTCTACATGCTCTTATGGATGATGTATGATATACATGGTACTCTGTGTTTTTTGTATTTTTCAATGCAAATGTATGAATGCATGTATGAAATGGATGAATGGAAATTTATATGTTGGTGTTTTGTGATGCAAATGTACAACTAGATGTATATGGATGGAAATGATACGATCAATGTTTTGTTTTTGGATTTTTCATAATGTGAATATATGATCTAATGAAAAAGGAATGCTTAGAAAATGACATGATAATTCTTTATTATTATTTTTTTGGGGAATTTTCATGATGCAAATATATGACCTAATGACTAGATGAATGAAAAAATGATAGGATAATGTATGAATAATGTCCTAATGCTTATGCAGCTAAAATGGGAATGATCTTTTTGGTAATGTCAAATATACTCAATCTGTTAATGATAGAAATAACATCACTCATAAGATTGTACCAACCTTGGAGAAATCTATAAATACCAATGCAGCACCTAGTATGAATGCAGCCTAAACATGCAACCCTAACAATGCAATGTTTTCATCCCAGTAACTAATTTATTGTGCTTGGTATCATCGTTGAGCTTTTAAAATGTTGAAAGTGAGTACAAACATCAATGGTATAATTAGACCATGATGACCTGAGTACTACTTTCATGATGTTTGATAGTGCAAGTTAACACAAGCATCTAGGAATAATTGGACCGAGATGACCTAAGCATTTCTTGCGTAAACAGACAAGAGTTAATCATTTTCCTATGCGAATCTGGAATGTCATCAATCACACTTTGTAGAGCACATCCCATGATGATTCCCATAGTATTAATGATCAACTCACAAACAACAGACAAAGAAAAATATCATTCTCGATCATAACTTCTCTAGTTCTTTGACATCCTTGAGTTGCTCGCGAGAAATGATAACAACAGTCACAGTGCGAATAGTTTGAACATTTGTGTTAAAGTGATAAAACTATGATTCAGAGTATCGTCACCAAATAAAATTTGTTTTCAATGGATCTTGTTGTTTTTGGTTTAGATGATTGTTTTTGGTGAGTCTGATTGATGTTGGTGAGTCTGATTGATGTTCAATGTTGCAGCCCACTTGATTGTCGTGTTTTTACCATGTTGTTGTACTATTGTTTGTCTGTCATTTTTAAGCTCAAAGATGGATTGCCCCTAGTGAGTTCAGGATTTTTCCCCCAATGGAAACAAACCAATTTATTATGGATATGTACAATGATCGACAAGCCAACGTGAGACACGGTCGGCACAACAAAATATATACATGAGGCTCAAATGAAGGATGTAGATAGTACTAGCAAAGAACCAATGTGGTCGCCACACATTCCAATAGAGGAAGAAGCTAGCCTGTCACAAATAGTACCCGTTGCCAGGTTTTCACTAGCTTTTATTGCACCTTTTTCAGATTTTGTGATTTTTTTGTATTTTTCCTTTTTTGATTTTTTTGTATTTTTTCTTTTTTGATTTTTTTGTATTTTTTCTTTTTTGAATTTTTGTATTTTTTCTTTTTTGATTTTTTTGTATTTTCTTTTTTGATTTTTTTTTATTTTTTATTTTTTGATTTTTTTGTTGTCACCAAGATGCCTGTTTTCCAGGTTTTCACCAAGGCGACCATTTTTTCAAGACATTTTATGATGTTATTAGATTTTTTTAGGACTTTAACCGATGCAACAAATGAATCATGTGTAGAATTTCTTGAGATGGAGACTGTTCATGGGATCTTCAAATAGGTCTCCTTCTGGTGTGGATAACTAGTATGCTCATGATCCATAGACTGACACAATGACAAAGGGGCCCAACCAATTTAGTTCAAACTTTCCTTTCTTCTCCCTATCCTACTGGTTGCGTGGGTTCTCCTTCAATACCAGGTCACCAACTTGAAATGTTCTAGGTTTTCTTTATGATTGTAACTTTTGGACATCCATTGTCGGTAGGCTTTCAGGTGGTTCACTGCATGTTGGTGTCTTTCATCTAATAGTTCTAGTTCTTGCAATCTAGATACCCGGTAATCCTCATCAGAGATGATACCCTTCAATGAAACCCAAAGTGATGGTAATTCAACCTCAATGGGTAAAATGGCCTTAGATCCATATACAAGAGCATAAGGTGTGGCTCCTATTGGTGTGTGAATACTGGTGTGGTACACCCACAGAGTAGGGTTTAATTGGATGTGCCAATCGCATCCAACGTCATTGACCATTTTCTTCAAGATTTATAGAATGGTTTTTTTGGAGGCCTTTGCTTGACAGTTTCCCTGAGGATAGTATGGTGTAGAGAAGCAATGTTGAATGTTGATCTTCTCACACAATTCTTGCATGTCTTGATTTTTGAACAGTCTTCCATTGTCAATGACAATGGATTGAGGGATGTCGTACTGACAGATGATGTAATTGAGGATGAATGATGAAATTTGCCTTCCTGTGATGGTGATTAGAGGAGCAACTTCAATCCACTTCATGAAGTATTATGTAGATGTGATGATAAACTTGTGTCTGTTTGACAAAGATGGATGGATTTTACCAACAAGATCTAGTCCCCATTGACAAAAGGGCCATGTGGATGCAATAGGTTGAAGTTCCTACACTAGTGCGTGGATGAGGTTGCCATGAATCTAACACTTTTGACATTTCTTGATGAACTAGAAAGACTCCTTCTCCATGTTTGGCCAGTAATATCCTAAACGAAGGAGTTTCTTGGCTAAGGTTAAACCACTTGAATGAGTTCCACAAACACCCTCATGAACTTCTCGTAAAGTCATTTTAGACTCATCGTGTTCGAGACATCGAAGGAGAGTTTTGTCAAGACCTCGTCAGTATAGTACATCTGCAATAAGAGTATGTCGGGTGGCTCGACGAATGAAATTTTGTTTTTTTATTTCTAGATAGGTCAAGTGGAAGGGTGTTATCTTTGAGATAGGTATAAATTTCACCATAGATTGAGGTATTAGAGTCAACTAGGTGACATATAACTTGGGACTCGGTATCATCGTAAGCAAGGGAAAATAGTTGTTCCACCAAGAACTTGTAACGACTTCTCTTCTCTAGAATTTGTAACAAGGAAGCAATAGTAGCCATGGAAATGAAAGCTTTATTGTCCACTCTTGAAATCTATTCAAATTTAATATCCGCAAAGTATTTCTTAAAATCATCAATCATTCTTTTGTAGGGCATTAGTTTGTCATCCTTTGTTTGATAATCATCATTGACTTGGTTAATGACCAACTGAGAATCTCCATATACTTGCAATTCTAGGATCTTCCATTCTACAACTGTTTTAATGCCAATGATTAATGCTTCATACTCTGCCATGTTGTTGGTACAAGGGAACATCAATCTGTATGATTTTGGTATGGTATGTCCTTGTGGAGTGACAAATAGGATTCCGGACCCTGATCCATGTTGTGTGTGTGATCCATCAAAGTATAATGTCCACTGTTTTGCAGCCAAGGTGAGGACATCAACATCTAGAAATTCAATGTGTAAAGGATGATCATCTGGTAGAGGTGCTTCAACTAACTAGTCAGTGATTTCTTGTCCTTTTATTGCTTTCCTATCCACATATTGGATGTCAAATTCACTTAGTATCATAACCCACTTGGCTAGTCTTCCAGTTAGGTTAGCTTTGCTGAGGAGGTATTTTAGTGGATCTATTTTGGCTATTAACTAGATGGTGTGAGTTAGCATGTAGTGTCGCAGTTGTTGGGTGGTGAACACTACTGCCAAGCAAGCCTTTTCAATGTATGTATAATTGATTTCATAGCCATTTAGCATCCTGTTGATATAGTAAATTGACATCTCTTTTCGTGTTGAATCCTCTTGTGCTAACAGGGCTCCCAATGATACCTCGGTTGTTGCAATGTATAATAAGAGTGGCTTTCCTTCTGCTGGTGGTACTAAGACAAGTGGATTCATTAGGTATTGTTTCAATTTATTGAAGGCTCCTTCACATTTCTCATCCCATCAGAAAGAAACATTTTTGTGTAGCAAGTGAGTAAAAGGATGGGTCTTGTCTGCTAGTTGTGAAATAAATCTTTGGATTGATTGGAACCTTCCTTGTAGAGATCGTAGTTGAATGGTGTTTTTGGGTGATGGAATTTCCATGATAGATTTAACTTTTGTTGGGTCTACCTCAATTCCTTTTCTCTGAAACTATGTACCCCAAGAGCTTAGCTAAAGTCACCCCAAACACACATTTCTTTGGATTCAGTCGTACATTGAATTTCTCTAGTATAGTGAAGATTTGTTCTAAGATCTCTAAGTTTCCTTCTCTGGTATATGATTTAGCTAATAGATCATCCACATAGTCTTCCATGAAAGTATGCACCATATCATGAAAAATTGTTGTCATGGCGCGCTGATAAGTAGCTCCTGCATTCTTCAATCTGAATGTCATGAAATTCCAACAGAATGTTCCCCATGGACATGTAAAGGTTGTCTTATCTTGATCCTCTGGAGCTATCTTGATTTGATTATAACCGGAAAAACCATCCATAAGTGATAACATGCCATGTCCTACCGTTAAGTCCACTATGATGCCTATGTTTGGTAGAGGAAAATCATCTTTGGGACAAGCCTTATTGAGATCTCAAAAATTTGTGCAAATACTAATGTTGTTATTAGGCTTTGAGACTGGTATGATATTGGAGATCCACTCAGCATAGTCAATGGGTCTGATGAATTCTGCATCTAACAACTTCTTCAGCTCTACTTTTACCAGTAAGGCAATATGTGGATGCATTTTCCTTAGCTTCTGCTTGACTGGTTTTACTCCTGGTGGTAAGGAGAGGTGATGCATGATGAGTTCTGGATCAATCCTTGGCATATCAACATATGACCAAGCAAAGTTGATTTGTTTTTCTATGGAAAATTTAAGAAAGCTTGGTTTTTCTTAGTTTGTCAAAGATGTTGCTAGATGGATTGTCTTCACTATCTCTGCACTACCGATATTGACAGACTATGTGGGTTCAATCAATACCTTTGATCTTTCCTGAAAGTGTTCTAGGAAAGTATCAAATCTTCCATCCTTTGATGCCTCAGAGAGGTTTTCACCGTTGGATACGCTCTTTGTTTTTACTTTTTCTAGATTTGATATTGTCATTGAATGGTTTTCACCATCAGATCTATTTCTTGTATTATTCACTGCAATTGGAAGATTTGATACTCCCTTATTTGGAAACTTCATTATGACATTCAATGGTGGAATCTATTTTGGGATTGTTGGCATAGAGGAAATTGATGATGGCATCATCGTTTGAAAAGGTAGGGATATCAAATGGCTCAGTTTGGTCCTAGTCTATGAGTTCAGGATGTACTAGGGGTAAGAAGTCATCAGACTGGTTAAGGTCAGAGATGGTAAGAGTCCTAATGGCGGTGTCTTCAATTTTTCCAATAGAAAAATCTAGGTCTATAAGGTAACTTCCTCCGAATTATCAGTTTCACTCTGAGTCGAATCATCTTTGCTGGAATCATCAATGTGTTGTGATCCTGATTCAAGTGGTCTAGAACCTAAACCTTGTCCCTCTTCGAGTAGGGGTACATACTTGTGTACCACATCAATGTCCTTGTCGTGAAAAGACTCTTTTGATAGTGAATCCCACTCATATTCATTAGAATCAGTTTCATGATCATCACTAGCTTGTAACTGCAGGATTCTTTCAACCACCTTTTGAGTCATCTCTTCTTTTGTCTCCTCTTTATAACCCAACCCTGTCTTGTATTTTGGATTGATTAAGATGGGTTGAATTGGTTCTATAATTCCTTCCTTTCTTTTTCCTATGGGACCTTTTCCCTCATATCCCATCTTTTCCAAGATAGTGAAGCCTTTTCCATATTGTGTTGTTTGTACATTTGCAGTTGTTGCTTGAGATTCTTCTTCATCCTTATAAAGCCAATTTAGAACATCTTTGTCTTCTGCTTCATCAACCATAGTGCTTTCGTTTACAAACTAACCATAAAAGAGAGTAACTGGTTGTGGTGTCTGTTGTGTTGATGTTGAGGGTTGCCCATATGACTTTGGGGAAGAGAATTGTGAAAGACATAGGGATCGTTCAATGAAATATTCACCCACACCTTTATCTTTGACTTGGACTTTTTTCTCAAATTGTTTCGATAAGGAATTTAATTGGACTTCATGATTTGAGGATGTGGAAGGAGCAACTTCCTCTTTCTTCTCAGACTGTTTAGACATGAAATTAGATTGACCTTCATGATTTGAAGAAATGACCAACGGTTTGGATGAGGAACTTGATTGGCTTTGATCATTGGAAGGGATGGAGGTGGAAGCTTATTTGTTATGAGGCACAAAGATATCTTGGATAGATTTGAGGGTGTTGCAATACTGAGGACTATTTGAATCAACCGAGATGGTGATTTCTTGGCCACCACAAGGGAATTTCAAACATTGGTGGTATGTTGATGGGACCGCTTGCATTTCATGGATCCATGGGCAGCCCAATAGTATGTTGTAGGTCAAATCCTTGTCTAAGACTTGGCAGATTACATCTTTCTGAATCGGTCCTACTTCAATAGGTAAGACAATCAATCCTTGTCAAGATCTTTCCTCATCATCATATGCTTTTATTGTAATCTTTTTCTTTGAATCAATTGCATTCTTAGAAAATCCCAAGGCACGAACAAGCTTTAAAGTACATATATTCAGGTTGGCTCCTCCATCTATTAGGACGTGTTTGACACGATGTTTACGAATTAGGACTTCAATATGGAGAGTGGCATTGTGGGGATGAGAAATAGATGCGTCATCATTTTTTGAGAAGGATAAGCAATGTGGCATGGTCAAATGTCCCACCATGGCTTCAAATTTACAAACTTCTAGATTTGTTGGTACTATTGTGTCCACTAGGGATTTTTCCAAAATCTCTTTGTGGGTGGGTGAAATCTTGAGCAATTCCAATATCAATATTTGTGCAGGGATCTTTTGTAACTGGTCCACTATGTTATATTGGTTGGACGAGGCAACAAGTGTTTTAGATGAACTTCCTTTTAAGACATATTTGGCATGTGCTCTCATGGTTGCATTCATTGGTATGTTGTCTTGTTTTCCATTGATTTTAATGACACTGACTTGAGTATTAGTTGCAGCTATATTTGGTTTGATGTCATTAATTTTATTTTCAAGGATATTGATGTCTTGTTCTTGTTCAATTGGAGTGTCATAGATTGGATTATTGGCTGCAATAATGTCTTGATTATCATTGGTTTCAATGGTATTCATTTGATCCTCTGCTACTGAGATATGATTTATGACAGTATCATGGACATAGTTTACGTTCTTTCCCTTGATATGTGTTGTAGAGGACTCCCCTTTTTCATAAATCAGTAAAGGATTTTTAAATGCTCTGTGATCGACATTTGTTTGGGGTCCTTCTATTTGTATGACTTTGTCATCTATTAAATCTTGTATCTTATGTTTTAGTTGCATGCAACTATTTGTTTGATTGCCTTTGCACCGATGAAATTCATAGTAATAGGCATCATTCCACCATGACGATTTTACTTTTGGTTCAAATCCTCGAGTGTCAGGTAGTGTTATGAGGTTATTTTCAAGAAGTCCCTCAATGTAGATTCGTATGATTGACCCAAAGGTGTGATTTTTTTGTGGTTTGATTTTGTTTGATACAGTGGAGGTTTGGATGTGGTGTTACTTTGATTATGGTTGTTTTGATTGTTGGGTTGGTTGACATTTTGATTAGTGCCTTGATTGATGTTTTTATCGGTCTTGGTTGTGGTTCTTGATAAATTAGAGACTAGTTTTGCATTATGTGTTTCGGTGGCACCATCATTTGCATTTTTGTTCCTTGTCCAAAATTTGGGTTTCTCATTGTTGTGATGGTTGGAAGAGCTAGCATTGTTTGATCCTTCATTGTGAATTTTCAATACCCCTCTTTTGACTAAAGCTTCTTCAATTTTGACACCGTTTTCTACCATCTTCTCAAAGCAAGGGGGACATTGTTATTGTAGCCTATAACTCATTTCACTGTTAAGGTTATCAATAAAAATCTCCATCTTTTCTTTTTCAGGTATGGGATGAGCGTATCGAGCGAATAACCTTCTCCACCTTCGTAAGAATATGAGAAAAGATTCTCCTTGTTTCTGTTTGGTATTACAAAGATCCTTCATGATTATCTCATGTGCAATGTTATATGAATATTGAGTGATAAATTTGTTGACAAGTTCTTCAAAGGATTTTACGCCTGGTTGTAGTTTTGAAAACCATTCCATGCAATGGCCTCCCAAGTTGCAAGGAAAGAGTCTCATCAAGTATGTGTCTTCATGAGCAAACTCAAGACTCATGGTTCAAAATTCTCTCACATGGTCTATGGGGTCATATTTTCCATTGTATTTGTCGTATTTTGGTAGGTCGCAATTTGGGGGAAATGGTATCATGTTTAACTTTCTATCAAAGGGGTAGGGACAAATATCTTGCAACAAGTATCTTTTGGTAGTCCCTCCTTGCATGTCTTGCACTTGTTGTTGAAGGTTCTTCATTTGATGTGTTAGGGAAGCCATTTGATCTGTATTTGATGTTTCAATTTTAGTTTTCTTTGGGGTTCCCTTCAATTTATTGATATCAAAATCATTTGGTAATTTGACCCCTTGGTTTGCTAACATTAGAAGATATTTTTCTCCATCCTTTTCAAAGATCCTTTCTAAGAATTTGTGAAATTTGGGATCTTGGTTTGCTTGTTCTATTTCCTTCTCCGTTATTTCTTCTGTTTCATTTTGAGGAATTTTGTGAAAGGGATTTTATTTTGGTTCACCGATGGTATTTTGAGGTTCAGGTTCCTTATCCTTAAGTTTTTGCTTTTGGGACCTTATTAAAATGGGCATGCAAGTCATGAAGGTTTTCTAAATTTTGATTGTTGTTTAGAAGTGCCAAAGGAATACCTAGGTCAAAATAGAATAATGAATCCTATTGATGAGACTAAGGTAAAAAAATTTGATGTAAAGTGTTGTTTCCAAATGAAGGATGATAAATCCTAATGGGGAAACTCAACTTGATGATCAAATTTGGACTTTTGATGATGATTGGGCACTTTTAAAAAAAAATTCGAAGTTTAGGTAAAGGATTTCACTTGTAAATGCTAGTTTTTCCAAGTTTACAACAATGTTGGGATGAGGAAAGAAATTCTCTATGGAAAAGATCCCTAAATTTGGTTTCAAAATGTCGGATTGAAGTCAAATCCAGCTCTCTAGCTAGAAATTTTGGTGGATGTGTCGTAACAGTCAGTGTATGCGCTAAAAGGTAGATGCGCTATAGCATGGCTTGGATGCGCCAGAGAAAAGTTCAAATGAGTTGTAGAATTAGGTGTATGCACTAGGGAATAGCTCAAATGCGCCAAAGTTTCAAAGGTGTGCGCTATAGAATTTGGTACATGCGCCATAGAATGCAAGAGATGCGCAAGTAAAAGTGGTGAATGCATTGTAATAGAAGGTGTATGCACTAGAAAAAGTAGTAAATGTGTCGTAACATAAGGTATATGCGCTGGAAAAAGCAGTAAATGTGCCAAGATAAGCAATGGATGTGCTAAACATGGAAATATAATAGTTTGTTGCCAGTTTATTTGATTTTTCTGGTTTTTAGTCAGAGAATGGTTTGTTTCAAATGATGTTTTCTAAATTAGAGTTTTTCACTTCCAGTCTGTAAGGTTTTGTTTGAACTTTGTTTAAAAACACTTTGGTAAACACATCAAGCATGCACAATCCTAAGACTATGTAAGACTATATTTGTTGGATTCCCACTTGGATTTTACTCTAGTTGCACCTACTTTTAACAGATGATTAGATGCTTGACCCCACCGGCTCCCCTCCACGACACTCACTTCTACAGGGCAGACAAGCATCAATACCCATGAAAATCCCATGGCATACTTCTCATCTCTACTAAAAGCCGCAAAAATGTGGGACGACTTCGAAGGTCCAACCTTCTACGCCAACATATAGATAAAGGATTTTGGCCTTTCTACAACAAGGGTTTTAATATAGGAATTTCGTTATGGGGGATCATCCATGCGACAAGAGACCATTGTTTCCCTTCTTGTCGGAACAATCCTCGTGATACTTTCCTTTCCTCAAGAACCCGCACTTATATCCCAGGTGGAAGTCGCTTGGCTTTAGCATGTTCCCAGTTGGGTCGTTCCCTTGGGTGATTACTTTTTCCCACAAGGCAGGCCCTCTATGGATAAAAAAGTGAGCAAGTACATTCGTAGTTCGATCAATCTTTGTTTCGCGTGAACAAAAAGAGAACACACACGATATACTCAACTCACACTCGCAAATAAACATGAATGGGTCTGGATTTTTGGTCACCCAGTTAAGGGGAGAGAATATGCCTACCATTCAGCACACACATAAGACATGGTGTTCTTTCCTTCCTAATTAGTCTAGATTCCTAAATTAAGCAAAAGGAAATAAATCAATCTAGCCCCTGCATCAAATTCATCAGTAGTTTGTAATAAATGTTTCTTTGACAGCGTTCAAGAGTTTCAGCAGAGTCTTTGAAAATGTTTATGAAGTCTGCACAATAGAAAAACATTCATTAGTTTTTAGACTCGGAAGAAATTTGCAAAGAAAATCAAATGTACCATTACAATAAGCTGATGTGCTGAAAAAGTAAATGTGCTATAGAAAACAGTGAATGTGTTATAGAAAACAGTAAATGCACTATAGAAAATGGTGAATGCACTTTAGAAACCCCCTTATGCGCCACAGAATGGCGTGGATGCACCGAAGAAATTCGTTGTTGCACCAAAACAGTCGGTGAATGCGCTGAAGAATGTTTCGGGTGCGCCGGAAGAATTAACGATTGCACCAGAGAAATTCACATCTAAACATGTAAAGCATACTTTCCAAAAAAAATTTAAAATAACAGGGCCTAGGCCCCATAGTGGGTGCCAATTTATGGTGTGTGAGAAAATATGTGAATTATAATAATCAATAACACACAACAGATGCAATGTATTACATTAAGAAAATCTAAATTAACAATACAATTGGATAAAACGATTCCTTAAAGACATTCCATCTTCCTCTATTCTTAAGGATCCTATAATAGTGCTCTCAGATCTTAATTATGCACTAAATTACTGGAATGACACCTAAGAATTGAGTATCCATTAATTCTAGAATGCAAATACTATATCTACACCTACATGATCTGATGATTTGGCTGGATGATGAACTAAATGATATGTTGGATGATAAACTGTTGTATACATAATGCTAATGAAATGATGCAATGTTGAATTAAACTAATGGAGATACTATGAAATTGATTCTAAATGTTGTAATTAAACTAAGACACATCTAACAAAGAATCCATTATTCTAATTTACTTGCTAAACTATTCTAAATGCTAAGCTAGAATGTAAACTAAGCTCTTAGATGCTAAGATGATTTATGTAGAGTAATTGTATGCAATGCTCTCTTATGCAAAAGTTGTAAATAAGCCTCTATTTATAGATTTCACAAAGGCATTAGGTGAGTTGGTAGCAATGGACGATCAGGATTCAATCTGGAGAGATCGACGGTGAGAAACAAGGAGGTTAGAGAGAAATAAGGAAGTTGTCCCCTTTAATAGAACAATCTTGCCAAGTGGAGAAAAGAATAAATGGAAAGGAGAAACCATGTGTCTCTAAGTTTGTTGAGATTGTTGAGGGTAAATACCCCTTTTAGAAATTAGGAATAATTATTTTCATGTGACACATGGTGAGATGGAAGATGATGTGGAAGGAGGTTAGAAGAATATGGAGAAATGTGACAAAATTTGAATTAAAAATTCAAATTTAATGAAAGGGAATTAATCAAATAAAACAAATTAGTTAAAAAAAATTATTTAATTAAATTATGAAGAATGTGTTTTAAGTTGGAAGAATTAAGAAATGTGAACTATATAAATAAACTTTGCAATTTATTTATACAATAGAGGAAATAAAGATTTTTATTAATTAAATAACCAGTATTTAATTAATATTCTCTAGACCAATTTTGGATGTATACACATATTACACACATTACACAATCTATACATAAGGAAAACTCTTTTGGGTTAAAAACCCCATAAAGCATCATTAATGTAGAGAGGTGCTTTACAATAGCAACAAGAGGTGGAGTATAATGGTGTGAGCGTGTTAACAAAAACTATAGTCTTTTTACTTTAAATTTGATAGTTATTTGTATAGCAAAATATTAATAATTAATAATAAACTTAATATTTTAAAAATTAGCATCACATAAAATTTATGTCTCCATGTATATAGCAAATAAATAGTTCCAAAGTATAAAAAAAGAAGTAAATAAAGTTGCTCCAAATTGATATCTCTCGGTATTTTGTAGATAGATGTATTTAAGATATCCATACTATTTATAAAAAAAAAAAACCATTATATAGAATGATCTATTAAAACATATACTAGACTTGGGGATATTAATTCTTCTCAATTCCACATTGCCAATAATACCTATTATGCATAGTGATATAATTCTCTATATATCTCCAAATTCTCATCATACTCTTAATGAAATAAACTAGCAATTGTACCTTAGTGTGCAATGGGTACACCAAAGAAGTGTGCAAAGTCAATTAAGATAAATTTTGATCTATTTATGCAATTAATAGTTTTATTTAAAAATATAATTAAATTATTTATAATTTTTTATTATTAGTAAAATATAATCCACATTTCATATAATAAATTTATAAATCAAATGTTATATTAATATATATATGTATATATATATATATATAGATATATATAAATTTACCTTAAACAAATTATAAATCAAATATTATATTAACTAAAATATAAGTTAAATTTTAAATCAAAATATAATCAATTTTTTTAGTCGGAGTTAACGTCCAACTGTCAAGTCTTTCCGTTGGTGTGATTTGTCAGTCTGGTGTTGTTTTCCGTTGGGGCATTTTGTCCAGTGCGTGCATGGGGGATGGTTCGGGGGATGGTGTTTATGATATAAAATTACATACATAGATGTATTTTGTCTACACTTTAGCTTTCTCCTACTAGCAATGTTTAATATTATAGCATATTTATATTATATGTAATCTTATTTTTTATGTATTTTAATAAAACAGTGCCTAACTTAAATTGAAACCTACATATGGGTAACTATTACAGAATGCTAAATTCCATCCTCAATGCTAATTTAAAGGGCTAGAGTAAAAAACTAAATAAAAATAAATAAATAAATAAAATTATAAAAATATTATCATTAATGTCCTTATTATCAATTATAATACCAGTGTTAATGTTATTCTAATGCATACCCATCGATACATAGTTATATGCCATTACAATCGCATCAATACACATACCTGCACAGCAAAGAGCTTTAAGATATCCCTGCAGATTTTATTCCACTCATTTATGATCAACTCTATGAATTCGAGATCTCTGATTTGATAGACGTCTGACACTCAAAGTTATGGTAATTAAGAGGGTTAACAACCGGTACTATCATGCACGTCATCCAAGGAAGATATTTTTTTAAAAAAAGACAGAGTTTGGACAAAAGGACGTGAAAACAAGCGTTGGAGTTTGAGACATTGAATTCTTCTCTCCACCAGAAATGAAAAAACTGTGAACGAAAACAAAACAAAAAAATTACGAAACCCTACCAAAACATATTTTTTTGAAAAAATGAGATGAACCAAAAGCGA
Source organism: Sequoia sempervirens (assembly GCA_007258455.2). Taxonomy (NCBI): domain Eukaryota; kingdom Viridiplantae; phylum Streptophyta; class Pinopsida; order Cupressales; family Cupressaceae; genus Sequoia; species Sequoia sempervirens. Next base: position 672,527,453 of record VDFB02058242.1, on the reverse strand, counting down.
AAATGGTACCAAAATCTTTTGCAATTTTCTAAGTGAAATGGGATTCCCTTTGGTAGCCATTCACGTTGCAAATGAATTGTAGTGGGAAAAGCAGCAAAAAAATGATGAAAAACAGCTGAATAAATGGCAAAAAATGATAAACGACTGAGATTCGTTTAATAGTTGACAGATTTAAATCAACCATTGATTGGTAATTTTAGCTTTGTCTTCTTCAAATAGGATACGCCTTTGGCATAAAATATCCTTAATTGTAAAAGAAGGGGTGAAAAAATATTTAAAGGAGTATCAGTCACATCTATTCAAAAACTACCATTTATAAAAAATTAATAATCTAATAGTGTTTTTGGAATAGGGATAATTACCTAACCGATTCACCTCCTAGGTTCTATTCACACTTGTTAGTTAAGTTTACTTATGGTACACACAAGAAACTTATCTTTTTATGTCTCATATCATAAGATTATGAAAAGTGTCTTATAAGATTAAGACACTTTTCATAATCTTATGTTGTCCTATGTCTTACATTGGCCTATATAACCAAGGGATTCTCATTATAATCTTAATAAGTCAATATATATTATATTTGCATTCTTTGATAGGAATATAGTTTATTATTTTTGTATTAATCTTCTCATTTCCTTCTGCTATTCATTAAGCCTCTAGATATTGGGTGCTTATCTCCATAACCAAATCTTAGATTGTATCATATCTTTTTGAGTACCTTTGTCTAATATTTTAAGAGATATTGAGTGTATATATTATTGTATCTTGAAATTTTGAGCATGCTTTTCTCTTACATCAAATGATAACCTAAAGAATAAAAAACTTGATAGAAATACAATATTTTGAGGAGGTTCATCTTCATATTGGTACAAATCTAAGCTCACCATTGAGTTCATGGTGTTCATGAAAGTTATGTTAGATCTTTTTTTATTTTTTCAAATTAAGCATTGGAGGCTAGATCTATAAGGGTTTGAAGTTGAGAGGTGGTTTCCAAATCTAGAAGCTAGCTATATTTTTGGAGCATTTTGGGTCAAATTTGGCCTTGCCACACATCTAAAAGGCTAAAGAGCTTAAGGATCAAACATCAATTCATTAAAATTTGATGCAGGAGCATCCAGTGGTGTAAGGGTAGTCTTACATCACCCAAAAATATTGTATTTTCATTTTGTTTGCAGTTTCCTTAGTTGTTTTGGGGCCCATGGTGACTCATGCAGTCTTTGGGATAGTTAGAAATTTGAAACAACCAAAAATAGTCACCTGCTATTTTTAGTAATTTAGCCTATTTGGGTTCCTATGGACACAAAAATTGACTCCAAGGAGTGAATTAGAAAATAAGATTTTTGGTGAAAGAATCATCTCAAAATCTTGTACTGTTTGGAAGATACTAGATTTTAATCCTAAGGAATTTCTCTAATGAAGTTTAAAACTAAAAATTGAGGCCCTTTAGGGCCCTAGAACAAGGTACAAAATCTTCAATCTTATAGACTTGGTGAAACATGGTTGTAGATCTCTCCATAAGTTTTCCAACGATATATTACAATTGAAAATCTAACAGTCGAATCGAAAGTTATGACCTCAAGAAGTTGTAAATATATAAATATAAAAAATAAAAATCTTCTAGATCGGGAAATAGACAATGGAATTTATGGTGCCAAAATGGGGTTACACCTTCCAAAATATTCTAAGGTAGTTACACTTCTTGGATAAAGAGGGAGAACAAGGGTTATAGAAGGGAGCTCTGGTAGTGCACATCATGGTTTTTGGCTTGTATATTTCTATAATGAGAAGGCCTATGTGGGTGTAGTATGTTATTTTTTGAGTATTATAATTTCACTTCATCAAGATAATAGAAAGAAAGTGTTTCTGCATTTTCTGTTTATCTCTCTTGTTTAGTTGTGTGTGTGTGCTTTTGTAAGGGGAGTACCCTCATCAAAATTGAACACTTTCGACTCAAGACATCAAGACAATTTTTTTCTCCTCAACCATACAGATCAAAGGGAATATTCTTTATACATACAACATAGGTGTAGTGATCAAAGAAAAATAATTTTAATTTAATTCTACTTTTTTATATTTTTTAAAATAATTTTTTTAATTAAAAAACTACGGTGCACAAGCTACTACTTACCTAGTATGTAGTGTACAATATGTAATTACTAGGGTTCCATGTGGCAATCACGACCCCATGGGCCTACCGCCTATAGAAACTCCTTGGACAATAGTTCCTAGTGGCAACTCATGCCAACAATGGTTAATACACTATAAAATAACTATTTGTAGCCAAAACCACTGCTACACATTAATCAATGGTTTTAAGATGGTAATTGGTGGTTTCAACATTTATACAATGATTGTTTGGGATCCAATGGTAATTTCATAGTTAGAAGCATATTTTTGGAAAGATTGAAGAATATTTTAGTTATAGTGAGTTGATTTTATAATGATACCATCAACCTTCAACCCTAATCTAGCTCCCATCTCCAATAGTGTTTTAGTTTTGACAATTGATCTTCAAAAGTTCATAACCCATCTCCTTTCGTGAGTAATTTTTTATTTTGGATAGAATTTTATGAATTTTTAGTTCTTTGGTTTTGAATTTTTTATTTTTCAAAAAATTATAGATTCTCACAAGTGTTGTTGAGTAGTTCTCCTTTTTTGGTGCAATTTTTATTAAAGTGCATAATTTTTTGTATAATTTATAGTGGTTTGATTGGATTAATATCATTTTAAGAAATTATACTCACTTCTATGGCTGAATTTGACATCTATAATATACTAATATTAATACCACTTTGATATTTTTGGAAATTGGAACCTATAATTACACTATTGAGATCACATCTTCATCAATTGTTTCTTTTGATGAGACGATTTGATGAGATGAGTATTGCTACATCTATGGCTTCTATTAATTTGGTACAACATGATATTCATCATCTTCTAGATATAGCTTCTTGGGATAAGTACTTGAAAAACATTGTAACTTTGTTTTGTGAGTCCTATATTACAAACTTGAAGGACACTATTGAGTATATTCATATTCTCATTGAGGTTTGCTCCTATGGATTCACATCATATTCTTCAAATGTTATGGGGGAAATATTAAAATCTCTTATTCTTTCTCAACATGATCATTTATCACTATTTGGCATTGGCTTGGAGACTCTTGAGAAATATTTTAAGGAGTTATTTTTGTCGTTGGATCCTACCCTACATTCATCTCTACTAGTTTTTGGATTTTCATCTTCATCAATATAGCCTAAAGCACCTGACTTGGTAGTGGCAACTTTCAACATATACATGAAGACACATGATTAGTGTTTAGAGACTCCATACATTTTAAGATTTCTTCCTTCATATTCCTTTTAGGAATGGGAATTAATCCTACATTCTCCTTTGGTTTTGTTTCTTCCTAAGGAGAGGAGTATTTCTTGATGATCGTGCACCATCATCTATATCCATTTTTTAGTATCTACTATTGGTGCAGGAGACTCTATGTATTGATGGGAGTTGCATGGTCTCTCTTCTTCTCTCTTATGGGGGGATTTTTCTCGTGTTGGTTTTTTTCCTTTTCATACTTTTGATATTTTTTTATATTTTCTCTTTTGGGAAGGAGTTTTGTTCCACTTTATTTTTGTATTTTCTCTATCTATGAGATATTATTTTATACATGGGTGCCTAAAATGACCTCATATTTGGGATTCATCCTTGCATTAGTACATCATTTCATCTTTACATATTTTCTCATTCCCCATAAATTTCAATTAAGGGGGGTGTTGGTGTGAACAAGGATATCACCTAATTGTCACATATCCTAGGTCCTACACACACTTGTTAGTTAAGTTTACATAGGGTGCACATATGATGCTTATCTCTTTATGTCTCATATCACAAGATTAAAACAACTATCATAATATTATGTTGTCTTATGTCTCACCTTGGCCTATATAATCAATGGGTTATCATTGTAATATTAATCAATCCATATACATTGTGTTTGTATTCTTTGATAGGAATATAGTTTATTCTTGTAATATTTATCTTCTCATTTATTTTTTATTTTTATTAGGAATTTAAATATTGGGTGGCTATCTCCATAGCTAAATATTACAAAAAATTTATTAGACTATTAATTATTTAAATGAGATAAGATTTATAAAGAATATAATACGCATAAGGTTTTATAACCTTATATTATAACAATATGGTAATGTTATAAGGGTATGACCCCTAATAACATTATGTTCTAACATCACTATGAATTGAGTTCAAAATCCCCACAAATCTGGCATAGCTCAATTAAAATTAAACATAAAATTTATTTCCATAAGTATAATGTTGGAAAAAATTATATCCAAGGAATAAAAACTAACCCCTTAATAATATTTTTTACATTTCAAGGTCATCAGGCATTTCTCATTAATGGATCCCATGCACTTTTGTCACAATATAGTATTCTCAACTAGAATTTTATGGTTTATTTATGTAGGAACATGATATCAAACTTTCATGTTGCTAAATCCATGTGCTAACAAAATAATTGAGATCCACTACTAATGAACTCATCTACAATTTTTTTCACTACCAAAATCATTTTCCTCTAAACTTATCAACTATAGAACTTGTTATGGAACTTCCTCTCTATGCAACTTCTTGTAGAAAATGTTATCAACTCTAGTTAAACTTTTGAATTATTAAATTCTATAAAATTCCTAGCCTTAAGGAGAAACATATGTCCAACATGAACTCCCCTATCAAGAACCAAACTCTAAAAACCATCTTAAACCCATACTTGAATACTATTGACACACTCACATCATTCATTATCCATTTCCAATACGTTCCTAGAAAAATAAATGGTGTGAAAAAATAGAAAGGGAATTAATCCTCCTATCATTAAACATGATCTTGACTTTGTCCTATCCAAAAATACTGGGGAATGTATTGGAATCTAAGTAGAACTCTCCATCATAAATTCTCTTATACTAAAAAACCACTTCATATGAGGTTCATGTGCAAAGAGGCTCTAGAGTCTATCAATTATACATCCTCACACACATGTGTAGTGATGGGTGCAAAAATACATCACCAATGTCAATGTTTGAGGCTCATAAGTTTAAATAATCACTGGGCATCTCATTGTCATTCTTATTTTCTTCAAATTCCTTCTTGTGTGGTTGGGTTTTCCATATTTCAAGGACTTCACCTTAGATATTCCAAGAGGCTAATATCTCCCCTTTGATTTGTACCAACCTTCCTTTTCTCTTGTTCTTAAAAATTTCCTTCAATACACCCCTATTGAATAATACATCTTTGACGAATTTAGATATTTTCCACTGCATCTCCTCTAAGATTAATACACCCACCACATCATTAAGTTTAAGTGTTATGACATTACTAATTATTGAACCATAACCAAGTTGTACCATAAACCTATCAAATAATATAGGATCATAATACATTAATATTATTCATACATCTTCACATTTACAAATGCTAACTTGCTTGCCACAATGTTGAACATGTTTAAGTACTCTTTAATAAAGTCTTCATTGTACCAACCCTCCAAGACCGTAATATAGAAATTATTTTTACCAAAGATTTATTCTAGTGTGAGTTTCCTAGCTTCTAGATACATTTAGGATTGCTAGATCTACATGAAAAAAACCAACCAAGATTCTTCCTTTCAATTTCATTGCCTAGTCTTCATCCTTCATGCTAAATAGTTTTTGACTAGATAATGCTACCTATAGTTTTTTATCTTCTAGTAGGCCCTCCACCTTGACATTTAATAGTTCAAAGTTAGTCTCATCATTGGCATGCTTATCATATTTAACCTAAAAAAAGATCAACCTATATAAGTCTACCACTAAAATTAGGGTGAATAGAAAAAAAACCTTTTTTGTTACATAAACTAATCAAGCTACAATTGAGCTTCAATACCTAGTAAAACTAAATGTAGGTAAAACTATGAAACTTTCCTATCATATCCCTTTTTTTAATAATCTATGTTATGGACTCAATCACCTATTTCATATTTCTTGCATCTCCTCTAGTCTCATTTGATGTGTGTGATCCTCATCTTCTTTCCCCCATTGTTTGTATAAGGTCTCTAAAGTCTCTAAGTTTGAAGGCATGCCCAATCCCCTATTAGTCATTGAAGTTTCATATTTCCTCATCTGAGAATATTTTCCATCCTTCCCTTGCTCTTCCTTTATATCTTTTCATACTTTTGAATATTTTTTATCAACATTCTCATTATTCGACCCTCAACACCCAACTTGTAGTGTGAGTCTTGTGGTATGATTGACCCCCAATTCCAAATATTTCTTCTTTTGTTTATGTTCTTTTTCCCAACTTCCTAGTACATGTCATAATGTCACAAATAGTCTATTTTTGGTGCCATACATTTCGAAAGTGGAATATTTCCTACCCATAAAAATTATTAAAAATTATTTTTTTAGATATGTTTTGTGGTTCACTCATTATTGTTTGTGAAGAATAGAAAGGAGTGAATGTGTTTGTTTAGGAAACATCATTTACACTTAAACCGAAATTAATCTTTAAATTCAATTGAGAAATTTTGTTAGAGCATGAGAATCCTAATACAGAAACCCTAGTGATTTCAAAGGGTGATCTCAATAGAGTTCATGATTGAGCTTCATTGGGCATGCATTTCAGTTGCATTGTATTCTTTTGATTTGTCATTTTTATTGGTATGCATTAATATTATAATTCATGATATTTTATAACTATTTGAATGTAATCCAATAATTTATATAACAAGAAAGAGATCAAGTCTTTTTTGTTATTTTTTGTTCATTATAATAAGAAATTTGAGAGTTATGTATGTTATTTTTGTATGGAATGCAATGATATTGTTGATGTATAAACAATAAATTAACTCTAAGTTGTCTAAGATCTGTCTAATAATATTTTTATCCAAATAGTAAGTGTTTATGAAAGGTTAAGAATTAGATTTACATTATTGTTTTATTTGTGAACCATGGGATGATTCTTTAGATATCTAATGTATGGTAGAATAAGGTCTTCAATAGCCAATAGTGATAAGAATAAAGGCCCAGTTAGAGAAGAAATAATGGGAGATACAAATAAAATAATTGAAGACATCATAGCCTATCACAAAAGGTATAATTCTTGATTTTTATATTCAAAAACATTTCTTTTACAAATTTTTGTGACTTGGAAATGAGACATCCATCAAGAGGATTTCAACATGTAACCAACCTTACAAGAATATCCAAGCATTCAACAAAGACTTGATAGGGTAAAAGGAACGCAAATAGTTAAAATTGAAGCCTCATGAAGCCATCAAGTGAGATACAGCCTTAGAACAATTACTGTGTATTTCTAGTCATGAGTAGAAGAAGAGCTCCATTATTGTAAAAAAAGATTTTTCCAAATATGAGATCAAAAGAAATAAAATTTGTTTCTCATGTGAAGAACCTTGGAAATTGAGCCAAAAATTCCAAGATGGAGATGGACTAATGTCCAAAGGAAATTCAAAACCGGAGGCACAATGAGATATAAAATTTGAAGGTAAAGATCTCATTGATGAGTTCTCACATTGGGAAAATATTCTTTTGATGAAGTTGATGAGAAATCAATAATATAGGATCAAGATTAAATAAGTGAAGATAATTTTGTAATGATTCTTAGTTTTGTCCAAAATACTCCTATTGAAACTTCAAATCTAGAAAAGAATGAGTCATGATCATATGAGGTGTGTTCACAACATAGTGTTATTAATCAATATGAGTGTGAATGGTGTCGACTCTTCTCTCGTTAATCTTAATTTTGAAAGCATGAGTCACAAGAGTGGAATATTTGCTCCAAATCTCTTAGAAATCTCTAATTTGGAAATAGAAAGTAAACATTTTGATGATCTTTTTCATAAAAAGGATAGTACTAGTAGAAAATACACATTTCCCTTGTTTGGGGATACAACAAATCCTATACCATATGCAAAAATTGTAAATGACACCACTCTTGTAAAAGAGCATATTAATATATAATATGAGTCTAGAATTATAACAATCGAGCTCACCAAAAAAAAAAGATTCAAAGTTGCAAGAGTGTGAGAAGAAGCATATAGAAGGTATGAAGCCTAATGCTAAAAATAATGTCTTTTTTTATTTTTGACAGTGTAGATCATCACATTGCTAGTACAAATAATGTAGTATTGGGTTTGCAAGATAGAATGGCTTATCCTTTTATTCCCCAAGAGTTAAAAATATTACTCCACTTAAATTCACTAAGGAAAAAGGTAAGTGTTTTAATCAATCCTGTGAATATAATTTAAAATATGAAGGAGACAATAATAACATAGATGCACTTAAAATTATGAATTTCCAACAATTTTATCTTTAGGGAAAGTGCTCTAAGTATGAGAAAATAATTAACAATACAAATACAATAAAGGATACATAGATCCTTTTAATCAAATGTATAATTGGCTACGCACCGAGGAGTGGGATCCTCATAGCCAGGGTGCTCCCACAATTCATCTTATCAGAGGATGCAACACACTACTGTCATACTCATTGTTTGTAGTGACAATAAAAAATATGTATTTGTTACCTAGGATTTGTGGTGATTATGTAATGGAAAAATAAAAGATCATGGTAGTGGATGATCTCATTGAGTTTGACTACTCTAATTTTTCTTGTTCTTCTTAGATACCTAATTCAATTGAAGAGTGCATATGATTTTCCAATATAGGTGTGCCCAAATTGTAGTTGAAAGGAAGACATAATGTAAGAAGAGGTTTTAAATTTTGTGATAAAATTGATATCATTGTTCCAAATAGAATTGGTGTAACCTACGCCTAAATAAATCAGCCACTCAATGTTGTCATGGATGAACCTAATATATAATACATTTGATGCTATAAGAATTGAAATAATTATAGGTGTAACCTGGTTGTATCCTAGAAATGAGTTTCTATATATTCATAAAATAGGGAGATAGAGTTTACATTTGAAGTAAAAGTATGATGATGAAGAATATGCAAACTAGCCTATTTAATGGATCATTATCAAATAGAAGACTCCAATATGCCATAGAATTAGTTGGTAGTCAAACCTTTTAGGCCAAGGGACTAGTAGTGTAGTTTCCCATGGGAGGGAATCAAAAGTTGATGATTTAAAGCTATTTTTGGGTGGATAACTCGAGTGGAGCATATGAGGAATCAATAGCATTAGAACTAAGTATTAAACCATCCAAGAGTGAAACAAGGATTATCATCTTGTTAATGTTGCACAATGGCCTCTAAAGCTACATGAATGGAAAGAGTAGCTTCTAGTGACAAAAAGGAGGGTTGCAAGTTATAATTGAGTTAGATAGCATGAAAAGACTTATTTAATAGCTAGTTATAAGTTGTGGGAAGGCACATATGAAAAATGAAGTAAATTTTATTAAGGATAAACATTCAATCACTCTTACGAATCTATAATACCTTGATATAAATGGAATCAATATATTTATAGTTGATTAATGACTAGGATATGATCATCAAAATTGTAGAGATGACCCTAAATGCATTAAAGGAAAAGGAGGAAAGGGTTTATGAACACACCTTTGAGTTTGAAGCAACCAAGGAAACCTTAGAAAGGACTTGAATATCACTCTTAGAGGAAGAATAAAAAATTGAGACAACAACAAATGCTAGGAAGCAAGGGCTAAGTAAATTGAATAGGTGGTTGAAGAGCTTGATAGGTTCTAAGAGAAATTTGATTTAGATTAGCTTCCAATTATATAAAAAGATGTAAATATAGATTTGGGCTTATTCTAGATAGTTAAGCAAGGTAGTTAAGCAAGGAATTAAATCAATAGAAAAAAGTAGATCTAGAGGATGACAAAATTGACTGAGAATTAGAAATGATGATTTTAGAGAATAATTGCATGGATTTGGGCCAACATGGAGAATGGTTTAAAAAGAAAAGAATAAATTATGAGTCTCATGGTGTGACCAACCCCCAATCCTAGATGTTTTTCCTTTATTTATGTTCTCTTCCTAACTTCAAATCACATATCATAATCTCACTCATGGTTTATTTTTGGTTCCATAACTTCCAAAAATGGAATCTTTCCCACCCATAATCACTATTCAAAATCAAATTTGTGGGTGTGTTTTGTGGCTAACCTATTATTATTTGTGAAGGACATAAAGGAGTGAATGTGCCCATTCAAGAACTATCATCTACACTTAGCTAAAATTCATTTGAGCACTTGTGTTTGAGTGTTGGAATCCTAGGATGAAAACCCTGATAATTCAAAGGGTGATGTTATATAGAGTTCATGTTTGAGCTTCATTGGGTGTAGATTTCAAGTATATTATATTGATATGATTTATCATTGGTGTTGGTATGAATTGTTGTTGTAATTGCTAATCTTGTAAAATTATTTGAATTTAATCCAATCATAGATGTAACAAGAAAGAGATTTAGAATTGTATACATTATTTGATGTTGATTATAATAAGAAATTTGAGAGTTATGTATGTCATTGTTATATGGAATGTAACAATATTGTTGATGTATAAATAGTGAATTAAGTTTGAGTTGTCTAAGATCTATTTGATAGTGTTGTTATCCAAATAATAAGTGTTTGGAAGGTTAAGATTTACATTATTTATTTGGCCTGAGATATTACATTTCCACTTAACTCAAAAAGAGGATAAATGCTAACTAGGATCATATCTAATAATTTTAAAAAGGATAAACAACACACATCACAAAACAAGATCACACATCACAAGGTATACCCTAGAAAAAACCTTTTGAGAAAAAAACCACAAAGAACTCAATGTATAATCTTGAACACCTGAATTATATTACAATATTAGAGTAGCAACTCGTTCAATCAAAAAATTTAGTTTATGTCTATATAAAAATAAAATATCATATTGCTTACAAATACAAATGTATAATACCTTCATACCAAACACCCAATTTATAGGCAAGTCCAAATATATAAACTATCAATGGTATCCAATACCATGGGCCAAAACCATGAGCCCAATGTGGAAACCAAAATCTATAGTAAATATTATAACTAATGAATTCATCTCCTATAACAAAAAGTAACTCCCAAGTTAACTAGCCCACCTACCAAAGTTAGGCATTCCATTTCAAAATATTAAAAAACTTTTCAAATTTGCTCTTATACATAGTAAATTGGTAAAAAAATTCATGATTTTCCAAGTTCACTTTATAATTTTCTCTTACATGCTCTTATGAATCTCACAATGTCATAGATTCTCTTACACAAACCATATCACAATATCCAAATGACATAATGTAATTCCCAAGGAATCTTGAGATTCCTCCCAAGTGGGTTTTCCTTTTCCCTATGCCCACAAAATTAGAACATATAAATATTAAATAAATACAATGTACATCTTGATTTGCAAGGTGTATAACACTTAATCCTATTAGGAATCCTCTATGCTTTTTTATAGGTTTTCTACAATTGAAAAAATATAATGTATCTACTCATATACCTACAATGCTTAAAAGATGAAAATTGGTCCTTGAGACACATTTAGAGATTTTCTTTAATTAGATACTCAAGTTGATTGAATATTAAAAGCATGGTAATATGTTATAGGTGTGTGAAACCATCCCTAAGTATAGATGTAAGTGACTGGACTATGATGTGTGTAAATGGTGAAATACCTAGATATCTAATAGTTCTGAGATCTATATGAAGTATGTGAGGATTCTTTAATGATATCATTTTTAGTCCTCCCCATTTTATAATCACATCTAGACCCTATCTGATCATTGGAGGTGAATTAGGATTTATGGGTTATAAAAAGTAAGTGTTTGTGTGGGAAAGAAAAAGTTTGAATTTTGGGGATGCTATTATACAAATATGAGCTTTGAGTGTAATAGAGTTCATGTTCATGAAAGAGGTGATAGTTTTGAGGGCGATTCATGATCCAAAGCCTAGGTCAAAATAGTTAGAATTATGCTTACCAAAAGAGAGCACTAAAGTGTGTATAAAAAAAAGGAAAATATGTTAAGTATGCACTTTTTGACTCTATGTACATAGATTATGTTGCACACACATACACATTTCATTCATATTGCATATTATTTTTTATTTATTTCCTTTGCAACCGTGCATATATTTTCATGCATATCCTATTGATATGATGTTTGTACCTTTGTATGGCAATGGTGATTTATGCCTCTTACAAATTCTTATTTGAGAGTGGGACATTGTGTTTATATGACTATCACATAAAAATTGAGTATATAGATTTTGTGCCCTCTTCACACTAATCATTGATGAAAAATAATAAAATAATTATTTAAGACAATTTTCTTAGATGTGTATAAAGTTAAGTAATTTATTTGAGAGATTTATTTTTAAGGTTTATTTCAAGGAAAATTTCATGAATGGTAATTGTTGGGATTTACCAATAGGATGGAACAGTTAAATAACATAATTATAAATGCAAATAATAGAAATAAAAGCAATTACACAATACACAAAGAATTTAATGTGGTTCATCCAATGTGGTCTACATCCGTAGAAAAAGTTGTCCAATATTATTTTTAATATCCAACTAAAACTAAAAGTTACATAGTTACATTAACCAACAACACTGTCTAGAACTGTGTACAACTTCACGTTCATCTGCTCAATTTGCAATCCACACTGCTTTTTGTTCCTTCACATTCTCACACCATGAATTTTCATCTTTCATATTCATAATAAAGAAACAATCATGTTTTTGGTAGTTACAAACAATTTTTCAACTAAAAACAATAACAAATTCCTTTATTAAAATATAAACAATTTTTGCTTTGGGGGCATTTCCCCCATTAACCCCTGCTACAGGCGTTGCCTCTAGACCCCAATTGTGGGATTTTCCCCTAGGCCCCCATTGAGGGATGGCCCCCTTGGAACTTACAGGAGGGGCTTCACCCCCTTGCATTCCCTGGTTAATTAATTTGGGGGGGAAACGCGACTGACAAATTCACTAAAATATTAACCACAACATGATCAATTGCCACATTTTCCCTTGTGTACATGTTGATACTAATTATAGTGGAACAAAATATGAATCTATTCCATTGTTTTGGGATTTTCACGTCACCTTTTCACCATTTTGGTCCACATCCTTATGCAACCCTTACCTTGCAATTATCACCAACATGGGACCAACCCAATCACATATTATGTAAAATATTAAAGTTTTTCTCAATATTTTTAGTTAATTATATTTTGTGAAATATAAAACTTATGTGCTTTTCCCCTATGCAAAAGGATTTTTATTGCTTCCTTTACCTATTTTGAGGACAAAAAAATGGTGTTGAGTAAGTTGTGGGATTAAACCTTGGTCAACTTCCTTTAACCCCCTTACTGAACCACTAAATGTGCATCCAATATTGTGGGTTGAAATTTCAAATTTTCCCCTCTATTTTTGGGAGGTTTCTTGTTATGAGGCCATCAAGGCAAATCCATTGGTCTCTTCTTAAAGGTTTTCAATTCCAATTCTTACATGGGACACTCTGATTTTTCTCACATTTCGGTAGATATGACATCTCCAAGCCTCTTCACTGGGATATGGTTTTAATGGTTGGAGACATGCACTGGATTCAAACTCTGGATTATGAGGGCTTCCCCTTCATATGTCATTGATGCTTCTCCATTGGTCACTTAGCTACATATTATCCTCTCTTGTATCACAAGGGATCTACTACATGGTAGAAGGATGCTAAAAAAGATCACTTAACTATTCATGCTCTTGATTCTTAATCAAATGATACCTCTCAAGATGAGGACAAATATTTTTCTTCTAGCACTACTCTAATGTATCCCTTGAACCCTCTTGTGATACCTCAAGCCCTATCCTCACAACTCATTTGGTCCTTGGATTCAAATTAGATCTGAGCTACTCATGTGGTGGATGGCCACCCTTCACCTTATTGTTCCTTTGTTCTCTCATTATGCATCAATGGGCTCTCCATGGGGGAATCTCCCTTTACTTCCCCTTTTTCTAAGAATTCAATGTTAATGTCTCTTGGATTGTTGTAAGGAGGAAGAAGGGTCCTCTAATATCAATTCCTCAAATTCATGTTCGAGTGTTGAGTGAGAGGCCAACATGTTATAGGCTTGGTATTATCTAAATGGGACCTAGGGGGTCCCAAATCTTTCAATTGTTTATTGTTGTTCTTTGTATTTCGAAGGTTGTTGTTCCTCTCTTCTAGTTGTGCTATTTCTGTGCTATATCTAGCCAGCTTGGACTTATTTTTCCTTTCCTTATGACAACTTTGTAAAGGATTGGGACCCTAGTTTCCCACTTTCTTTATTCTTTGGTCTTATTGTACAAGGGTCTGGGCTCTTTCAAAATCTCTCCTTACCTTAATCAAAACATTTAAGTGCTTTTAATATTCTCAACATAACCCCTAGAATAGACAATACATTAACTGAAGGGTTAATTGAAGTCCATCACTACAAATGTAGAGGTAAATTACACCTTCAAAGATAAGGGCAAGAGGGGATTTCTAAAATATGGATAATGATGAGATTAAATAAATCAACAACTCTTTGTTATTATGTCATATGTAAGGTAATTATAAAAAGTAACTTTCCTTAAATATAACATTTTGAAGTGCACGTGAATGTGATGTAACAATAAGTTTTCATTTTTGTGTAATGATGAAAATTGCATATCCATACCCTTTTTCCCTTATATTTTGGGCCCATTTTGATAGAGTATCCTAAATGATATGGCTAGTCTATAAATACCACATTCTTGCATAAATTTGTCTCATGCCCTCACCATATCTTGATCCCATTATTACTCATCATTTAATATTGATTCTAATACCTAGATCCCCATTGATTTCCCTTGATCAAATCGATAGGTGTGGACTTGACCCAAGTGATTTCTATATAGTCATAGATTCGAACTTCAAACTTTTAGAATTTAAAATTCAAGTATACACCATATTAACCTTTTCACTAGTTATTATTAGTTGACCTATCATATGCTTGTATTGATTATTTTTATGATGTTGTATTTAAAGAAACCCATCCCCTCAATCTCACCTAAGAATATATGAAGTACATATATAATTTAATATGCAAAGAGAATAAAAGGAGTATAACAATATTATCATAGCATTATATCAACACACATCATCCTAGGTCCATTGCATGCTTGCTTGTTATCCTCAATCATTGTTTTAAAGTTGTTGAATCAATCCTCCTAGGTATTTTATTGAGGAGAACATGACCCTCATGATTTAATAGATTCTCCAATGGTGTTTGTAAATGTCTCTTATTTCTTACAAAATTTAGATATAAAAAAATCAAGGCAATCAAATTCTAACAATTAGATTTTAGCAAATTCATTTTTATAGGTATAGGTTCATGTCTACTTGTGAGTTTTGTTTCATGAGCATGGAGTTAGATCTACATTCATTGATATGAACCAAAGTAACACAATTAGTTTGCAAATTTTGAGGCATGTCTAAGCAAGCCTTAAAATCTAGTGTTATAGAAAATTCATTTTTATAGGTACAGGTTCATGTCTGCTTGTGAGTTTTGTTTCATGAGCACAGAGTTAGATCTACATTCATTAATATGAACCAAAGTAACACAATTAATTTGCAAATTTTGAGGCATGTATAAGCAAGCCCTAAAATCTAGTGTTATGGCAAATTGATTCCCCACATCTTCAACATCATTTTTCCATCTCTAGAATCCAACTAAGTATTACAATTTTTAAAAATTCTAGTCCCAACTCATTTAACTATGTTGATTATTTATTGGTTGCTTATTTATTTAATTATCCATATATATTTAAGTATATTGTATTCCCTTGCAATTATTTATGCTATTGTAAATGTGAAACTTTTATACCCATGCCAATTCCCATTTATTTTTGGGCCTATTTTGGCATAATGACTTAATATAATTACATATTGACAAGTGCATACTCTTGTTCTAAGTTTAGCTCATTGTCCAATCTCTATCATCCCCATTTATTCTTGCTTGCATACATTTCCACACATTTTCTCTATTATTAGCCCAAAATTCTATGCACTTGTTCATGATCTCAAGCTTTTACATTTCTATGTCTCAAGTCAATCCCTTAGTGCTTGGGTTTGATCTCAAGGGGCTCAAGGTTGACCATAAATTTTAAAATATAAATTCTCAAGTTCTCACCCCCTTTTCACTAGCTATTTTTAGCCAACTTGTTATATGTTTGCATGACTTATTGTTATGTATTAGTATTTAGAGACATTCCTTTGTGCAGTTAAACACGTTTATAAAATTGTTAAGGAACAATCATTCTAGGAACACTCAAATTCATAGTCTCAAAGGAATCCGTTACATTAGAATTCACATGTAACTCATCTACATACTTCTATGTGATATCTAAATATTTATCCAAGGTCATAAAACTGGTTAATCAAGGGGGTTGACCTAGGAGAACTTGACCCTAGCAATCCAACAACTTCTCCAAAGATATTTCTAAATGCGAACATCCTTACACACATCTAGATATCAAAGATTATAATGTAGCAAGTTGTAGAAGTCTAATATTTTCCAGATTAGATCCACACATTAGAGGACAAATCCATGCCTCTGGGTCAACCTCAAGTCACTTGGAATTGATCTATATGAAATTCCAAGTCTATTGTGATTTTAAAACAATAAACATACGAGAACACCATTTTCTAAATATCGGTGAATTGGCTCTATGTGTCTTCACCTTCCATATTTGAACATCAAATTGAGACCTAAGTGCATCTATCTTTCTCAATTAGTTTCAAAATATTTATTACAATTATTAAAACCCTAACTTTATCCCAACTATCATTTAAAATCTAGGTTAATGTATATTTAATTATCAATTTTTATTCAATTAACCTATATTTATGTACAATTTTTTTTTCAAAAGATTGCTTCTAAAATCAACTCAACAATGTACCAAAACATACACAATTGATTCCAAACTCAATCTTTTGAATACTCCATGATTATCATAACATACATAGTTGATTCCAAAAGCAATCTTTTAAATACTACATGAGTATCAAAACATACATAGTTGATTCCTTTTAAATACTACATGAATATCAAAACATACATAGTTGTTCCCAAAAGCAATCTTTTAAATACTGCATAGATTTCAAAACATACACAATTGATTTCACACACAATCTTTTAAATACTGCATGAATATCAAAACATCAAATTGATTTCAGAAAACAATCTTTTGAATACTAAATAAACTTTGAAAAACTCATGCCAATTTTTTTTACTCTATACCATATACATATACATATACATATACATATACATATATATATATATATATATATATAAAATTGTATTTAAACCAATTTAAATCAACATAAAAATCCATAATTATTTGGTTAAATACTTACTTTATCTTAATTATCTTCTTTGACAATTTTCGTCCCCACTTATAACCTCCAGACTTTAATCAACGCCAAGGAAAAAGAGAAGAAAAAGAATGCCCACCAACTACCATTCCAAACAATGAAACGGAAGCTCCAAGGTACCCACTAACTTTTCCCAAACTAGTAAAAGAAAATATCTCCTCAGAAGATTAATAGACATAATAGCGTCTTGCTGGGTCGAATCGGATCATCATTAACAGCTCATACGAATTCCTCATCCGGCACACCATCCTGCTGTCTGGGAATTTTCCACTGTTTCTTGCACGGCTTTCTTTCACTTTACTTGCCTGGCCCTTCTTGGGAATCGATTTCGCGACATATAAATTTGCTATACTAGGCAACTGAAACCCCAATGCAAGCGTAAAGCACTTATTTTTGTTATAATGGCGCCCCGGGTTGGAATCTTTGCCCTGCTTTTGTTGTTGCTGTGTACATGGACATCTTCTTCGGTCGCCAACGACTTACGGCTGCCTGATAGCGCGAGTTTTCCGCAAGCGCAGGCTGAAAGGCTCATCAAGGCGCTGAACTTGATGCCCGGTGTTGCAGAGGCCCAGGAAGAGTTTGGAAATGAAGGGCCTCGCTTGGTGGAAAGAAAGATCGATCTCCACATTAATGGCGACTCCGGTAGCACCGCCACGCTGGAAGACCTCGGTCACCATGCCGGGTATTATCAGCTCGAACATACTCACGCCGCCAAGTAAGTTTCAGAAAGAGTAAATGTTTATAGAAAGACGTCAAAATCGAGGTAGCAATTTAAAAGAAAATCTTTAGAGATGAACATTAAATTAGGAATGACACCTGAAAATTTGTAACGCCAGGCCGAGAGAAATTTGTCAAGAAGATCGTCTTCCAAAAATCCATATAATCTACTTGTGATTGTTTTCTTAGGTGTACAGTGTTGTTTTTGTAATCAAATATAGATAGATAGAGATTTTATAAACGGCTGCGAAATCAAAAGTCTATGGCCCTCCAAGAATAAGATCAGAACCAAAGAAGTGAGATACTGCCTTAAAAACAAATGCTTGCAGTTAAGAACGAGCAATCTCTTAATGTCTGGTTAATAATTGGGTAATAGAGCCTAAATTTGACGGCCGACCCTGCCTATCAATTTTTTTAATAGAATTTAATTCTTGTGACGATTATTCATTCATAGTTGCCCTCCAAAAGCAAGGCATACCTTACATTAGAAGGAAAATATGATGCACTATATATATATTTATATTTACAATCCCTTAGAATGTTTGATAGTCTGCCAAAAATCTCACCTCTCATGTATATAGTCTTCCTAAAATTTTGATTGTATTGTACTACAAAAATGCATAAATACAACCTCACGGCCATCAAATTTAACCTGGTTCGGCATGCAGTGCCTCCTGGAACCTTGGCAGGCTGTGTTTCATGCTCATTCTTTAGCTGGTGCCCCTCGGGGATCTATCCTTGATGGGTTCTTCATAGTCATTAATTACCTGGTCCATGCATCCTGCGAGGTGAAACATTGGTGAGTTTTACAACAGCTACCTCTCTTGTAGGTTCTATGTGCTGCCTCTTCATTTTTTAATATGCACATCTCAATTGAACCATTGTGGGCTCTTGTTGAAGCTCTCATTCATTTATTAGGTCTTATTGGGAATTGATGGGCTCTTTGATAGGCTTGGCTCTCATTACTTGATTGGGTTTTATGAACAACTGAACCTCAGCTCTTTGCATGCTAGCTTTTTCTCCATAAAGAGCCTATGGGCTCTGTGCATGCTTGCACTTAATCCATAACCGATGCAAATGGGGAATTGAATGTCTAGTTTCTTTCAGAGCTGGCTCATTCCTTAACTGTTTCCTTTGAAGAATTGAACCTTAATGCAGTCTTCATGAGTTAATTTTTAACTGGTTCTCTGGGAGAACTGAACCTGGGTGGGCTCTTTGGAAGCGAGCACTTCCATGTGGAAATTCACCTTCTTTATCCTGTGTATTTTTTTCGAGAATATACCTAATTAGGTCAAACTATGTAAAGTTTGGATCAAACACAAATTTTTATGAGAAAATGTTTAAGGAAGAATGTAAGAAACACAGTCAATAAAGAATACAGAAGGTTCAATGAGGATTGATTCCTTACAGGAATTTTAAGAAAAAATTGAAATAGTATTCGATGAAGAATAATGAAGGCTCATTAAGGAGTTGACGAGATATTTTCTCAGAGTTCCAGAGTGATGGCATTAATATCTGATGCATTTTTGCCTTAGTTTCACCTAGGCAATGTCTATGCCCTTGGTTCTATGTTTTCAATGTTTTCTTCAAGTCACGTATAAGGTTAAAGTTAAGGGAACTTAATTGCATCATATAATATATTAGGTGTGTTTACTAAAGAATGTTGTTAATAGCTTCTAGACACTGTGATTTTCGAATAAGTTTGAAGGATAGTTAAATATATTAGCATAATACCAAACACTATACATTTATAATATTTAGGAGCATTTGGATAATACTTTATGTTGCCAGTTTGGGTTTGAGGTTCATGTTTGGTGGTTTTCCAATTATTTTTCCCTTGGGTTGGGCATCGCTAGGTTCGGATATATATATAAATACAGAACACAGCTGATAATTGATAATGTCAATTGTCAAACATTAGAGATAAATCAAAATGGTTTATATTAGTGCATCTGCACATGTAGAATCAATAGAAATCATCATATTGCTGTTCATTGAGAGCATCAATGTCATCAGCCAGTTCATTGTAAGGACAAGCAGCACCAGTGCCACACTCACTAGCTGCACCATGCAAATGATGTAGTAACCTTGAGCTCGTCATCCTCAATTGAGATTAAGGAAGGCTGTTAGTTAGGGATAGGGTTTTTAATTTTTTTTAATATTTTCATTAATTTTTCTGAGTCCAAGACAGATTCTCCCTGTGTCCTGCCCTAGGCCTCTGAATTCAGCCCGGGTACATTCAGAAAAAATTACCTGGGCTAATCCCGATAGGGTTTTTTATTTTTTCATTAATTTTTCTGAGTCCAAGGCAGATTCTCCGTGTCCTGCCCCAGGCCTCTTTCAGAGGCTTGATGTGAAACCAGGATGGAAGCATACCAGGATCAGAATATGGTCCATACCAGTTCAGGTTTGGCAAGGCTTCCTGCAGAACCTGGTAATATAGATAAAACTGTGAAAACACTTTTGAGAATGGACATTTTGAATCAATCACCATGGCTTTTCCTGATGATAGATCATAAAATGTGAACAACAAAAAGGGTACTCATTTTTATTACCCAGTATTTTCCAGAATCCTATTTTTTCTAAGGTAATATTAATATTTTGTTTGAAAGACATTTGAATAGGAATAATGAGTACTGTTATAACTAAATTGGGGTGTGTGGACTGTGAAGTTTGGACGAAAATTGGAAACTTAAGTATTATCAGATACTGATAGGCTCCTATGCTATGTTCCACCAAGTTTCGGACGGGGACTACATTTTGAGGGGATTTTAGGGACGGGACGGCTGTATAGTATATATATATAGAGAGAGAGAGAGAGAGAGATTTTAAAAATATAGGGAAATTTCAGATATTCATATGAGTAATGATAATCAGAACAATGGACATTCATAAAGTTGCAAATGTAATCACCAATCATATTGACATATGCATCATAGAATCGAATTATCGAAGAAATTAATACTATAGCTACCTAATTGCATCCATGGACCATAATTCATGTTAAATAGTCAATGTGCATATGATATAAAATAATAAAATGCCCAAAAGGCTACAAGTTTGTACTACAAATGTCAAAATGACAAAGTCACAAGTGTCCAAAGGCAAAACATAGAAATAGAAAGTATGATGATTGCCGCTACTCGGCATCTGCCAACATTGCATCAAAATCAGACTCATAGTCTAAGTCACTGTCACTGTGAGGGGCTGGCTCATAGTCTTGGCTGCAATTTTATTTTGGCAAGACAAAATGAGGTCAAATGAAGGTAAGAAGATGTTTTAAGTGGCCATATTAGGGTTGGGAGGGCATGGGGCCCATAAAGGAAATAATTAAAAAAAATAAAAATAAAAAAAAACCTTTTATTTTTGTGTTTATAATGTTTATAATGCTGATCTGGGCGACAGGGGACGGCCAGCCGCCCGATCCTTTCGTTCGGGGCGATCCCCAAAAATTGCGAAAAAAGGGGGACCTTTGCCGGGCTGGCTGTCAGCCATCTAAGTCTGTCCCGAAAGCCTTCAGGCTTGTGTTCCCTTGCTATATCTGCTTCATCCCTGGACTTTGCATTTTTTAATATTTAATCTATATATTTATAACTAGCATTGTTTTCACAGGAACTTTATTCTAATCTTTTATGAATTTGTAGGATGTTCTACTTCTTCTTTGAGTCTCGGGGAAGCAAAGCAGATGATCCTGTTGTTCTCTGGATGACTGGAGGTCCTGGGTGTAGCAGCGAACTAGCTGTGTTTTATGAGAATGGGCCTTTCAAGATTACAGACAATTTGACTCTGGACTGGAATGACTATGGATGGGACAAGGTATTCTGCATGTTTTTTTTCATCTACAGTTTTATTTATTAGAAACAATTGTGGCCTGTTCCAAGGATTTTGTCCAAAACTTTGGGATTGTTCACAAAGTTATACCTGAAAGTAAGAGCAGGGATATACTTGAGAAATAAGTTTGTGCAGGTCTCTTTATTGCTGACTATCTGTGTTTAAGATGTTATGCGTGATACTTGTTTTGGAGGGGTTGGTGCTTTTTGCACATTCTTGTAGGCATTACTATGTGATTGATGCTTATTTGTCTCTGCAATGTTATGCAAGAAAGATTGTCCTTTGCACTTTAATGTAGATGTTCACTGCATTCAACTTCAATTCAAGATTGAGGATGCCTTGTGAAATATTTTAGGCTATTGAATTTTCAACTCTTTTTTTCCTCTTAGATGTGAGCAGCAACTTTATTTTAATGTGAGAAAGATTATGCCCATTTTTTAAAATCTGAGATTATAGAATCATAGCTACAACGAATAGATGATTTGACTTTGCACAGTCTGCAAATCTGATATTATAGTATTACAAATGTTTTGAATAGGATTGGACTCAAACATTGGTTTGAAGAATCTGCCCCATGAATTGCAAATCTATTGTAAATGGTTATCCTATTGTCACCAAAAAACTTGGTGTCCAAGGATAAGGAGCCTGTTCCCCAACCAACACCTCTTACTACATGGCGGATCATAAAAAATGCCTTTGCCAGATTAGAGTAGCTTGTCCTGTTGTGACTTCTTGAGAACAGACATGGTCATCTACTTAATAGAGAAATTATTTAGTTCAGTCCGTGTTTGAATATGACCACCTATGCTAGGAAGGAAACATTTCATCTTTGAACATTTTCTTAGCTTTTGGAAATTGTGCTTTTTCATGTGACATGAAATGGATCACTTTGCATTGTCAATGACTTTAATATAACATGTTGTCAAAATTGACAGGTATCAAATCTCATCTTTGTGGATCAGCCTACTGGAACTGGTTTTAGTTACAGCACTGACGTACGTGACTACCGTCATGACGAGAATGGTGTTAGTAATGATATGTATGACTTTTTACAGGTTTGTTTAGACTTTTATGAATTTTTTATTTTTTATTTTTATGAATTTCCTGTAAATCTAGTGTATTTGATTTTAATTTTAGAGTGGAACAACAAGGCTATTTTGTGAGGAACCAAATGTAGGTATTTAACCCATGTACAAGTTTAGTATTCTGAAGTATGCAAAGGTTATGTTTGGTTGAGTGAATATGAAATTTGGCCTCTGCTGTCGTAGTAATTTTTTTTGTTGTCATTTCTTAGGCATTTTTTAAAGAACACCCCCAATATGCAAAGAATGACTTTTTTATCACTGGGGAATCATATGCTGGACATTATATTCCAGCTGTTACAAGTAGGGTTCATCAAGGAAACAAAGCAAGCGAGGGTCTTCCCATAAATTTGAAGGTATAGTAGGGCACAATCCTGTTTTTATGTAATACTAACTATTATCATGTTTCTCAGTGGAGCGAAAAGAATGTTTGTGGACATGAACATCTGTTTTATATTCATGGCAAAGTTTTTGAGTAGAGTTTTTTGTAGGGCAGTTTTCTAATGTCATCTTTATCCCTAACCATTTGAATTTTTTTATAGGGATTTGCCATTGGCAATGGACTTACCGATCCATTAATCCAATATAAAGCATACACAGATTATGCACTGGAGATGGGTTTGATTACAGAAGATGATTACAAGCGAATCAACAAAATCTATCCAGCTTGTGAACTGTCCATTAAACTTTGTGGTGAGTTTATCTCATCAAATAATGACTTAAAGTACTGCAAAATAAGTTTTGTGATGTAGCATCTTTTGAAATCTTCAACTTATAAATCTATAATTGAAAGGAAAAATGAGTTTTGTGATGTTGTGCTCCCACAGAAACAGTAACAGCAGCTTTGTTGACTAGTTTCATGGGAATTTGAGCAATATTGTTGCATTTCCAGTTTCTATTTAAGTAAAATTTGTTTTCTACTTCTATCTATCATGAGACGGTGAGAGCTATGTAATGCCAATATCTACACGACCATGATGTTCTTTGTTACTAGGAGTTGACTGATGGTTATACTAATATACATTGTATTTAAAGAATTGTTTGTGTTACATTTTCATGATAGGGCTTTCAATTTAGGTTCAAAATCTGGACTGTCATTATATTAATAATTATCATAGCTAATATGATGTCTTGCCAGGTACCAAGGGGACTGTTACTTGTTTTGCATCCTATTTGATTTGCAACTCTATTTTCAACTCCATAATGTCAATAGTTGGGGATATCAATGTGAGACATTTTCTCTTTTACCTCATAACCTTGAGAAAATTACACAAGATGTTACAAACTAGGTTACATGCAATTATGTAATGACCCTTTTTTATTTGAAAATGTGTTTGTGGCTGTTTTCGGTTTGTATTTTGCAGTATTATGATGTTCGGAAGAAGTGCGATGGAAGTCTTTGCTATGATTTTGCAAATATGGAGAATTACTTGAACCAGGGGTCTGTTAGGGATGCTCTGGGGGTTGGTGATAGAAAATTTGTCTCCTGTAGCACTACTGTTTATGAAGCTATGGTTACTGATTGGATGCGAAATCTGGAAGTAGGCATTCCTGCACTCGTAGAAGATGGGATCAAGCTGTTAGTTTATGCAGGGGAATATGATCTTATTTGCAACTGGCTCGGTAATGATACTCCAAATAACATGCTATGTCTGTTTCATTTATTTGGTGGCATATACATGATGTTATATTTCTGCCTGAAGGAAGACTACTGGCCTTGGTTTGTCATATTCAGTTGAAATTTGTTAGTGTTCAAAATTGAAAGTTAATCATTTGAATACTTGCATTTAGGTAACTCGAGATGGGTGAATTCCATGGAGTGGTCAGGCCACGAGGAATTTATTAAGGCACCCACAAAATCCTTCCTTGTAGATGATAAAGAAGCAGGTTTAATAACCAGTCATGGATCCCTTAGTTTCCTCAAGGTAAAATGCACCCTTTGGTTAACGATTGTTTTCCATATAAATTGTATTATTCGTTATTCATGGAATTTCTGTTTTGGTGTACCAGGTTCATGATGCAGGTCATATGGTCCCAATGGATCAGCCAAAGGCAGCACTGGAGATGCTAAGACGCTGGACAAAAGGAAATACCCTTGATGGTAGCTCTGAGATGCTAGGGACAGTAACAGAGTCATCAGAGAAAAGTTCTTTAAAGTAGTTTCTCAATAAAACCCACAGAATGCTGAGATTTGTTTTCAACAATACAAGCTTTTATGTAAATATTTTCATAATTTAGCACATGGACACCCATAATCTGGTATATTTTTAGAATCGGTGAACAAATCTAGTACTGAAATCATCAAGTCTTCTGCTCATGTTCTAATGACCATATTAATTGCTATGGGAATGACAGTATATTATTGCTCACAAAGCCTAGTGGGTTTATTCTCAATGCAAGCTCAGCTAAAGTTTGTACAAGAAACATAAGGTTCTTCAGTGGCTTTATTTTCCAGCATATTTTGATGTTCAAATAGGTTTTTTTTATGCATATAAATTTCACATATCTATGCTTTTGAATTAATGGATTTGAAGCAAGCAGTTTACCTTGGGCAGGGTTGAGATTTGTTTTGTCTGAGCTCATTGCACATATCACATGATTTTTTATCTGAACTTGATTTGAGGCCTGTTTTCTCTCTCGCCTAGATGAGAATTATTTTTTAGGGCCTCGTGGGCCTTCTCATCCTCTTTGATCTAATCTACCTTTGCTACCAATGGTAAAAATAAGCTGGGACCAGGTAAGTGGGCAAGTTGAGGCCTGTGGTTCTCTTTGGGTTCTTTTTCATCGATACTTAATAAAATTGTTCCCTGCGTCGCTTCTTAAAGTAAGCTCTTCCCCGTAAGGCCTATAGTGCAGTTTGGGTTCTTTGACGTCAAGAGTTTCTTAATAAAACTTTTCCATTGCATCCTTGTATTTGTTTCCCTTCCCCAAAATATAGATTCATGTTTCGTGAATAGCACATCACCGGGTTGAGGATGGGGGTAGTGCAATTGAAGTATAGACACGGTATCATCAAACAGTTCGAAGATAGTGGTAGTAAGGTTAAGCTAAAGAAAAACTATCTCTACGATGGCTATTAAAGAAAAATTGAATCTTTTCCAATGATGCAAATGACCAAGCGACACTATTTGTCTATTTGCTCATCCATCCCAGTGGTCTTAGATTCTAGGATCCTTTGGCTGTTAGTGCATCTATCTCAGCCTACACCAAGAGCAAATCGAATTGCTCCACTACGGGGTGTAGAAATTTGAATTTGATAAAAAAAAACTGTCTGGACTCGAGAATGGTTTTTTTAAGGCTTTGCTTTCGCAAGGCTTATCTGGGCACATGAATCAGTTTTATTTATGCAGAGATTATTGATCCAAGTCAAAATATTGGACATTTGAGAAATTCTTCTATGGATTAGGTAGCAATTGTTGTGACGCCACCGCCTAATGCTGTGTGACTGAGCTTAATATAAGGGGTAGAGTATAATGAGTCTTCTTGTAGGTTAAAAAACAATTTTAAGTGTTAATCAATAAAATGTTAAAAATTGAAGGATTGCAGATCAATTGTTAAGAATTATGATAGGTTCTTTGATTACACTAGTCATCAAGGTTAAAATTTTTGACAGGTATGTTCGGACCAGATTCAGTCCCTAGATAACTTTGATGGATTGGATACTTTTATTTATAGTTGCTTAGCTAAAGGATGACTTTTAAAATGCATAATTCATAACTTAAAAATAATTCTTAGATATACAATTTTTTAGCCCTTTTTAACTTGAGAGGAATTTTTTTAAACATGTAAGAATCCTTATATAGTATGGCTTTACAAAATTCCAATGATCCATCATTTTGTTGGCGACCATTCACAAACACGTTTGCTTGGCAACTTTGAGATTTAGAAATAATATTTATTTTTTGAAATTTCTACTGTATCACTCACTTATCAAATTTTACACAAAATTTCCCAAAAGTTTTCTGTCAAGTAATTGATCATTTAGTATTTGTTTTTAGTAACCATGTTAAAGTCAGGTTAGGCACGATATGTTTATTAGTTCTCGAAGGAGAACTATATCATCGATTGATGATTGTCTGGCGAATCGAAATGGAATAAGTTTTGAAGCATGCCCTGCCACAACGCTCAAAAAGGACTAAGCTTATCACTCTTTAACAAAGAGTTATATAATATTGTTTTTCTTGCATTGTTATTGGGTAAAAATATTCGAAGCCTTATTGCCCGCTTCATGTGGATCAAGGCAGGGAAGTATGTTCTATAAAATATATACCAAGGTTTTCAACATTCAAAATATTCACGTATAATGGGCTTCACAGTTTGGTTTTAGCGGGATAAACAAGGCAAAAAGGATATACTAAGGTTGAACCAGCAGCTGGAAAAAATGTCCAGCTAACAAATCCAAACGTGCAACCACACTTATCAGACATGTGCCGAGCATTCTAGTCCCTCTTGTTTTCTCCAAACTGTGTGGGGTGACCTGTTTTTTTGCGAGTAATGCATGAACCTTGCTATTCCCCTCCATCCATGTGCTGTGCAACTCAAACAGGTCAAAAGGGTTGAATCCCATGAAGGGAGCAACACTCCCGAAAATGAATTTGATCAGATCATTACAACAGCCGTCATATGTTTGGCGGGATAAAGAAGCTTGTCCGTCTGGTCCTTGTTCACCAGTGACACAGAGAGAAGAGGAGCAAGCTGGGCAGCAAATGCCTAACGAACAGAACCAAGCAAACCACCAGACAAAAAGAAAAGAAAGGAGGCACACAACTACCCGTACAGGACTTTCTTTCTACTGCAAGATTTGACAATCAATGATTCATTCATGTTACAATTACATCTGCAGTTATCCCAGTCGGTCCTAGTCTTCACTTCCGCCACAAATCATCCTCATGCTCAATCTGAGCTAACTAAAAGGACTTGTTTATTGAAGTTTTATTTTAGAGAGTATTGACACTTCCATCCATATTTTTTTCCCTGCAATTTAGAACGGAAGCTACAACTTTAATTTTGATGTTCACTTGCAATGGCAAGAGCTCTACTAGATATTCCATCCTTGGATGCAACGTCTTCACACCAGGCTTCAGTTTTACATCTATTACACAGTAGTGGCAGTTGGAACAAAGTACTTGCAAAGATGGCTGAATCTTAAATGTGATTGACACCTATTTGTTTTTTCTTTTACTCAGAATTGATTCTTATGTTTTTGGTATAGGGAAAAACAGATTTTGAAGGGATCCGAAACCCTTTAACAAAAAAGAGCAAGGCTGCAGAAAAGACAGCAAGCAGCTAACGAGAAAGACCAGCTCCAAAACAAGACCAATTAAGATTTACATTTAATATTTTTCTTGTGGGAGCGGAGAGTCTTGTCGAAAGATGATCGAGAGGATTTATCTTTTTTGCCCTTAACAATGATTCAGCCATCTTCCACTTGCACCGCCTTACTGTGCCACACCAGCTCACAACTTTCATGAAAACCAGCAGCCAAAGTAGTAGGGGTAACATCTTGAATCCTTTGCACAGATAAGGACATTTCTGAAGAGCCACTAGAAAGGGAAGCCGAGGCACCTTCCCCTGAAATGGCAGCCGATGACACAATAGGGGTTGCCTTAGCAACCCCGCCATTTGAGACGACCGGAGGGGGCGTCCCAATACCCAGGGAATCAGAAGAAGCCACTTCATGAACTTTAGGGGTTTCTACATGACGTTCAATTTCAGCAACCCCACCAGAAGAGATATCCGAAGGGGATACCTCACGAGCTTGTGATTCTTATGTTTCTTATGCTTTAGGTAACAATTTTCTAATGAAAAATATGAGTAACAAATCTTTCCCTGAATTGTACCATTCCCATTTTCTACCATTGATGTCCTGAAGTTTATAGGGTATGATATTTAAAATTTTCATTCCTTAATATTTGTGAACTCTTTATATATAATTTTCCCATTCAGACTGAACTTTTTAGCAACTAGTGAATGCGGTCTTGACTCTTATTTCCTAGCTGACTGAACTCCATTGATATCTCTAAGGAGTTTGATGGAAGCAGCAGCACAATGTGATGGATAGTGATAAAAGTAAAGTAGATATTATATTATTTATATAAAAGGGAAAAGTTAAAAGTGAAATTCAATAATAAATTTGATATCTAAAGCACTTATGAATGTATAAAGTTGCAAGACCAATCTACACACAATTGCAGAAGTGTTGATAGTTTAACATCGAGGAGTAATAAGAAAAGTCATCGATTCATCCTATCTAGTTGTAAGTAAAATCATTAAAAAAGGATTAAGTTTATTTTGTGTGAAATATGTTGGGATAAGGTGTTCTTCAAGATATGTTTTAATAGCATTATTTAATGCTGTTAATAGATAATTGCATCTTCAAGGAATATAAAGAGGGTAGATTTAGACATCTCTTGGTAGATTTAGACATCTCTTTATTTTTATTTATTTATCTTATCACATGTAATTGTAATAGAATTTAATTTAAAAGTTATATGGGGGATATTGAAGATTGGGTAAAGATTGGGATGCATAGAAAGGTGTAATAGGATCTTCTATTTTATTTATTTATTTAATTTAATTTAATTTATCTTGTGATAGATTTGGTCAATCTTCTTATGGATCACCTAGGATTGAGATCTTGGTTGATTTCATTATTATGATAGAACCTTTGATGCTTATGATGCAAGAGGTGGGTGTAAAGTGTATAAGAGGACTTACTATTCAAGGAATGTTGACCATTTTGGTGAGTTGGGAGATTCCCTATGAAGATTTAGATGCCTAACTTTGGGCATACGGTTGATGACACCTATTTCTAATTGTTACCTAATATTGTCTAGTACCATGTCATATCCTAGTATAACCCACTCTCATTTCTTAGTTCCCTTTCAAACTCCCTTTTCATTACCCATCCTTAATAAAATAATATCTCCAAATATCTCACTCTCCATCAAATAATTAAAAATCCATTTTATTATCCATTTTCCCATTTCAAATAATAAATAATATTCATTTATCCATATCCAAATGAATATAATATCCATTATTCATAAAATCATAAATATTCACTCAAGATTCCTTTGTAACCCCCTTCATTATGCCATATCTATTTTTATGCCATGCACACCTATTTATCTAAAATAAATAAATAATTAGAGATAATTATCCTCACCCATTTGTAACCCCCACAACTATTCTTATTCAATCAAAGATTCCTCACTTACTCTCATCCAATCTCAATTGTCCATTGAGATTGAATCCCCACCATTCACGTTCCTCTCTCTAGCTCTATAAATCAACTCCTTTATCTGTCATTTCAAGGCTTTTCAAATGATCATTTTGTAGGTACATGTTGCTTTGAGCACCCACATTCTATCCATGAGCACATTCAACATATCAAAGGTTTGCATGCGGTATTAGTTTTCATATTTTTGTTTTGTATTTGCATTCCTCTTTGCTCTAAGGCATTCCTTTAATTTAGAAGATGATCTTAGTTTGCATTTTCATTTCCTATTTTGACTCAATCTAGGAATACATTTTTGGCACATCCAATGGAATTGATACCTCATCTAACTTCATCATTTGTTTTGTAGTTTGTAGTGGCTTTTGGCTAACTTGGGTTTTGCAAGTTCTTGCTTTGTTTTGAGTGGTTTCCATGATCAAGTTTTTACAACTCAAAATCGCAAAAAGAACCTTGTGGTTGCACTTAGAAGGATTGAGAGATGTTTTTGATATATAATTTGTTATATTTTACTTATTGTCAAATTTTGCAATTTTTTTTAGGGGTCCCTAATGACCCTTGATTGAAAATTCATACGATTGTACAACCTAGGATTTTTGAACATATGTTTTTTTTTATTTGGAGGGATAAGGGTGGATACACAACATATATACATCATAAATCATAGGTCGAAAGAAGTATACTTAAATCATAGAGGTATACACAACTCGTAGGCATATACACACAAATTGTCAACTCACACATAGATATATACATATAAGTCTCATTGTTCATAGGTATATACAGGAAACCTAGGGTTTCTTTGAAATATACTCATTGTATATATACCTAGGGTTTCATATCCATGGGGATATATACACATTAAATTGATAAATATACATATTTTATGTGCATATGCACTTGTTTTGCATAAATATTTGATTGCATATATAGTGTTAGGGTTTTGACATCCATCTCTATGTGTGTTGCATATTATATTATGTCTATTGTGATGTTTTGTTGTATATACACTCGCATGGTGTATATATATTGCTTGTGGGGTTAAGAAATTGTATATACCCTATGGACTAATATATCACAAGGTTTTCCTTTCATATGCATTTGATAAATTTTAATTGTTTTCATTTAAATTGCATCTTGATTTGCTTATAAAATTTACGCTTTTGAATTATTAAATTTCGTTGAAAATTTTATTAATATTACATTTTTTTATTTTTTTATTTTTGTAGGTTTTTGCCCTTGGTACTGGTAGATAGGTGCCTAACACTTAGCCACCAACCCCTAGTCACCTGGTGACCAGGAGCTTAAGCTTAGGGGGCTAAACTTACCCCCCTTATATATGTATTGCTTAAAAGACCCATTTTATGAAAACTTGCATAACTTTTCACTCACTAATTGAATTTTTAATTTTTTAGAGGTGTTGGAAATTTGGCTCAAAGCACTATGTTGTGAATCAAATGATTTTTTAGATCTTGTTCCAATAACTGGTTACACTCATTTAAAGTTGCACTTTCTTTTAACACTTCAAATGCTCATAATTTTTTCAAACTAAAGTGTTTTTCAACAATCTTTTTTATAAAATATATTAGAAAATCATAAAGAATCCAGTGGTACAATTCATTTTTTATTTAGAGTATCATGTTTGACGTGTTTGATCACATTGAAAATTAGGCTTCAAAAACCTCCATATTTTGATTTTGGGCTTAAAATTTATGTGTCTTTAATTTCAAAGTTGCATTTGTGTATGGTCTCTTGCATCTTAGAGTGATCTTGAAGATAAAAAATAAGAGTAAACTTACTTTCTTTTAGGGGGCTTCATAGCGATTTCATCACCTTAGGGGACAACCTCAACTCCTATGTTCCGATGTAGTATAAATAGTGGGGGGTGAATCAAAAAACACACCTCTTGGAAGTGGAATCTCTTCAATCTAGGCTAAGCCTCCAAGAACTTTAAACCTTGGAGAAGTGAAGGTGGAGAGTTGGGTTAAACTCTCCTCCTAGTTATTTATCATTTCTCCCTTTCATCTACAAAGTTAAGCCTCACATACCCTTCTAGTATAACAAGGATATCCCCTTAGTTGAGCATGTGAAGCCTAGTCTGAGACCTTTTGGCCATCCTTTCTTGTGGTGCATTGGGCCTACAAGGAATGACAAACATACTTGATTATGCTTGTTCATGTGTATTATGTGTTTGTTAATGTTTAAATCACCTTCCTTGTCTTGTCCCCAAAAAGGGGACACTTATTCAAAATAAACCATAGAGTTTATTTTTTGCATTACTTTCTTTGTGTGTTTTATTTTATTTTAATCAAACAATCCATAAAAAATAGAAAAAATCCAAAAACCAAAACAATTAGAAAAAAAAAATCCATTTTTTAAGAAAAAGCACAAAAATCCAAATAAAATAAAATAAATAAATCCAAAATTTAGGAAAATTAAAAAATTAAAAAATAGAAAATTAAAATAATCCAATTTTTTTTTTTCAAAAATCCAAAAAATTGAAAAATTCAAAATTCAAAAAGAAAGTTCAAACCAAAATATGGGTCCAAAACTTTGAAGTCAAAGTAAGTTAGATGTTGAAGTTGACCCAATTTTGAATATGGTCATCAATTGAGACCAACTAGAAGTAGCTATTGAGGATGATACTAAAGATCTTTCTGATCAAAGTGAAACATTTGACAATATCTACGACATACTTAAGTCTAAAGAAGGTCATTTTCATGTAGAACACTACCTCTTTGAGAATAGAGATGATATCCTTAAACACCTTTTAGAGGAAGGTGTAAAAATCCCCAAAGAGTATACCCACAATGTCCTAAGCAATATCATTGGCCAAAACCTTCCAAACAAACATGCTTCTACTAGTAATGCCAAATTCAATGAACAAGAACAATTCTCGATAGAAAACCCCAAAGTTTTTCATGATTAGAAAGGGAAAACAATCTAACATGACTCCTTAGATTCAAACAAACTTTTGAGTGAGTAATTACAACTCATAAGGCAACAGTTAGCTAACTTGGCACATGTGAATCATCAAACCTTAAACCCATCCAATCAACACAATCAAAACAATTTCACTGAAACACCTAAATCATCTCCACCTTTATCATTTATGTATGAATGACAAGTCATGAAAAGAACCATACAATAATTACAAATAAGGTCCCAAAATAAAAGTAAGAAATATAAATTTGAGGAGTTATGTCCATACCCCTTTGGTTAGTCTATTTTGCAGGTCCCTTTCCCTCTCCATTTTTAAATATAAAAAATTGCCAAATATAAAGGGAAAGGAGATCCTAGAGAAAACATTAAAGAGTTTTTTGTATTGCATGTCAAGCGGTTACTTACAATGATAACTACCTACTTAGGCTATTCCCCTGAAGTCTAGGAAGGCAAACAATAGAGTGGGTTTTATACCTCCCTAGGGGGTCTATCACTTCCTTTGCTTAACTAGTTAAAAAAATTGTTAAACATTTTTCCTATAATGTAGAAAATGAAAAACAAAAAAAATGATTAAAAAAACATATTCATTCCCTCAACATTGAAGACGCTTAGCTAGCAGATTCCCTTGGCCCATCCATGAGAAGGAGCTAGTTAGAATCTTTGTTGCTAACCTAAACCAAGAGATGGCCTTCCACTTGCACGCACATTGTGTAACCAAACTTGATGAAATTATCAAAAAAGGAGTTTGAAAATAGAAAATACCCTTCTTGCTAAAGGACTTATAGAAATATTTTCTAAAGATAATCATCTGATACACCTAAGTTCTTTAGCAAGAATAAGAACGTGGTGGGTGATGAAGTAATAGAGTCTAAACATGTTCAAATGGTTTAAAATCCATCCACCATTTCAGTTCCCATAGGAAAACCACAACAAGAGATCAAGCATAGGCAATTCACTTCCTTAGGAGAACCCTTGGAAGTTGTCTTCCAAAAACTAGTAAATGGAAACATGATAATATTTCCAAAAGGTAGGCCTTCGATGAGATTAAACTTGAACTTGCTTGGTAAAGGGAACATGGATATTGTGAATATCATAAAGTTCAAGGAAATTCAACCAACAAATTTTTAAAACTTAAGAACTATGTCCAAGATCTCATTGATAATGGAAGTATTGATATTGAACAAGATAGATCTACATCTCCTAATGAGTAGTTGGGGATTTATCAAGACCCCTTCCCAAAGAATGATTGGTCACGTATGCAATCTAACCGGGGTCAAAATAGTCATACTAACAATGTTCATACCGAAAACATTATCCATTCACATAATACCATTGTGGGACACATTGATAACCAAATCGACACCATTAAAATCAAAGGGCCCGCTTGTATTGTTACAAGACACACTAAGACCTTTGTCTAAGGTCCTCCTTCATCCACTCCCAAAGGATAATATAATATAATTGAACAACTTGAGAAAACTCCTGCAAAAATATTGATGATAGATCTTCTCAAGAAATCAACTATTCATAAGATATCCTTTATAAAATCCTACAAGATTCAACAATTCTTAGTGATATAGCCCCAATGACTTCCAAGCCCTCATTGGCCACTTAGCCTTCACTTAACACCTCACCTAAATAGTCAACATGATATGCCTTCAGAGGAATGATTCCATAATCTCCCTTTTACATATTAAAGTCCTTATTGCCAAACACAAAGTAAAAAGGGTTCTTTTAGACAACATATCAAGTCTAAATATATGTACCTTATAGTTGATTAAGCACCTTGGTTATTTAAAGGAAGCATTGGATCCCCAAGTTATAAATATCAAATCATATGCCAATGCAAAGAGGGAATCATCAAGAATTATTCATCTTCCCATCATTGTTGAGCCTGTCATGCACCAAAACATGTTATAGAACTTTATCTTCCATGTAATATCCTTCTTGGTAGTCCTTAGCTCCATGCTATGCAAGTTGTCCCATCCACATTCCATCAATGTGTTAAGTTTATCCATTCAAGTATAGAGATTACTAATATTGTAAAATGATGGAAGGTCACAAGGTTGATTACTGTCCAATTATAGAAATAAGCCATAAATCTAAACCATAAAAGTCTTCCTCACATATAAATCTTGATGATTTACCATCCACATCTCAAGTTTCATCATCCAAAAGTCATTTTAAAATCCTTTATAAGGGTTGTGGTGAGTATGAAATCCATGTTTCCTTTCATATAGGGAAGCTTCCCCTTTCACCCAAAATGCATGGCAAGCCCATCATGAACAAGAAGAAAACATAAGCTTCATATCAGTTTGGCTCAACAACATTCATTAGTTTAGGTTTCCTTGCAGAGGAAGTTATAGAAAGCTCTAATGGCTCATGACTATATGAAGATGGATTAGCACCTTGTTATATAAATAATGAATATATTGTTGCTATTAAGATGATGGGAAGAATAATGAGATATAAAGGAAAAGGACTAGGTATCCATGTACAAGGGATCTTGGAACATATACATTTGTATGTGAGTATAGGAGCTCATGGGTTATGATACATGTATGTTGATGAGAAAACCCAATACACTTGTGACACTTCTAAGATTTCTAAGACAACTTCACCCAATGAAAATGATGAAATAGAGTCCACTCGTGGCCTCTATGATGATCTTGCTACTACCAATATCTTTAATGACACAACTATCCTAACCATTCACCTTGAGCTAAAACACCCCAACCTTATCAACTAGGACCAACAAGATCACCCATCATTCAACTATTTTCAAAATGATGAAGTAATTGTAGAATTCATGAGACTAAGAGATCACATCCCACTAGGGGATCACAAAAAAGGCTTTGATATCAGTCTTGATTCTATGACATACTTTGGGGAGCAAGGTGAATTCCTTAGTCATAAAAATAAAATAAAAAATAAAAAAAGGGAAAAAAGTCAAGCCCTCTAGTGGAAACCCCTCTGAGGCACTTTTCGACCATAAATGCAAACACAAAGATGCATCTAATAGTGAAAATATTTTTAAGGTGCTATTGAAAAGGAACTCATCCTTCCCCTAACACCAAATTAGATGCAAGATAGCTCTACCTTACTTGTGGAGGAAATAAAGGATGTTAATTTGGGAACTAATGACAATCCTAGACTTACAAATATTGCACTCACACTCAATCCTAAGGAAAAAGAAATCCATGTGTCTCTATTGAAAGAATAATTAGATGTTTTCACTTGGTCATATGTGGATATACCTTGTTTAGACTCATCTCTTGTGGTGCACCGTTTAGTTGTTCATCCTAATGCAAATCCTGTGAAACAAAAACTTAGAAAAATTCACCCCAAGGTGACCCTACTTGTTAAGGAAGAATTACAACAACTTTTGGAGGTAAGATTCATTCGTCTAATTGACTATACTAAATGGATCTCAAACATTATACTAGTTAGTAAGAAACCCAAGGAAATTAGAGTATGTATAGATTTTTGAGATATCAATAAGGCATGCCCTAAATATGACTTCCCATTACCCAATATTAATATGATAGTAGATTTAACAATAGGGAACAAAATGCTTTCTCTTATGGATGGGTTTTCTTGGTATAACCAAATTCACATTGCACCTGAGGATCAACATAAAATTGCCTTTATCACCCCTTAGGGAACCTTTTGTTATCAAGTGATACCTTTTTCCTTAAAAAATATTGGTGTAACCTATCAAAGAGCCATGATATAAATATTTCATGATATGATCCATCACAGTGTTGAAGATAATATAGATGCTATATTGGGTAAATCAAAGACGAGAGTTGAACATCTTGTTATTCTTCAACGTATTTTTGATAGATTAAGAGAATACAAGGTTCGTCTAAATCCCAAAAAGTGTCTTTGAATTTACATCTAGAAAATTATTGGGATTTGTAGTATCCATAAGAGGAT
Organism: Sequoia sempervirens; assembly: GCA_007258455.2. Taxonomy (NCBI): domain Eukaryota; kingdom Viridiplantae; phylum Streptophyta; class Pinopsida; order Cupressales; family Cupressaceae; genus Sequoia; species Sequoia sempervirens. The sequence continues at coordinate 672,490,242 of VDFB02058242.1, read as the reverse complement.
TAAAGTAGATCCAACAAAGGTCAATACCATTATAGAAAAGCCTCCCCCTAGCAGTCTCAAACAACTTCATAGTTTACAAGGAAAACTCCAAGCTATCTGCATATTCATTTTGTTACTTGTTGATAGATGTCAACCATTCTCCCACTTGCTAAAGAAAAATACAATTTTCCATTGGGATGAACAATGTCAAAAGTATTTGATTCCCTTAAAGAGTATCTTTCAAATCCTTCAATGCTTGTTCCTCTAGTTTTAGGAAGACCCTTATTGCTATATATTTTAGCTACCTAATTTTCTATAGGAGCTCTCCTAGCTCAAATGATGACCAAGGGAAAGAAAGGGCTACCTATTATCTTAGATGAACTTTATCTTCTCATGATATAAATTATACCAGTATAGATAAAGCATGTCTATTTGTTGTCTTTGCATCCCAAAAGTTGTGACATTATATTCTCAATAATAAATACAACTTGTTGCTAAGATTGATCCTCTCAAATTTACCTCTTGTCCAAAACAACCCTTATTGGGATAATGGAAAAATTGGTAATGTTGCTTAGTGAATTTGAATTTGAGTACATAAACCAAAAGGAAATCAAGGGAGAGTTCTTGTAGATCAAATAGCAAAGGCACCTTTAGTGGATCATCACCCCTTGGTAATAGATTTTCTAGACAGTATGTTTTCTCTCTTAAGGAATTGTCAGAATGGAAGTTGTATTTTGATGGATCCTTTACTTCTCATGGCTCTAGGGAAGGAATAATATTTCTCACACCACAAGGGGATTTCATACTAAAAACCTTTAGAATTGGATTTTCTTGTAAAAATAATATATCATAATATGAAGCACTAGTCTCGAGACTAAAATTAGGCATACAATGGAACATTAAGCACCTATTAGTCTATGTCGATTCTTGATTAGTCATCAAATAGGTCAATGATGAGTATCCCATAAAAGATGAAAAGATAATTCCTTATAAGAGAATTATTGACAAATTTAAGTAGTATTTCACCTTTATTTAGTTTGAGAAAGTTTTGCGTATTAATAATAAGTCTACAAATGTTATGATCACTATTGGTTTTCTTTTAGCAATGGATACAAATACTCAATAGTATAAATTATTGGTTGAACAATTGTTGATCCCAACATATGATATACCAGAACTAAATATGGTGTGTGAGATTTTTGGTCCTAGTTCCCCTTGGTATCATGATATTTATACTTATCTTCATGAAAAAACCTTACCATCTAACCTATCACATAATCAATAAAAAAATTATTCAAAGGCCTCTCATTTCACCATCCTTGGCGGCACCTTATGTCATAGAGACTATGAGGGAACTTTATTATGTTGTTTAAACTTGAATGAGACCACCTTGGCTATCAAATAAGTACATGATGGTATTTTTGGGGTGCACACTAATGGCATGGTCTTAGCCAAGAAGCTCCTTAGAACATGTTATTATTAGCCTACTATGGAAAATGATGTTTGTTAGTATGTTCACAAATATGTGGCTTTTCAGAAACATGGCAAATCTCATTCATGCTCCTTCTCAAGAATTGTAAACTATTATAGCTCCATGTCCCTTCTCCATGTGAGGACTTGATCTCATCAGTAAGATTAACCCTTCTTCCTTTGATGACCATAAACATATCCTTATTACTACTAAATATTTCACTAAATGCGTCGAGACTACTCCCCTTATTTAAGTAATTGGTATCCAAATCTCCAAATTTATTCTAAATCACCTCATTTGTTGTTATGGCATCCCTTCTACCATCATTATTGATAATGGAAAGTCCTTTGAAAATCGAGAAGTCAAAACCCTTTGTGATAAGTTTCATATCCAACATAGATTGTTCACACCTTATTACCCTCGAGGTAATGACAAAGCTGAAGAATCCAATTAAACCTTGATCAAAATTATAAAAATATTATTAATGATGCAAGACAAGATTGGAATCTTGTTGATTTTATAAAAGCCACATTATCAATATCCATATGGTAAGAGTTATTGCCCCTTCTTTTCCCTTTCATCATGGATTAGATCTGTAGAAATATGTACATAAGATGAGATCAACATGCCTTTCATAACATTGAGATTAAAAGACTGTTAGGCCCACTTTCTGCATGATGCATGTAATCTAGACAGTTTTTTTTGCAGTGTGCTTTGAAACTTAATGAGGCTGTGTACTTTGGCACAACAGGTGTAGAAACACATGTAAGGTGCAGATGTAATTTTTTCAAAGATTATACCATACCGAAAGGGTTGGAATCTGTTAACAACTCCATGTTGTGATGTTTTACAGATTGAGATCGATGAAAGGCACTCCAGTGATTCTGTTAACAGGTCCATGTTGTGCGTTTTAGGCAGTGTAAGACGTGAGAAACAGTAACGATCAGATTTACTACTGCATTGGGGATGACAGTAACTAGTGAAAATTAGTACGGAGAACGTGCTGTTTATAAACAATTGACAATGAATGACATTAGCAACTACTGTGTGAAATCCCTGTCCAAGCAAGGCCTGCTAAAACAAGCATTAGAAGCCTTACATCTTTGCAACCAACAAGGCATTCCAACGGATACATATAGTTATGCCTCTCTCCTGCAATGCTGCATCAGCGTCAAAGCCCTTGGCCAGGGAAAACTAGTCCATGCTCACATCATCCAAACAGGATTTAGCCTCAGCGTTTATCTGGAAACCAAACTCGTTATCTTGTATGCCAAATTCGGGTATTTGGAAGATGCTCGCCGACTGTTTGACAAAATGCCCAAGCGCAATGTCATCACCTGGACTGCTATGATCGCAGCTTATGCAAGGCAGAGACAGTCCGAGGAGGTATTTGCTCTGTTTGATCAAATGCAAGGAACAGGAATTCAACCTCATGAGCACACTTTTGCGAGCGTGCTAATGGTTTGTGCCAGTAATGCGGCACTAGAGCGCGGGAGAGACATCCATAAGGAGATAGTTGCAAGGGGTTTCAAGGCTGATGTGTTTGTGGGGAGTGCCCTGGTGGATATGTATGTGAAATGTGGTAGCTTAGAGGAAGCACGTCAAATTTTTGACAGTATGCCCGTATTGGATGCAGTAGCATGGGGTGTCATGATTGGAGCTTATATGCAGAATGGGTATTTTGAAGAAGCCCTGGGACTTTATGAACAAATGCAGTTGGTAGACACCAAGGCCAACACATTTATCTTCACCAGAGTTCTACACTCCTGCGCTACCTTGAGGATATTGGAAATGGGCAAGAAAATCCATGAAGACGTTACCAGAGGTGGATATAAATCAGACGTCTTTGTGGGAAACTCGCTTGTTGACATGTATTGCAAATGTGGTAGCTCTCATTGAAGCACTATGGCTGCATGGTTGATCTCCTTGGACGTGCTGGGCACCTGAACGAGGCTCTAGATTTGATCACCAAAATGCCAATGAAAGCTGATGTTGCTGTTTGGGGATCTCTACTTGGTGCTTGTGGAATCCATATAAATATAGAGGTTGGAGAATATGCAGCAGAACATCTATTAGAGTTAGATCCTAGAAATGGTTCACATTATGTGGCATTACCCAATATGTATGCAGCAGCTGGTAGGTGGGATGATGTGAAAAGGATAAGGAAAATGATGAAGGATAGGAAGGTACTAAGAGTGCCAGGGTCTAGTTGGATAGAGATTAGTAATCAGGTACATGCTTTCCTCACAGGAGATAAATGACTAACAACATACTGAAAACCTCTATGCAAAGTTGGACACTTTGATGTGTATGATGGAGGCAGGTTATGCCCCTGATGCTCAGGGTTTGAATCCAGATGTTTAATGAACGAGTGCAAGCGTTTGAGCCCCGGGTGACACCAGTTCAAAATTAAATCAAATCAATTTGGGTTTATGAATACGTCTCCATTGATACCTATCAGATTTGAAGATTGCTTGTGTGGTGACTGCTATTCATCCACTAAGTTCATCTCCCAAATTGCTGGACAAGAAATTATTGTGAAACTTGCTCTCTGTTTCAATCATTTCAAGGATGGACGGTGACCCTGTTGCGATTCTCTGTAGAGTAATTCATAAAGCATTAGCCTAATATGACATAGCAAGATGCATCTATTGCCAAATGTACGGTGGCTGTCACGGATTAGTTTATTTCTTTGGTCTTCGGTGAAGCTCAGACACCAATTCTAACTTAAAAAAACCAAAGTTAAATATTACACAAACAGCATAGGAGCTATATCAGCTTAGCATAAGAATTATATGGAAAACCTCGTCTTGTGAAAGCTCGAAAAGCAAGCATTTGAGTCTTGAGCATCGAGCCTTTTCCTTGGTGCAAAGATCATCTACAGAAACCATTAATTCTTGCTTATTATGTAATCTAGAGAGTTCAACCCTTCAGAGTAGAATCAGAAAGTAAGTTCATAGCTGTTCTCTCGCGGTGATGTCTTCTAAAGACCAAGTGGAACTGTTGAGGTTTATTTCTCGCGAATATGATAAAGAGCATTACAAAAGGCAGCGATTAATATGCAGGGATTAATATTCAAACCACAGCGATTGGGCAGTGTCAGCGATGAATAGTGAAGGGGTAATTGCCAAAGGCAACGATTCCATTAGTATTAAGCAGGCAATGATGAATGAGCAGCAAAGAATATAGGAGCAGCCATCAACAGAAAGTTATTAGTAATAAATGATTAGTGAATAATCCTATTAACAAAAGGCAGCGATCTACTATTGAAGGGTGCTTCTCTCCGAAAGAATGCATCCATTATGAAAAAGGCATCTCTTTTCATTTAGAGATGAAGATATAAAATAAAGTGATGAAGGAAAATAAAAGTGTGGGGGAATATGAAAATAAATAAAAGTCTGATATATGGAAAGAGAGGAACCAATGAAATGGGGAATAAAATATGGAATGAAATCAATAAGTTTGATATGGGAGATAAATCATAAACAACGTGAACAAATTCATTCATGAGGAGTGTATGAGCAAATGAATGAAGGAATGGAATATGGTTTGGAAAGCAAATTGGAAACAATGAATAAGGATCAACAATTATGAGAGGTCTATTGGATTAAAATATTGTTATCAGAAATATATTTGGGAAATCAAACAAGACAATTGGAGCAGATCAAAGATAATTATCCGCACTTAGCAAACAAGGGCAGAAGTCAGCAATTGTTAATATGTTTGCATCTTAGAATATAGCAGTGTTATATTTTAGCAAGTATTGTGGTATGCTCTATCATGATTATTGTGCATAATGATATATTTATTGTTGTATAATCTCTATGAATCTAGATATATATTTAGTGTTTGTAATTTTCATCAAGCAACCATGAGGAGGAGTGGGGGAAGTGCAAGTAGGGTGAGCAAATACTAGATTGCTTTCGAAGTATGCCACTCCATGTAGATGGTTGGGGGTCTGCCACTTGGGGCCAAAGGGGTGAGTGACCGCCCTTGGGCTTAGAAAGAGGAATCTACGGGCCTCCTATTGTAGCTTTTCCCCAATCTCTACATGGATGGGTTGTTGGGAAGGATTCAAGGAGTCACAATCATAAGAAGAATGGATAAGGTAGCATGGATAGGGAATGCAGATACAAGTTTATCCACTAAGTAGACCACCCCAAGTGGATGGTCGGGGGTCTGCCACTTGAGGCCAAAAGGGATGGCATATTCGCTCTTGGGCTTAGCTTGGATAGCTTCGGGCAGACTTATCATGTTTGTCATCCAATTCTTATATGATTAAACTTCCATTATGCATTGTGGATATTGGTAGTTTATATAGATTTGAAATAGTTATGTATTTACATGGTTTAAATAGATAAGGCATTTATTATATATGTTTGATCATATGAATTATATTCCAATATTATCTAACATGATTGCAAGACCTAAACCAAGATGTATCTTGCTTAAAGCATTTAATCAATGTTATAACCCTAACTACATTAAACTTGTGATTCTGGGGCAAGATTTAGGGCAATCCCAAAAGGGAACATTACAATTGGTATTAGAGCCTTGATCTTGCTAGCCTGTAGACAAATTGACTTTAACCACCATTCAATTAGAATTATCTATTTAGCCTTCTTCTTAAGTAGGCCAATAATGCATTTTTGTATGCGTGCACCTTTCATGTGTACACTTTGTGACTTACCTGTATTCTTATTCTTACGTACACTTTGTGACTTATGTGTATTCATGTGTATACTTTATGACTTACATGTATTCATATGTATCCTTTGTGACTTACACTTTGTGATTTACATGTATTCATGTGTATACTTTGTGACTTATGTATATTCATGTGTATATTTTGTAACTTACGTGTATTCATGTGAATACTTCATGACTTACGTGTATTTATAGGCATGTTGTGTATTTATATGTATACTTCTCGTATTACGTGTATTTATATGTATACGTGTTTGATTCATGTCTAATGCGTCTTCAACAAGTTTACTCCTTGTGTGTTTATGATTTACTCTATGCTTAAAATTAAGATTGCCAAATCTATAAAAGTTTTATCTGTCAAATGCTTCTTGGGTTGAGAAGCACAATCAAATTAACTTATTTAAATTTAATTATTATTAGTCTCCAAATGCAATAACGTAGAGTTGTAACTATTTAAGTGAAAAGGTATGACTCCCTCAAACTTGAGATATAAAGATTTCATTTGAGAAAGACATCCATAATATCATTGAAGCATTCAATTAAGAAAATAACCTTAAGTAACTTTGCAAGTAAATTAAATCAAGATCTCAAGAATAGTGATGTGAGAAAGGATGCGACTCCTAATGTGAAAGAACGTGACTCCAATGTGAAAGGTTGTGTCTCTTCAAATGAAAGGTTTTGACCCTCCAGATGTGAAATCGTGAAAAGTTGTGTGAAAGGCTGTGATAAGATATAAAAAGGACATAAATCTATCAATCAATTGGGAAGTAAAGTATTATGCTAAAAAGGTAGCTATGAAGGGTGGTGACTGATTTATTGAGAAGGGTGGTTACTCTAAGAAATAGATATAAAGGGTAAATCAATTCAATTACATTTAATAAGCAATTGTCACTCATCTAACCATCAAGAAATCAAACAATTAAAATATCAAAAAGGTTTCCCAAGGATAGAATAATCAATCATAACAACTCAACATAGTTAAGCATTATCATTTCCCCTTGGGGTATATGCCTACCTACTACACATGTATGGTTTCTATTGCAATTAGGGAAAGAAGCCCAACATTAAACATCACCATTTAGATCATAGATGTGTGTCATGCTTCTATTCCTCATCTTAATATGTAGAAAATTGTGAAAGGTTGCTTGAAAAATAAAGGTCTCAGGAAATTCACTCTTGCATATCCCCCAATAATTATAGTCCTCGAAATCTTTTAAATTGCTAAAAGGACTCAAAACCTCTTCATTAACAACATTATGCAATAAAAATTATTAAACATCTAAACAATCATCCATGTCAAACACAATATTTTCGAGCAAAGGTAATGAAGATAGCTCATCTCTTTAGGAACTAGTGATATAGAAAATATTTGAAATAATTTCATCCTAGGCTCTTCTTCCCCTAAGTTCATTTCTTGATCAAAGTAACTCCACATTCATGATTAAAGTACCTTAGACAAATTGGATACAAATCAATTTACAACAAAATTGTTACATAGGCCTATGCTAAGATTACATTGTGGGCCCATAACCCAAAAATCCTAGGATCATTCACACCTTTCAAACTTGGGGATAAATTGATATTGTTTAAATGAATCAATACTTTCCCAAGATATTAAAATAAATTTAGTACTAAACATGGGGATATGTCAAAGAGGAGTGATAACCTCCAATTGTTTTGGAAGATGGGGCAAGGATGGGATATTAGGGTAAACCTATAAATTTAAGTCCTATTACTTACTAGGAATGCTAAACTATTGTACATCTTCCATTTTATTGACTTGATGAATTCAATAAATTTGTACTTAAGTAAATTATCTAGGAAATATATACTTAGAAGGTTTAACATGTTATTAAGGAGTCTATGACAAGATGTTATATGTTGAAAAATGTTTGGACTAGACTAACTATTACAAACACATGATATTTTAGATTACACCCTCATTAGAATCAATCTTGTCTCAAACCTTGTTTGAATGATTATGTGAAATAAAACATACTTTATTTAAGGGAAATTGTACTCACTCCTATTTGATCAAACAACCTATGGCGAAAGACACCTAGATCCTTTACTCAAATGAGAAATTGGCTTGCACAAAGGATCCCATTATTCACAACACTCCCAAATTCCCTCATGATGAAGGGATGCAAAAAAAAATCTTTCATTGTAGATTTCAACAAAGGGTAATGAAGAATTTGTATCATTGCCTAGGATCCTTGTGGTCATAAAATGAGAGAAAACTTGTCTTAAACAAGGTCTTGCCAATTTCCAACTCTTGGTTCTGTTGTTGAGAGTTATGGGGAAATAGTAGTACTTAAGAATATTAGACAATACATTGTCCCCATACTTTAGAGGATGGTATTAACCTTATTGGTAGTATATTGACAATCACTTTCCAAGGACATCATTGCAGTATTAAGTTGGACATAACCAAGATAATAGTGACTAGCTATAGAATTTTCAATTCCTAAATACATCACAAGAAGGAACAATACTAATCTACAAGGTTGATTAGGGATCTTGGTAACTTCAAGATCCTCCTAGATGTGATTGCTTGAGGACAAGCAATCTTGGGAAGGGCGGACTGCCTTGCCCCCAAAATTGCAACACTAAGGCCAAGCATTGAAATGCAAATAAATTAATAAATAAAATAAATATAAATATAAATATAAATATTAACAATTTAATATTATTATAACTATAACTATTATAATATAATACTATAAAATATACATATGAAACTAATATAAATAAATATCTTAAAACATATAATATATATAAGCAACGACGAATATGATAAAGAGCATTACAAAAGGTAGCGATTAACATCCATGTCGAAGCGATTAATATGTAGGGATTAATATTCAAACCACAGTGATTAGGCTTTGGCAGTGATGGATAGTGAAGGGGTAATTGCCAAAGGCAACGATTCCATTAGTATTAAGCAGGCAATATTGAATGAGCAGTAAATAATATAGGAGCAACGATCAACAAAAAGCTATTAGTAATAAATGATTAGTGAATAATCCTATTAACAAAAGGCAACGATCTATTATTGAAGGGTGCTTCTCTTGGAAATAAGGCATCCATTATGAAAAGGCATCTCTTTTCATTTAGAGATGAAGATATAAAATAAAGCGATGAAGAAAAATAGAAGGGGGAGAAATATGGAAATAAATAGAAGTCTGATATATGGAAAGAGAGGAACCAATGAAATGGGGAATAAAATATGGAATGAAATCAATTCATCAAATTTATTCATGAGGAGTGTATGAGAAAATGAATGAAGGAATGGAATATGGTTTGGAAAGCAAATTGGAAATAAGGAATAAGGATCAACAATTATGAGAGGTCTATTAGATTAAAATATTATTATCAGAAACATATTTGGGAAATTGAACAGCAAGGCAATTGGAGCAGATGAAACATAATTATCCGCACTCAACAGACAAGGGTAGAAGTTAGCAATTGTTAATATATTTGCATCTTAGAATAACACAGTGTTATATTTTAGCAAGTATTGTGGTATGATCTATCATGATTATTGTGCATAATGATATATTTATTGTTGTATAATCTATATGAATCTAGATATATATGTAGTGTTTGTAATTTCCATCAAGCAACCATGAGGAGGAGTGGGGGAAGTGTGAGTAGGGTGAGAAAATACTAGATTGCTTTCTAGGTACACCACTCCATGTAGATGGTCGGGCGTCTGCCACTTGGGGCCAAGGGGGTAAGTGACCACCCTTGGGCTTAGAAAGAGGAATCTACGGGCCTCCTATTGTAGCTTCTCCCCAATCTTTACATGGATGGGTTGTTGGAAAGGATTCAAGGAGTCATAATCATAAGAAGAATGGATAAGGTAGCATGGATAGGGAATGCATATACAAGTTTATCCACTAAGTAAACGACCCCATGTGGATGGTTGGGGGTCTGCCACTTGGAGCCAAGAGGGATGGTATATCCACTCTTGGGCTTAGCTTGGATAGCTTCAAGCGGACTTATCATGTTTTTCATTCAATTCCTATTATAATTAAATTCCCATTATGCATTATGGATATTGGTAGTTTATATAGATTTGAAATAGTTATGTATTTACATGGTTTAAATAGATAAAACATTTATTATATGTGCTTGATTATATGAATTGTATTCCAATATTATCTAACATGGTTGCAAGACCTAAACCAAGATTTATCTTGCTTAAAGCGTTTAATCGGTAAGTTATAACCCTAACTACATCAAACTTGTGATTCTAGGGAAAGATTTAGGGCAATCCCAAAAAGGGACATTACAATTGGTATCAGAGCCATAATCTTGTCAGCTGACTTTAACCACCAATAAATTAGAATTAAATATTCAACCTTCTTTCTAAGTAGGCCAATAATGCATTTCTATATGCATGTTCCTTTCATGTGTACACTTTGTGACTTACATGTATTCATGTGTATACTTTGTGACTTGTGTGTATTCATATGTATACTTTGTGACTTATGTGTATTTTTATGCTTTGTGACTTATATGAATTCATGTGTACACTTTGTGACATATGTGTATTCATATGTACACTTTGTGACTTGCATGTATTCATGTGTACACTTTGTGACTTATGTCTATTCATGTGTATACTTTGTGACTTACGTATATGCATATGTATACTTTGTGACTTATGTGTATTCATGTGAATATTTCATGACTTATGTGTATTTATGGGCATGTTGTGGATCTATATGCATACTTTGTGTATTGCATGCATTTATATGTATATGTGTTTGATTCATGCCTAATGTGTCATCAACAAGTTTACTCCTTGTGTGTTTATGATTACTCTATGCTTAAAAATTAAGAGTGCCAGATCTATAAAAGTTTATCTATCAAATGTTTCTTGGGTTGAGAAGCACTATCAAATTAACTTATTTAAATTTAATTATTATTAGTTTCCAAATTCAATAATGAAGAGTTGAACTATTGAAGTGAAAAGCTATGACTCCCTCAAACTTGAGATATACAGAGAGAGCATTTCATTTGAGAAAGACATCCATAACATCATTGAAGCATTCAATTGAGAATAGAACCTTAAGTAACTTTGCAAGTAAATTAAATCAAGATCTCAAGAATAGTGATGTGAGAAAGGATGTGTTATAATGTGAAAGGATGTGACTCCAATGTGAAAGGTTGTGACTCTTCAAATGAAAGTTTGTGACCCTTTAGATGTGAAATTGTGAAAACTTATGTGAAAGACTATGATAAGATATAAAAAGGACATAAATCTTATCAATTAATTGGGAAGTAAGTATTATGCTCAAAAGAAACTATGAAGGGTGGTGGCTCCTCTGAGAAATAGATATAAAGGGTAAATCAATTCAATTACATTTAATAAGCAATCATCACTCATCTAACCATCAATAAATTAAACAATCAAAATATCAAAAAGGTTTTCCAAGGATGGAATAATCAATCATAACAACTCAACATACTTAAGCATTACCATTTCCATTTGGGTATACTCTTACCTACTACACATGTATGGTTTCTATTGCAACTAGGGAAAGAATCTACCAACATTAAATATCACCACTAAGATTATAGATGTGAGTCATGCTTCTAATCCTCATGTTAATATGTGGAAAATTTCCAAAAGTTGCTTGAAAAATATAAGGTCTTGGGAAATTCACTCACGCATATCCCCCAACGATCACAATCCTCGAGATCTCTTAAATTGTTGAAAGGACTCAAAAACTCTTCATTAACAACATTATGCAATAAAAATTATTAAACATCTAAACAATCATCCATGGCAAACACAATATTTTCAAGCAAAGGTAATGAAGATAGCTCAACTCTTTAGGAACTAGTGATATAGAGAATATTTGAGATAATTTCATCTTAGGCTCTTCTTCCCCTAAGTCCGTTTCTTGATCAAAGTAACTCCACATTCATGATTAAAGTGCCTTAGAAAAATTGGATACAAATCAAGTTACAGCAAAATTGTTACATAAGCCTATGCTAAGATTACATTGTGGGCCCATAACCCAAAAATCCTAGGATCATTATCACCTCTCAAACTCGAGGATAAATTGATATTGTTTAAATGAATCAATAATTTCCCAAGATATGAAAATAAATTTAGTACTAAACATGGGGATATGGCAAAGAGGAGTGATAATCTCCAATTATTTTGGAAGATGGAGCAAGGATAGGATATTAGGGTAAACCTATAATTTAAGTCCTTCTATTGCTTCCTAGGAATGCTAAACTATTTTATATCTTCCATTTTATTGACTCGATCAATCAAGTAAATTTGTACTTAAGTATTATCTAGGAAATATATACTTAGAAGGTTATAACATTTTATTAACGAATCTATGACAAGATGCTATATGTTGAAAAATGTTTGGACAAGATTAATTGTTACAAACACCTATAAGATATTTTAGATTACACCCTTATTAGAATCTATCATGTCTTAAACCTTGTTTGAATGATTATGTGAAATAAAACATACTTTATTTAAGGGAAATTGTACTCACTCCCATTTGATCACACAACCTATGGTAAAAGACACCTAGATCCTTTACTCAAATGAGAAATTGGCTTGCACAAAGGATCTCACTATTCACAACACTCCCAAAATCCCTCATGATGAAGGAATGCAAACACTTTTCTATCATTGTAGATTTCAACAAAGGGTAATGAAGAATTTGTATCATTGCCTAAGATCCTTGTGGTCATAAAATGAGAGAAAACTTGTCTTAAATAAGGTCTTGCCAATTTCCAACTCTTGGTTCTGTTGTTGAGAGTTATGGAAAAATAGTAGTACTTAAGAATATTAGACAATACATTGTCCCCATACTTTAGAGGATGGTATTAACCTTATTGGTAGTATATTGACAATCACTCTCCAAGGACATCATTGCAGTATTAATTTGGACATAACCAAGATCATAATGACTAGCTATAGAATTTTTAGCTCCTAAAAACATCATAATATCACAAAAAAAGCTAATTACATCACAAGAAGAGCAATACAAATCTACTAGGTTGATTAGGGATCTTGGTAACTTCAGGAGCCTCCTAGATTGTGATTGCTTTCGAAGAATCAATCTTGGGAAGGGTGGATTGTCATGCCCCCAAAATTGCAACACTAAGGCCAAGTGTTGAAATGCAAATAAAAGAATAAAAAATATTAACAATTTTTAATATTATTATAATTATAATTATTATAATATAATGCTATAAAATATACATATAAAATTAATATAAATAAATATGTTAAAACATATAATATATATAAGCATCAACGAATATGATAAAGAGCATTAAAAAAGACAACAACTAATATCCATGGATTAATATTCAAAATACGGTGATTGGGCAGTGGCAACAATGAATAGTGAAGGGTAATTGCCAAAGGCAACAATTCCATTAGTATTAAGCAAGCAATGATGAAAGAGCAACAAAGAATATAGGAGTAGGGATCAACAAAAAGTTATTAGTATGAATAATCCTATTAACAAAAGGTAACCATCTATTATTGAAGGGTGCTTCTCTTGGAAAGGATGCACCCATTATGAAAAGGCTTCATTTAGAGATGAAGATATAAAATAAAGTGATGAAGGAAAATAGAAGGGAGAAATATGGAAATAAATAAAAGTCTAATATATGGAAAGAGACGAACCAATGAAATGGAGAATAAAATATGGAATGAAATCAATAAGTCTAATATGGGAGGTAAATCATAAACATCAACAAATTTATTCATGAGAAGTGTATGAGAAAATGAATGAGGGAATGTAATATGGTTTGGAAAACAAATTGGAAACAAGGAATAAGGATCACCAATTATGAGAGGCCTATTGGATTAAAATATTATTATCAAAGATATATTTGGGAAATTGAACAAGGCAATTGGAGTAGATCAAAAATAATTATCTGCACTCAAAAAACAAGGGCAGAAGTCTACAATTGTTAATATATTTGCATCTTAGAATAGAACAGTTTTATATTTTACTAAGAATTGTGGTATGCTCTATCATGATTATTGTGCATAATAATAATATATTTTTTGTTGTATAATCTCTATGAATCTGGATATATATTTAGTGTTTGTAATTCTCATCAAGCAACCATGAGGAGGAGTGAGGGAAGTACGAGTAGGGTCTTCCACTTGGGCCAAGGGGGTGAGCGATTTCCCTTGGGCTTAGAAAGATGAATTTACAAGCCTCCTATTGTAGCTTTATGGTTGAGGGTATGCCACTTGGGGCCAAGGGGTGAACAACTACCCTTGGGCTTAGAAACAAGAATCTACAACCCTCCTATTGTAGCTTTTCCCCAATCTCTACATGGATGGGTTGTTGGGAAGGATTCAAGGAGTCTTAATCATAAGAAGAATGGATAAGGGTGCATGGATAGGGAATGCATATACAATTTTATCCACTAAGTAGACCACCCCATGTGGATGGCAGTGGGTTTTCCACTTGGGGCCAAGAGGGATGGTATATCTGCTCTTGGGCTTAGCTTGATATGTTGGGAAAATGTGTCTCAACCTTGTAATTATATAAAAGTTATTGTTGATACGATATATATACATATATACATATCCTAGTTACACTAACAGGTGTAATATACAATGGCATCAAGGGGGAGGATTGGGATGCGTGTAAATAATTTTTTGTTAACTTTTTCAGGAAACTACTAAAATGGCTGACATATATTAGATAAATGATACATTGTAAATCCAGACTGTTAATTATTAGGTTTTAGATCTAATGGTGAATATTTTATTAGCCTGTCTTGCCCTAGAATGTAACCCTATTTTATTAGGACGTTGTATTATGACTATGGAAGAGACGGTGATGTATTCTGAGAGCCTAGTAGTAGTCATGTTGTCTCTTGATCTTTGAGTGTTGATATTCTTGTGAGAAGCTTGCTATGCAAGTATATTGTAATCTTTGTGATTTACTGAATAATATATTGGGTGGCTTTTGAAGTGTGGGGTTTTTCTCCCGAAAGGGTTTTCCCCACGTAAACCACTATGTCATGGTATGTATGACATTTATGTTTATTTCCATTTAAGTTTATGTAACTATTAAATATTTGTAAAATTTTTGCATTATTCTCCTCTCAAGATTAGTGTAGGAAGTTGTTTTGCTACCTTAGCTTCCTTACAAGTGGTATCAGAGCCTGATCACCTTTGGTTTCAGTTGTGGGTTGTTGGGTTTTTTGAACTAATCCAGATTTGAGTGGGACCTTGTGCAGAAGATACTTTGAGATCTTGTTGTGAGAATTTCTAGATAGCAAGTTCATCAAGGAGAATAGAGGTGGAGAAATTTTTTGGAAATAATTTTGAAATTTGGTAGCTGAAGATGGAGGATCCGTTGATAGATCAAAATCTGTGGAATGTTATTGATGAGAATGTTTCAAGGCCTGCAGGTCCTACTCAGGTTGCTCAATATGATGTTATGGACCGTAAAGCCAAGGGTCTAATCAAATTGTGTTTGGCAAACTATTTTAATTAATTTCCATGAGGAGACCTTTGCACAAAAACTATAAAAGAAGCTTGGTGAGATGTATCAGGCCAAATCTTTAGTGAACAAGATTTTGTTGAGGAAGAAATTGTATTCCTTGAGAATGGAAGAAGGTGGACGAATCACATACCACCTAGAAGCATTCAACATGTTGGTGGCTCAGTTGGCATCCAATGTTGTAAAAATAGATGAGGAGGAGAAATGTCAGATCTTGCTTTATTCTTTGCCTGATTCGCGGGATTCTCTTGTTATAGCTATTGGGAGTACTTTTGTTATTTTGAAGACTGAAGATGTGGTGGGTTCTTTTCTTTTTGAAGAGATGAGTAGAAAGGTATCCATCACTGCCAAGGAGGCCCTAAATTTTCGTGGAAGACCTAAGAAAAAAGGAAAGAAAAATGAGAAGCATGACAAATCCAAGTCTAGGGGGAGATCTAAATCTCCTGGAAAGTCCAAAGTTATTTGTTGGAATTACGGTAAGCCTAGGCATGTTTGTAAGGAATGCAAAGAAGAAAAGAAGAAAAAGAAGAAATTTTATTCTGATTATGAGTTCAAGAAGGAAGATGGTGACACATTCATTGCAACTTTGGCAACTCGTGCAGGTAATGATGCATGGTTAATTCACTTAGGTGCATCTTTCTATATGACCTTTAATAAAGATTGGTTTTCTAAATATGAAGAATTTGATGGAGGTAAGGTGTACTTGGGTGATGATTCTCATTTAGACATTATTGGTCGTAGTAAAGTTAAAATCAAATTTCATGATGGTAGAATAAAAAGGATTAATGGTGTGTTGCATATCCCTGGATTAGCACAAAATTTGTTATCTATGAGAAAACTAATAGATGCAAGTGTGCAGGTAATATTTTCTTATGCAGGATGTAAGATGGTTAGAGGTTCTATGGTGAGTGCTAGAGGTGTTAGATATGGCACATTGTATAAGCTTGATGCATGCACTATTGAGTGCAATAGTACTTCTATGAAAATCAAGTTTGTGGAAGAAGTGAGGCTTTCACCTTCAACAGATGGTCATGGCTTTTGGGTACCCAAGGGTGCTATTTCTTCTGAGAAAAAGTTACCTACAAAGAAAACTATGTTATGGCACCAAAGACTTGGTCACATTGGATAATAGGGTCTAAGAATCTTGAAAATAAAAACCTTGTTGAAGGTTTGTCCAATTGTAATCTTGAGTTGAATTTATGTGAGCATTGCATTTATAGAAAACAAAATTGCGTTTAGTTTCACTCGAGTTCTCATAAATATTGTGGTGTATCGGATCTTATTCATTCTGATGTGTTTGGTCCTGTAGATGTTCCTTCGATTGGTAAATCCACATATTACGTTTCATTTATTGATGATTATGGTAAATCTGAATTTTTCAATTGATTTAAAGAATTTAAAACAATGGTTGAGTTGCAGACTGGAAAGAAAATTAAATGTTTGAGGACTAATAATGGAAATGAATTTTTCTCTAATGATTTTGATAGATTCTGTAAAGATTGTGGTATTCATATAAACAAGACAACTTCGTATTCTCCACAACATAATGGAGCTGCGGAAAGAATGAACATGACATCGATGGAGAAGGCTAGGAGTATGTTGAGTGGTGTTGGCCTAGAAAAAAGGTTTTGGGTTGAAGTTGTTGCCATTACCTGTACCTGATTAACAGGTCTCCTACATCAACTCTTGTTGATAAGACGCATGTAGAGGCATGCTCAAGTTGCAAGCCTTCAATAAGACATCTTAAATTTTTTGGTTGTGAGCATATGCACATGTGCTAAAGGAGAAGCAAAAAAAGTTGGAGAACAAAGCTATGAAATGTATCTTCATCGGATATAGTGATGGTGTGAAAGGATACAAGCTTTGGGATCAGGTTACACAAAAGGTAATATATAGTAGAAGTGTTATTTTTAGAGAAACTAAGCCTTCTTCTATTACATTACAGCCAAAATAAAGTAAACAGGAAGATGTGATTCAATTTCCTTTTACACCTGAGAAAATTGAATTGAGGCCCAAGGAAAGACAAGAAGTTGAGGAGAGCTCATCTAGCTCTAGATCTTTAGAAGAGGAGGAAGAACCTCCAACTCAACTTGTTCGTAGGTCTACAAGGAATAGAAAACCACCTGAAAGGTATACACATGATGATTGGAGATGTATTTTTCCCCTAAATACTAATATGGATGAACTCAAATCTATAGAAGAGGCATTAGGTATGAATGATGCAAAATCTTGGAAGATTTCTATGGATGAAGAAATGACATCTTTGAAAAATAATGATACATGGGATTTTGTACCATTGCCTGAAGGACAAAAACCTGTTGGTTGCAAGTGGGTGTTCAAGAAAAAAGTTGGTTCAGATGGAGGTATTGAAAAATACAAAGCAAGGTTGGTTGCAAAGGGTTACTCTCAAGTTGAGGGTGTTTATTATGGTGAGATATTCTCTCTCCTTGCAAAAATGACATCCATTAGATTTTTGCTTGCTATTGTTGCTACTTCTGATTTAGAGGTTGAGAAAATGGATGTGAAAATTGCTTTCCTTCACATTGTGATGACTTGGAGGAGGATATTTATATGGCATAGCCAAAGCACTACGTGGTGAAAGGTAAAAGTAAGTTGGTTTGCAAATTAAAGAAATCTTTGTATGGCTTAAAATAGAGTCCTAGGATGCGGTACCATAAATTTAGTACATATGTGTTGAGTTTGATATTTGAGTGTTCTAAATCAGATCATTGTGTTTATTATAAAAATGATGGTGATCATTTCCTATTTATTGCATTATATGTTGATGATATGTTATTTATTAGAAAAGGGAAGGGTATGATTTCAAAACTGAAATCTCAACTTGCTGCTAAATTTGAAATGAAAGACCTTGGTGCAACTAGACACATTCTTGGGATGGAAATTAAAGGAGATAGAGTGAACAAAAATCTATGGCTTGGCCAAAGTAAGTATGTCAATTCAATTTTATAGAGATTTAACATGCAGGATTGTAGAACATTGTGTGCTCCCCTTTCTGTTGGAACAAATCTATCTATTTCAGATTGTCCAACATCTCCATCAAAGATGGAAGACATGAGAAAAGTACCTTACCAAAGTGCAGTTGGAAGTTTGATGTATGGTATGGTTTGTACTAGACCATACTTTCCCCAAGCAATGGGAGTTCTTTCCTTATATATGTCTAATCTCAGTAGAGTTCATTGGGATGTAGTTAAAAGAGTCTTCAAATATTTGTGCGGTACCTCAAATTATTCCTTATGTTATCATAGTAATGTGACTGAAGATGAGATTTCCCTTGATATTCATGGTTATGTGGATTCAAATTGGGTAGGTGATGTTGATAACAGAAAATCCACCAATTCTTATGTGTTTACTTTATTTGGTAGCACAATTAGTTGGATGAGTAAGCGATAGGTTGTGGTTGTTTTGTCCACTACTGAAGCGGAGTATATGGAAGCTACTCATTCTTGTAAAAAATCCATTTTTCTTAATAGACTATGTTCATATATTGGAGTAAAACAAAGTGCAGTGACAATTTATTGCGATAGTCAAAGTGTGATTTGTCTAGGCCAAGAACTTGACAAGAACATTGATGTACATTATCATTTTGTTAGAGATATGGTCGAAGATGGTAGGGGAGATTGGTTAAGGTAGAGACTTTGATGAATATTATTGATTCTTTAACTAAGCATGTGAGCACAGAAAAGTTCAGATGGTGTTCATAGATCATGGGCCTTTTGGCCCCTAGCAATTAAGAGATAATGTTTACTCCCTCCCATTGCTCTTGCAAGGTGTTCGACAAGTGGGAGATTTGTTGGGAAACTGTGTCTCAACCTTGCAATTATATAATGGTTATTGTTGATAAGATATATATATGAATATATATATATATATCCTAGTTACACTGATAGGTGTAATATACAATGGCATCAAGGGGGAGGAGTGGGATGCATGTAAACAATTTTTTGTTAAATTTTTCAGGAAACTACTAAAATGACTGACATACATTAGATAAATGATACATTGTAAATCCAAACCGTTAATTATTAGGTTTTAGATCTAATGGTGGATATTTTGTTGGCATGTCTTGCCCAAGAATGTAACCCTATTTTATGAGGGCGTTATATTATGATTGCGGAAGAGATGGTGATGTATTCTAAGAGTTTGATAGCAATCATGTTTTCTCTTGATCTCTAAGTGGTGATACTCCTATGAGAAGCTTTCTCTGCAATTATATTGTAATCTTTGTGATTTACTGAATAATATATTGGGTGGATTTTAGAGTGTGGGGTTTTTCTCCATAAAAGGGTTTTCCCCACGTAAATCACTATGTCATGGTATGCATGATATTTATGTTTATTTCCATTTAAGTTTATGTAATTGTTAAAGATCTATTAAAAAATTGTATTATTCTCCGCTCAAAATTAGTGTAGGAAGTTGTTTTGCTACCTTAGCTTCCTTATAGGATAGATTTGGGTAGACTTATCATGTTTTTCATCCAATTCCTATTATGATTAAACTCCCATTATGCATTATGGATATCGTTAGTTTATATAGATTTGAAATAGTTATGTATTTACATGGTTTAAATAGATAAGGAATTTATTATATATGTTTGATCATACACATTATATTCCAATATTATCTAACATGATTGCAAGACCTAAACCAAGATTTATCTTTATTAAAGCATTTAATCGATAAGTTATAACCCTAACTACATTAAACTTGTGATTCTAGGGAAATATTTAGGGCAATCCGAAAAGGGGACATTACAAACTACCACTCAATAATAAACTAAGAATGTATAGTGAGTGATATTGTTTAAGTATAGCAGCAATATCTACACAAAATGGATTGATCATTCTGAATCGAGAATGTTTGGCTATTTCCTACATTGAATTTGAGCATGTCTTTATTGGGTGAGAAGATTGTTTGCTCATAAAGTGTGGTGCATGGAATCTGCCCTGCCACATGCTTCATGCATTTGAAAAACATGATACTCCAAGTTGAGCAACAATTGTATATTTTCTAAAAAAAATCACTTTGTGGATTTGTGTCATTCCATTTTTCCTCAACTTTTCCTAAAGGGTTGGTTTATGGATGTTAATTTGGTTAAAGAAATTTACCTTTACATGAAATGGATTAATCATTCTAAAGTGAGAATGTTTGGTTAATTTCCTACTTTGAATTCAAGCACCTCATTATTGGGTGGTTGTTATTCTTCACACAAAACAACATGCGTAAGACTCCATAACATACAAAATAGCATGACTAATATATAATATCATAACATGACGAACTGTCAGCTATGGTGATGGGACACACACAATAGACATTAACTTTGACATTTTGCTCTATGCCACTTTCTGTCATGATCAAGTATTAGCTTTGGCGATGATGGGATCCATATTTCAAATATCAAATATTTGGATCTTTCAATACTTTGTTGCCATTCAATGTAGTAAAATTAAATTTCGAGGGAGCTTAGATGTGTCTTCCTTCATTTCCACCTTCAAGGGATGAGTTGCATAGTCAAAAGTATGTTGCAATTGCTCTTCTAGGTAGGTTTATCTACTATGTGTCAATGTGTGTTGTTAAGTCATTTTGCTGGAATTGTGAAGAAGTGGAGTTCAATTCATGTCAAAAGAAAATTGTGCCATAGCTATCCAATCAAACCTACATGAGGACAAGTTCCAACCACTCTATTTCTTGTCCACTTTAACCTTGTCAAGTCACACTTTAATTAATAGTAGAACATTTTTTTTAATACCTCAAAGTTGGGAAGGGTTTACTTGTGGGTTATATGAAATTATTTGAGGGGTTTCCTCAATGACTCTCATGGAGCCCTCTGGATCTTGAAAATATCTTCATTTGGATGTCCTTGTAGCTAAAATCAATCTAGTTTTTATGTTTTAATCTATGGTAAATCATTTTCATTTATTATTGCAAAGGCAAGAGTTTGTTTGTGGGTTCCATGAAATTGTTTGATGGATTTCCTATATGGTGCTCATGAGGCCCTTAGTGTCTTAAAAATATCTTATTTTGGATGCCCTTTCAAGAAAAACCAATTGGTTTTGTATGTTTTGATTTGTGATAGGGAATTTTAATTTAATACCACCAAGACAAGGGTTTACTTATGTGTTCCATGAAATTGTTTGAGGGATTTCCTCAACGGCTCCCATGAGGTCCTTCAAGTTTTGAAAATCTATTTTTTTGGATTCTTTGTAGGTAAAACCAATTGAGTTTGTATAACCCATCAAGTTAATCACTTAAAATATTCCCAATGCTCAAAATCTAAATGTAAAAGGGTTTTTAACAATGCTTTTTAGGCGCACGTTCTGAATTTTGAATTTCTGCAACTCCGCTACTCGATGAATCATCTTGGAGGGGGCCCCATGGAGGCTCCCCCACTAAAGCAACCTGTTGTTTCCCAGAATAATGTTGCCTCACTGTGTGGGAGGACCACCCTGTGCACTAAGCATATTTTGTTGTCTGGGGGTTTGAAAAACCTTGTTTTTCCTTTCAAAGGAAAATATTGTCCTGGCCTAGATTCCCAAAAGGCCTCCTATGTGGATAAGCTTGTTGGAGGTCAAACCTCAACAAGGACACCTAGAAAATCCATGACAACTTTTTTTATTGTGGAGGGGGACAAAGTGGACATCCCAGATGATATTTTGAATGATGCTATGGAGGGGTTGAAGCTTTCCTTGGTGGGGAAATTCTTCGCTGGACGACCCAACATAGACCAGGTACGAAAATGGACCTCTGACACTTGGAAACTCAAAGGAAACATTTCTATAATTTCTATGCCCAAGGGTCTCTTTTTGTTTACCTTTGTTATCCCCGAGGATATGTTAAAGGTCCTCACAAGTGGACCATGGGCTTTTGATAGTGGATTTAAAAATATTTTATCTTTATGCAAGTGGAAACCAGGGTTTGACACCTCTGCTGATTTGGGGAAAGTTTCTCCAACCTAGGTTAGGCTCCCTGGGTTGCCACTTAAGTTCTGGCATTAGAAGGTTTTTAAAGGAATAGCTGATTCCTTTGGTTCTTTGTTCACCATAGAAAAAGTTACTCTTCTTAAAACAAGGTTAGTCTATGCAAGAATTTGTGTTACTGTTGAGGTTAACACAGTCCTACCCACTTCAATGACCTTAAAATCCAAGTTTGGTAAATGGGTTCAGCCTCTAGAATATGAGCGAGCTACGACTTTTTGTTAGGGATGCAATAAATTTGGGCACCTATAGGATGCTTGTAAAATAGCTCCTCTTGAGCCTAAGTTCCCTAAATTGAGACACAAGTGAATGACCTATTGAAGAATAAGACTTTGATGAACAGTCCAAGTGGATTAGAAATCTCAACACCCAATAAAAAACTATTAATCACAAAAAAATCCTTTAACCCATACATGGAAAATATGCCTAATGATAATCTAGAAAGGTTGTTTTCAGAAGCTTCCAATGAACCATCCACCCCGCCATCTTCAGAGAAACTTTTGGATTTAGATGAAGAAGAGGAAAATAGAGGAAAAACTTCACCTCCAATGTTTCAGGAAGAACAAAAAAATGAAGCCCAGGAGGAAGGGGAAATTATAAGCCAAAAAGAACAATTTTTGACTCCAACTCAGAACCACCATGAACCAATTTTGGAGGAGGAGCAAATGTCACAAAGCATGGATGATAAAGGATAGATAAACACTAAGTCATGAAAAAAGAAAAAACCAGATGTAGGAGCAAATAGTAAAGTTGGTAGACCCCAATTAAAAGAAACAAGATTCAAAGAAACAACAAAAGATGTGGCAACAGGGAAATAGAGGACCCTGGATTCACTGGCAGGGAAAAAACCGAAAAGGAAGTAAGGGAGGTTGACCTCCCATCGTGGGTAGTATCAACCTGATACTGCTCCTTAGCCCTTTGAAATTATGAAGATCCTATCATGGAATGTAAGGGGTCTTAATGGCCCATATAAACAACATGTGTTGAAGGTGTGCTTAGTTGATGTGAAACATGACATTCTCTTGATCCAGGAAACAAAAATGAAAAAGGAAAGTTTTGAGAAAACCATGAAGTGGCTCTAGCCTGGTGTTGGTTTCGATGTTAGTGATGCTGAAGGGGCCTCTGATAAGATTGCTACTTGTTGGAATTCTTCCCAGTTTAGTGGCAAGTTGAAATTCAAGAATAAAAACAACCTCTTGATTAGTATGCAAGATGGAGATACTTTCATTAAATGGAATATGGGGAATATATATGGCCCAAATGCAAGGTTGGATAGGCTGGACTTATGGAATTTTTTGGATGGAGTTATGATTAACATCAAAGATGAACTATGGATGCTTGGAGGTGATTTTAATTCCCTGTTGTACCCTTCTGAGAAAAAAAGAGTTTTCACTGACTTCTCAAAGAGTATGATGGATCTTTCAAGCTTTATTGACTCAATGGGACTTATGGATATCCCTCTTACGGGATACCACTTTACTTGGACTAATAGAAGGAAAGGTAATCAACTCATCTAAGTGAAGCTGGATAGATTCTTGATCTCCTCTAACTGGAATATTATGCAAAATGTCTCTCTTACTGCCTTTCCTAGAATAGGTTCTAGCCATAGTGCTCTTCTTCTGGAATGGGATGATAGGGTGATTAAAAAACCTTACCCCTTTAGGTATGAAATCATGTGTTCCCTTCACCCGAACTTTAAATCTCTAATTGATGAATGTTGGATCCTTCATTGCGATGGCATGTCAATGTTTAGGTTAACGCAAAAGTTAAAAAGAATTAAGGAAAGGGTTAAAGGATGGAAAAAATACACTTTTGGGAATATCTTTACTACTAAGAGGAATTTGAATTTGAAAATTAAGGAAGTTCAAGATCAAATGGAGGTAGGAAACTATAATGATGAGATCTACATAATAGAAAGGGAGCTTAGATCCCAATGGCACAAAATAAGTAAGGAGGAAATCTTCTGGAAATAGAAATCAAGGATCTGGTGGCTTAAGGAAGGAGATAGGAATACTAAGTTTTTCCACCAATCTACTATGAAGCATAGAGGAAGAAACAAGATCAGATCTCTCACCACCTCTAATGGTACTAAACTTGAAAGGGAAGAAGAAATAGCAAATGAGGTTGCTTCCTTCTTTTCAAATTACCTGGAGACTTCAAGGGTCGACCATCTAGATTTGGGGGAATTCCTGCAAGTTATACCTAATGTTATCACGGAGGAAGACTTGAAATAATTAACTAAGTGTGTGACTATGGAAGAGGTGAAGGAGGTTGTTTTCTCTTTTGGATCTTTCAAAGCTTTGGGACCTGATGGATTTCCTCCCATCTTCTTCCAAGTCTACTGGGAGATTGTGTCTATGGAACTCTTCATTGTTGTTAGAGATTTTTTTAGATCAAGTAGAATCTTGAATTAGATGAATACCACTTTTTTGGACCTTGTCCCTAAATCCAATGAAGTTGCTTCAATGAATGATTATAGAACAATAAGTCTATGCAACACTTCTTACAAGATTTGTTCCAAAATTATTGTCAACAGGTTGAAGTTGGTCTTAGGAAAAATGATTGCTATCAATCAAAAAGGTTTTGTTCAGGGAAGAAAAATTCTGGATGCAACAATTTACACTCATGAGATCTTGCACTCTATGGATTATAGTAAAAATCCAAGTATGGTGCTAAAATTAGATATCTCTAAAGCTTATGATAGGTTACTTGGAATTTTTTATTTGTTGTTTTGGAAAAATTTGGATTTAAAGGTAAATTCCTCAATTTGATAAAAGCCTGTGTTACTACCCCAAAGTATTAAGTCCTGGTTAATGGTATTTCCCATGGTTTTTTCTCACCTAGTAGAGGGCTGAGATAGGGAGATCCATAATCTCCTTACCTTTTTGTCATTGTGGCAGAAGCTCTTGGTCGCAACATTCATAAATAGCTTAATAATAAGTATCTGAAGGGTTTATGTGATGCTTCTTCCTTATCCCCGGCCTCACATCAACAATTTGTTGATGATACCATTCTAATGGGGGAGGATTCATTGGTTGAAGCTAAACAATGGAAAACTAATCTAGACAATTATGTTGAATTGCCAGGACAATGTATAAATTACCAAAAAAGTAAAATTTATTTTTTCAATACTAGCCAACTTGTGAAAGATAAAGTGATAAGGATTTTGGGGTGTCAAGAAGCAGAATTACCTGCTACTTACCTTGGTCTACCTCTTTTCTCTTTAAATCCAAACAATAACTACTTGAACTATATTGTGGAGAAAGTACAGAAAAAATTGGTTGGCTGGAAAGGCAAATTGTTGAGCTTGGCAATAAAAATTTAGCTTTTAAAGGCCTCCCTTCAGAATATTCATGTCTATTATCTTTCAATGTTTAATATACCAGCCTATATTGCTGAGAGAATTGAAACAATTCAAAGAATATTTTTATGGTCAAGAGTGGAGGAAAGGAAAATAACAGCTCTCATCAAATGGGAGAAGGTGTGTGTCTCAAAGAAAGGAGGGTTAGGCATCAAAAGATTAAAATTGTTTAATAAGGCTTTGGTGGCGAAAATGGGCTAGTTTCTCTTGGAAAATGAAAAAGATTGGGCTACTATCCTAAGGGCTAAGTATCTTAAAAATAAGGATGCTAGTTGTTTTCTAAGGAAGAAGGAGCTTCCGCATAATTAGAGGTGCTAAATGAGGATTTGTAATGGGATCAACACCAATTTTTGGGATGACCCCTAGTCCACACCGTCCCCATTGTCGACCTCTGGAGATATCCAACAAATCATAATAAGACTGAAAAGGGAAATTGGAAAAAAAAAATTATAAATATCTAGTATGGGATGAATGGAGACCCAGGTGGAAAAGCTTCAAGGACTATCTAAATAATTTTATTCTGAGGGGAAGCAGACAAAAAAATTGGGATGCTGTTATTGACCTGCTTATGAAACAAATTGGAAACCCTGACCTCTTTTCAAGAAACAAAAAGGATGAATGGATCTGGACAAAAAACACTAATGGTAGGTTCTCAGTTAAATCAACTTATGACTCAATGATGCAACAAACTATGGTCTTGGGTTCTTTTGACAGGCTTAAGGTCTGGAAGAAGAACCTAATCCCAAAAATTAACTGCTTCTGGTGGACAATTATACATGGTAAGATCCTCACTATAGACAACCTAAAGAAAAGAGGTTGGTATCTTGTCAATAGATGTAGCCTTTGTAATGAAGAAGAGGAAACCATCATGCATTTTTTTTTTCAATGTTCTTATGCCCAAGAAGTCTAGGGTTTTTTTCTTAATGATCTGAAGGTGGAATGGGTTTTCCCTGTCAATGTTCAAGTGTTTGTGGAAGGATGGGGCTTTTTCCCTAGTTATTCCCAAAATATAATTAGTGATCTGTGGGGACAAATTCCCCCATTTTTGGCTTGGGTTTTGTGGAAAGAGAGGAATAATAGAGTGTTTAGGGAGACTGCAAAAACTAGCAAGGAGCTATGTTTAATTTTCAAAAGACAAATTCAGGAAAATATGGAAAGTTGCAAATATAACCAAGCTAAGAAACAATCAACTTAGCATGAGCTACGCATAAAAAAACAATGGGAGCTCTCCCATGACTTAAATAATGTTAACTGGCTAAAATAGCTTATAAGGAGCACTGTCTGGATCCCCCCGGATCCAGGATGGGTGAAATGCAACTTTGATGGTTGCTTGAAGGGGAATCCTGGACGAGTTGCAGCTGGTGGAGTAATAAGTGATGATAAGGGTGTCTTCTTGATTGGATACAACAAAGGCTTAGGAACAACTATGAACAACTTCACTGAGGCATCTGCTATTTGGATTGGAGCTATACTTCTCAGGGAAAGGGGATAAAACAAGGTAATTGGAGAAGAAAACTCAAAGTTGATAATAGACTATCTCAACAATAGGGTGAATATTCCTTGGGAAATTAGAGATATGTTGGAATATTGTAAAGACATATTGCAAGAGATTCAATTTTTTAAAATTTTCCACTCATTAAGGGAAGGAAATAGGGTAGTGGATGCGATGGCCAACCTTGGTGTAAACCAAGGAACTTTAATAAACTGGGACTTTATCAATTTTCCTAATAAAATTAAGGAAGTCCTAGCGAAAGACAAACTTGGTGAAAAATACTTAAATAAAGGACTATGAGGAGGGGTTTCTTAATTATTAACATGAGTGGTGGGAGGAGAAGGCTTATGAGGATGTGGAACCCATGGATGCAAGCTGGAAAGTTGATTGGACAACATCAAAGGCACGTTTTAAAGGGATTTCTAAATCTTGATAAAAGACATTGCAATCGAAGGAAAGGACAATTGGACGAGAAGTTTTTGTACTGTGACAAGAAAAATTTAAATTTGGAAATAAATAGCATGTGGTATAATCTGAGGATTGATCTTTGATGTGACAGATGGAATCGCATCGACAATAAAAATAAAAGATGGAATAAAACAAATGCTATCATTGCAAGAAAAGGAGGCGGAGCTTCCGCAAGCACTAATAATTATGGGCGAAAAGGTGGTAATCGAGGAGTGAAATATTTTATGAATAATAGAAAAAACCCTAAGATGACTACATTTCAAATGAATTGTCACAGAGTTACCATTACAACTAAGAGTGTGGAGTTACCGGTTGCAAGTGTTGAGGACACTGAAAGTAATAGAAGTGATTTCCTTCTCGTTCCCAAAATTTTCCATCGCTCAAATAGCATTATGGGAGGCCCTAGGAAGCATATCAAAACTCACAAATTTGACTCGCTTCGCAACAATGAGGAGCTCTAAGGTATTTTTGAGTAGGCGGGTTTCACTTCGTATTTCGCTACAATGGAGGGCTATAACGAAAAACTCAGTTGCAAGTTTGCAAATGCATGGAGAGATGGCGAAGTAAACCTAGACGGGTTTCAGCTTAAGGTGGATGCAAAGTTGATTGCGAAAGTGACTGGTTTGGCTTACAAAGGGACGAAGGTTGCGAAGGTTAGCAATGGTAAGTATCAGGACTATTTCGAGAAGTTTTTTGAAGGAAAAGAAAAACCTAAAAGATTTCAAAATGGGTACTCTAGGGTTAAGTTGCCACCTCTGTATCATAATGTGTGCTTTATTGTAATTGTTATCTAATTTTTAGCCTTTAGCTGAAATCAGGTAACCATAGTGTTGTTCTTTTCATGTCGTTTAAACATTTAAAGATAAACCATAAAATTGCTAGTTTCATCATGCATGAAAGAGTGATTGTCAAAGCAAATCATATTACACCTTGTCATTTCAATTTTGCATCATAGCAAATGTGAAAGAGAAACATGGATATACAAATGCAATCTTTTATTAACAATCTTGAAATGTACATGTCCCTCACAAGCCAAGGGAATAGCTCTCTTATTCAAATGAAAATATGAAACAACTTATACATGAATAAGTAAAAGAGAGAGAATGTGCATGTAAGAATGGAACCAGTCATTGCATGTGAATGACTAGTTACAAGTTGCCCTGTTGTTGCCCCGAACCGCTTGTGCCCCTCCCAGCTCCGTTGCGCTCCTCACCTTGCATCTGAAGAAAACATGGTGTTAGATCAAGGCTCTAAGCAATGAATGATTCAATCCTTGCATACACACCTACCTATGCATGTATAAGCTGATCCATAATGCATTAAACAAAAGAACATTCAACGTATGCATTTATTTTCTAACTATTTGCTTCATGTGCAAATTTAGGACAAGCCTGATTATTGTTTCATTATCAAATCAAATGCAGAATGTGGGGTAAATGTGGCTCCCACAAGGGTACAGCTCAGCGTGCTTCGAAAGAAAAGGAAATTGAGCAAATTGATCAAAGATTTATCTCTTATCAATGCATTAAATCAATATGTAATCATACCAGTTGATCAACTTTCATTATCAGATTTGAAGATGCATCAAAGTGTTTTAAAGATGCATCAAGTTCAATTATGCATCTATTTAATAATGAAGAGGCATCTCAGATTGTTTTCAAGCCCTCTCACCACAACCCTGTTGGGCAGTCACTCATCACACAAGAAAGCGAGCTGTTAGGTCACCCACACATGTGACAGGTGGTTGTCAAACAAAGTTAGAATGAGGAGACTATGCATGTTTATCACATATAACTACAACAGGAATATGGTTGAATCAAGGTCATGATACAAGTACCGGGACAACACCTTTGCAAAAGATACAGGAGGCAAATGGAATTGATAGTGTTCATCCATAGGTGTACTTGTGAAAATGAATGCAATAAGTGAAGGGCATTGTCATTGATAAGGAGCAGTCCACAATAGTCTCATGCTACAAAGTAGCAAGCAATGGTTGGAGCAATCATGAAGGTTGGAGAAGCAGCTTTCAGCCCATAAGTGCATAGATTCAACATATGTATTAGTAATCATGCTTTCAGCAATAAAGTAAAGAGGAGCAAATATAAATCAAAGACAGCTATTGAAGTATTATTAAAGGACAATACATGTTGATCTCATGAGATAGGACAACAACAATGAAAGCATGCAATGAAGCAACATGGACAAAACTTCCAGGAAGGAAGTCATAGGATAGTTATCAATGTGAGAAGGAAAGATGACAGTGGATACAGTAGATTGATAATGGAGCTGCAATGATAATATCCTTCAAGGAAACAATGATAAGACGATGGCATCACGGTTGTTAGCTTCTAGCTTATGAAGATGTTGAAAGATGGAGATGCAGAAAGGGTTAAGGATGAGTCAACAGTCATGAAGTGTAAGACAACATCATTGTCCTCAAAAACAACACAACATACTAATCAAATAAATGTGAAAATCAATGAAGACAGCCAAAAGGAGTCCAAGGTTCTTGTGCAAGAATAGGGGATTGACATCTCCCAGTGATAATTCCAAGACACTCATAGTAATAAGTCTCCTCACTGTCTTAATGACTAAGCACAACCATCAACAGTCATCAAATGAATGGGGATCAATGCATAGACAATCAAAAGGAAATGGCAGTCACCATTCAAGCAGTCTACCAAGATCATGATTCTATTTGACAAGGGGCAAGGATCAGTCATGAGTTACAAAGGAGACCATACATGTAGGTAAGCATGTAATAGAGCAACATGGGCTAAAGTGATGTAAGAAGTCACATGACAAAAATAAAAGGAAAATTAAGTGCATTCAATCTGGTTTGTACTTGCAAAGCACAGTAGGTGTCTTTACATTGAAAGCAGTGACTTCAATACATTACAAAAATCATTGAGTACTCAAACTACAATGAATTATAATCATGAGCAACAAGATGTGCTCTTGCATTATTGACATGTCAATCAGCTGGAAGCATAGTCACCACAGCAGCCCCTACAGTTGCATGATAGTTGTACAAGAACTCAATAAGAAAGCAACCATTTATGAAGACAGTTTTGTGGTGGATAGTCATGTGTAAACAATAGCAACTCGAAGGTACAATCCATGGTTTATCACTAGAACAATCTGTTAGATGCAATCTCATGGTAGGGACAGATCCTTCATGATCATGTCTTAGTGGTTTGAATAGTGGGCTGGTCATAAGGTGTTTATGGTGTAGATGAGGCTGTGTCATTGTCACTCGTGGTAGAGTTGATAAGGATAAGCAAAATGCTTGAGGAGCAGTTGCATTAGAAGGCAGTGTTACAAGGACAACAATGATCTTATGAAATGGTATCAAAAGCCAGTAATACAGTCCTGTATAGGCCTAAAGTGATCAGCCCTTGGAAGGATAAAAGGAAATGTCATCATCATATGACATGATGGAATGTTAATTTATGAGTTTTGAGGCACAAAACACAGTCCAATCAAAGTGTGGATTAGCATTCTAGGATAGTCTAATAAAATGAATTGAAGTCATGATAGTCTGGAGTAGCCTTGGTATGACTGTCTAAACTGATGAACATGAGAAAGGGAGATAGCTTCAGCATTACAGCAGTCCCAACATCAAAGTCTGATAGCAAGATCACAAACCTGTGGCAAGGATGAGATCATCCAATGAAGGAAATATGGTTTTCCTGTAAGGGATTTGAAGGAGCAGATCATAAAGCATTCATAGGGTCCACCGAATTCATGTTTTCAAGGAGGATTCAGAGGGGACTGTTCATTAGTTTCATAAAGGTTGAATGGATGCATTGGCAAGTCAATTGAAGAGACAGGACCCAAGCCATGGTCCACAGTGGTGGAGAGTCCAATAACAGCATGGTGAATTTAAATAGTATCTACATTTCTTGCTCCATGATCTAAGGGTCTTTTTTTACTATTGCCTTTTCATCTTTTAAGGACTATAGCAGTATATAGGTGGTCTGCCCCCTTAGATCACAGAGGCATGGGAGGCACAGTGATAGGAGGATTCAATCAAAGTATAATACAGTCAGTATTGTATCCAACATTTTTAAGTAGTGTGAGATGTGTAAGCCAAAGAACAATGACCTTGAAGTTGTTGGACAATCAATTCAATAGAATGGTGAAGCCCTTTCAAGGCTTTAAACCACACAGGGAGATGACAAAACATACAAGTCTTTGAAGTAGAGTGAGAACATGGAAGCATTGGTAATGCTTTTACTCCACTTACAGAAACCAAATGAACAACTCTCCAGCATAATCTTGAACTTAAGAGAGGCCAAATGCATATCAACAAACTGAATAATGATATTCAGAATCTGACACCAGACACTTCAACACTGAGGCTGAGGATGTCTGAAACAGAAATCCTGTCCCACTGACCATGGACAGAGACCATGCAGATGATAATTTAGAGGGAAATGGAGGCCTAGCTCATGGGTTTTTTGGTCTTCCTCTCTTTTCTACATATCAAAACCCATTTGGGTTGTTTAAAATTTTGTGAAATACAAAGATAAAATCACAAGACAGCATAGGGGTTTTAATAAATGAAGCTGAGCCAAGCAAAAATATAGTATTTTATGTTCATGGCCGCGGCCAAACTTGTTTCATTCAGGAAGACAACAAAAACACAATAGGGTATCGTTATTTTCAAATGAAGGATGAAGACAAGCACTTTGTGCTTCGTGGTCAGCTAGAAATAAAAGAAAATATAGCTTTCTATTGTAAAGAACCGAAATGGAGGAGTTGATTTGAATCACTTGGAGGTTTTCTCACAAGTTTTGCAAAAACTTTCGACCTTGTGCTCCTAAAAAGCTTCATTGAGTTCTCATGGTGGCTATCAACAAGAAGAGCAATAACATAAAAGTAGAAATGAACCAACAATGGTCAGAAAGAAGCCAAAGAAATGCTTCATAGCCGCAGCCTGTGAGTCAAAAATTGGCCTCTAAGTCAAAGAAATGCAAGCTTTTGTCAAACAAAAGTGTTTACCTGAGATCTATGGTGCTTTCATGATGGAGAAATGCCAAAAGCCGACCAAAAAACCAGTGAGGATATCATTTTCCCCGTGTTCTCCAAACCCTCATGGCAGCAGAGACACTTTCCAGATTCTTCCAAGTGACAAAATGATGGATTTTTCTTCCTCATTTCGGTATTATGATTAGGGTTTGACCCTTGTCTTTGCATTTTGGTGGGGTGTTTTATCATTTCTTTTAAAATCAGCACATGATAAATCTTGGAGTTATTTTTTGATGAAGTTGCAATGTAACTCAGATAGACTTAATACACAGTAAGCACTTTGAATTGATATAGTAGAGCACTTTTACCTTCTCATTTTTTGTTTCTCCTGTATGTTGTTAATGATTGATCAACTTGTTTTGTGAAACCTATTTTTCCTTGCAAGCTTGTCTCATGTTATGCATCTATTTAGCAGAAGGTGTATGTTTGCAAGTTGTAAGTTGTGTTGTTAATGGTGTTGATTAATTGTGAAATCTCTATTTTTCTTTTAATAGCATTATTTATAGACCTCCTTATGAAATATTTATGCAAACTGCATTATTAAGTGAGTTGTGTAATTCCAGCTTTGTGGTATTAATTCAAATATGATGAGATGTTAACAAGTCTAGATTGTTTGGTGTATCACTTTAGTTTTCCTTTCAGCATTAGGTTTATTTTATGCAACCCTTACCCTTACCTCAGAAATTCAGTAGTTAAGTGATATCAAACAGGGAATCCGGCCCACAATCTGGAGGTCTGCTTTCAGATAGGTTACCCACAACCTGAAAGCATTCCAATGTTGGACCAAATCTGCTAAGTGCAATTAGAAAAGCTTAGCAAATAGGGTGCAGATTTGTAATCTCCAACAATAATAAAATATTTTACTCTCGAACGCCACTACCAATCCATCTATGGATACCACTTTCCAATCCTCAACCACATTAGACATTAGGAAAAAATTAATTTTCCTTTTTTCTTTCTTTCCTCTCTAAGCCAGAGTCTTACTCATGGAGCCAACTTTCCTTTACATTAGCGCCTCATAAGAGCCATTTGCAAATTTGTGTTGTCTAGAACCCCTCAAAAAAAATCTTGTTATTAAGATGATTGAAGACCCAAAACCCCAAAGCTCGGAGAAAATTGAGCTTTTTGAAGACCGTCCCCTCCCTACACCTAAAAAATTTAGCAAGAAATCCCAAAGCCTTGACATTGCTCTATGGAAGGATTTACTTACAGTCACGCCAGAGAAAAGAAAGGATATTTTGATGGAGATGGGGACTAAAAAAACGAGATTGATTTTGTGTGAACTTGGGGAAGAGGTGGACACAATTACTATTCCTGATGATAATGAGATGGAAGGCTTAAACCCTAGTGGAAGGAGGTCAAAAATACTGGCTATGGTGGCATCAAAAGGATAGGATAGTAAGAAAAACACACAGAGCCCTGAGGAAAAAAGTACCCAAAGCCTGCCAGAGAGTGTTGAAAAGAAAGAAGAGGAAAATGATTCATCAACTGAAGAAATTCCTGACAGTCTAGGAGGAGACTCGCCTAAAGAGGACGAATCAGATGCAGAAAGCGAGGATGGTAATGGTGATGAAGAAAAAGAGGATTCACAGCATGAGATGGCTCAGGAGGAGGAGGAAAGAAATGTTATGGATAATCAAGAGAGGGACAAAAAAACCAACAAAGAGGAAGATAAGGCTGAGGATGAGGGAAATGGGAGGATAAAAGACTTGAGGAGAGGATGCAAATTTTGGAAAAGAGGATAAATGAGAAGGCAGGGGACAACAAACTTCATGCCCTCAAAAATTTGGTGAATGGAATTATTGAGGAAAGATTGAAGGTTCTAGAGAAAGGGATGCAAGAAAAAGGAGATGAAAATAGAATTCAAACTCTAGAAGAAGCAGTTTAGAATGTGTGTATGGTGGTCGATGCTATTATGAAGAAGGTTGTTATGGCAACTATTTCCAGCATGGGCAAAATCAAAAATCAGCAAAAGAAAAAAGCAGCGGGTGATGGTGAGGACTTGGCTGGAAAAATGGAGTTGAAGGCAACAGTAAACAACAATATTGAAGATCTGATGAAAGCATAGAGGCTTATCGATGATGCATAGCTTGGATGCTTCGTTGTGTGGCTTTTCTTTTTGTTTATGATGATTATCTCAACTATGTTTTATAGGACTGTTGTTATTGGTTATGGTTGTGGGTGCCAGAACTTGAATATCTATAATGTTTATATTTTAAGTAGGAACATTATGATAGATGTTTATAAGTACTATAGATGGATAGAGAAGGATGCTACCGATGCTAGATTAAGGTTTTTTTATTGTTTCTTACCACTTGTTGTACAAGTATCATGATGTACTAATTACTCGAGTCAGGGCCCTTTTTCCTGCTTAATCAATCAAAAACAATTATTCTCCATACAAAATAAATTGAGACCTTTGCAATTAAAACCAATTGAGTATATATAACCTATTAAGTTCATCACTTGCTTGGAAAATTTTGGATGTCCAAAAGTCTAATTTTATTTTCAAATCAAAATAAAATGAGACCTTTGTACAGTCACCCTCTATTTCATAGAACCCCCGATGTGATTTCACAACCTCTCTTGATGTATTGGAGCTCTATGTACCCAAGTGTAGCCTCAGTTAAAGTGATTGCCTAATGATATGTTTGATAGGGTTGCATATGAATTATTAGATTTGATTTTTTGTGTTAGGATTTTATTATATAGAGATTTGTACGTTGAAATACACAATACATTTTTCAACTTCACAAGTTTTTGTTGACGATATCTAAGATATCTTTCAAGTTTAAGCAAGTCTTAGTTGATTCATATATTGATCTTGTTATCACAGGAGTGCACCCGTGTGTGAGAGCAAAGATGCTTTGCAATCTTGTGTAACCTGAGAAAACTTTCAGGTTGTGGGTACCCTATGTTGAAAGTTAACCTCTGGATTATAGGTTGACTTCCTTTATGATTTTCTAATAACTAACTTTGACTTGGATGGAAAAAGGAAGAAGGCTTGAATTGAATGCATAAACTAAAATTTAAACCTCAATGATTCACCTAAATGATGACTACTATGTAGGATGTTTCACAACTAATACTCTCAGAAGTCTGTTGACACAGTTTAATTTGAGCACCTTTATCACATAAATATTTCACAAAAAGGTTTGTTTAATATTTCTTTATGAAGGAAAACTAAGTTTCACAACCTAAGAGAAGAGATAAACTTAACACAATCTATGACTTGTGAAGAATTTTTTTTTTGTGTACATGCATCCAAGAAATGAGACAAAAATTTAAAGGTTTCAGATTTAAAACACAATAAATTTGCATCAAATCATTTAAAAAAACAAAACATCAGAAATTGAAGAGGTGAACATTGAATTCAAATGAATATTTTGAAGGAACTCTGCAAATGACAAGTAAATTAACTGTAAAAAAATGTTGCATAATATTAACTATGTAAAAAATCTGAGTTACAAGACCTCTCTTTGCAAACTGCAAAGGCAAATAAAATCAAGAACTAAGAAAAAAAACTGTCTTTTTTCTATATACAATAAAGGGCTTCAAAAAGCTAAGAGGAGATAACTGAAGTCAAAATATCTAAACTGCAAAGTTGATGTGAAACTACAGTTATATCTCACCATTTGCTCCATTTTTTCTTTGCATGACTTTGGGAAAAAGGGACTATTCGATTAAATATTAAAGATAATCAATATGATTATTTTAATATTTATCATGTGAGCTCTATTTTTTTACATTACATGGTAAATATTAAAATAATAAAATACTACTTTTAATATTTAATTACATATTTTGTCTTATTTAAAATCATGCAAAAGATACAAGCTAAGTGTTTTTTACTTTAAAATTAAATGATAATATTGAGGCTTAACTCTCAACTCCACCAATATACATGATAAATCATTTTTTGTCATACAAATTTGAAAAACATGCAAAAAAAAGCCTCAAAACTAGAGAAAACTTAGTGATTAAGTGTCCAAAATTCCCCTTGAGTAATAGTCAACCCATGTGGGACCTCAAAACTAATGTAGAACTACCCTTTAATCCTTACAATCCTCCTAAAAAGGTGGATCTGTTATTTTTCCTTAGAACTAGTGAAGATTTCTCAAAAAATACGAACTAGGTTGGTGAGAAATTTAAAGGGTTTTTTTGCCTCATTGTTTTATAAATTATATCCAAAAATCATGAAAACCTATATCGTACTTTTTGAGATATGATTGAAACACGCAACCACTATTCGTTGCATCTTTTGAATCTAAGAAGGCAACATGTTGGGCTCAACCCTTGTGGGGGCCCATTTTACACCACATGCTAAAATGTTGAACATGATGAACTAGCCATAAAACATGTACCTGTACCTAATAAATCTTTGAATGTCTGGTTTTCTTATTTAATTTGCTCAAATGTCAAGAAGTTTTATCACCCTAGTTTAATAACTACCTAATAAAACTTTACTAATTTAACTGGTAGCTAAAAATTAGTAGTATTTCTGATGACCTCTTTGGGGTGTTTATCTGCTAAACAAATAAGATCAGTTGCATTGCTTATCCATTGGGCATGGAATCCATCTTTTTGTCCTTTTTTTACTCAAAAACCTTTGTAACTCATCTATAGAAACCATCAGTAGCAAACAAAACTGAAAGAAACTAGCATAACTTTGTTTAAGATAGAGCCAAAAAACTGTGCAGCATCTGCACCTTATTGAAAAATAAAACAATACTGAAATGAAGTGTGCTCAAAGCACTTGTTAGCTTGAAAACTACCCTACCCTACTCTAACCAAACAACTATGAAAGCCTCAAACAAATCCATTTACTGTTTGGTTAAAGTAGATTCCCCTTCTCAACAAAAAACACTAATTTACATGTTTATGAACAACTGAAACTAGATGAAGAACAAGAATATATTCAATCAACTACTACAATTCTTCATGAAGAATGTAAACAAACTCACTCACCCTCTGATTTTGATCAACCAAACTGTTGGTTTGGAGTGAATGAGCAAATTGTCTGTATTGTCATTTAATCTCAATCTCATGTTTGGACTCTACTATGGAGAGATGCCTAATTGGGAATCCTATTGAGATGCTAAACTGAGGACTCTTTTTGTCGGCTTCTTTCTCATGTGTTGTCTCTTCAACCACAACCTCTTTGGTCACCTAATTATGTTGATCACAATTCTTTGTCTTGAAAGGTGCTAAGTTGTCAACAATATAAGAGCAAAAAATATCAATGATGTTTAAGAATAAGTCATCTTCATGATCAATTTTATTCTGCAGTATATGCTCTAACTTATTCTCATGATGATTTTCAAAGGTCGTACCTTCAATATTGGTGCAGGAGCACCTAGGAAACACTAGGCATGTAGGAAGTCTAGAAGGAAGTTTTGGTTTGATGTGTTATTTTGAAAGGTCATGTTGACCATCTAGATTGAATTAGAGGTTTAAGAATATGTCTTACTCTGTAGTGATCAGTGGGTTAAGGAGTGGAAGGGATGGATGCATTTAGAAACTCACCTTGCTTAGCTTTCTAAAGATTGGCAAAAGTTGGAAAACACAGTGCATTTTACAACCCTTGCCATTAGGTCACTAATATGTCCGACCAAGGAAGATAACTGATTGAGGAACCTTATTTAAGGTGTGCCTCGACCTGAGAGCAGGGTTGGAAGTTTTGGTATTGTGGAAACATTTTGTGGATTGAAAGGAAAATAGTGTTTTGTGTGTTATTTCTGATTTTTGTTTCAAAGTAGAGCTTTAATGGATTGAATTTGTAGTTGTGTCTTGTGTAAGATGTAGTGTAGCAATCTCCCAAGCATTGTGTGTCATTTATTTTCTTTCTTTAGTCAATTTCATTCGTTGTTTGTAAATAGTTAGCTTGCACCCTGTTGCTGGTCTGAACCAGACAGTTTGCAAAGAATGGAGTGCTAGACCACTTTCCCACTGTACAAATTGTACGACCATTTGGGAACAATGACTAGACTCCATGTATGTACATATGGTAGGATATAGGGTTTGGGAAAAGACAAGAGCTGTTGGAAAGATCTTGCCCTAGGCGAGCCAGAATGGTGCCTGGCTAGGAAAGCAAGAAGTGCAGAGCACATAGTTTTGCAGGGGTGACAAGTTTTTGAAAATTTCCTTTTGGAGGTGATAGGAAAGTGTCTTACCTAGTTTTAACATGAAGAAGAAGGCTCCATTAGTTCAATTGATGTGAGAACAAGTAGATAGTTTGAAAGCGGCCAAACAATGGCTTAAAAACCCTAGGAAATGTCCATTTTCAAGTTCAAGCATTGTACGGACAGGTAAGGCTTAAGACCTCAAAAATCCTTGAGAGGTGTTCATTTGATCCAAGAATCTCAAAGAAAGAGTGAGGTGTTCCTTAGAAATAATTGAGATTAAGCCTATTTTCTCAGAGAAAGAGGCCTAATTGGGGCTCTAGGGCTAGTAGCCTTTTTCAACCCTAAATGAGGGTTTGGTGAAAGCGATGGAAGGGTGGAGTTTGGTGAACCTTCAGGAACCCTAGGAGGATGGTTTGAAGTTATTGAAGACTTATCTACACCTCTGCAAGATCTAATTGAGAGTTGAGGTAGTGTTAGTCTTTAGGGCATATTAAAGGCTAAGGAAGAGTTAGAGTTATGGCACCAAGTTTAACTTGGTTGGTTGAATAGTGTTGATAGTGGGGTTGGCCAGGAGGACCAGGGGTACCTAAACAAGAGAAGGGACCTATAGGTTCAGATGGTGAAGCAAAACACCATGGAAGTCTTCTAACAAGACTTAGAGCATGAGGTTGTGAAGGTTTCATCCAACCCCTCCCTATCAAATTGGTATCAGAGCAAGCAAAAGATTTGGGATAGAATAATATATGTCAGAAGTTGAGTCTAGTGATTCTACCATCATGGTCACAAATGCAGAGCTGGCCAAGATGGTCGAAGGACAGGAGGAAGACAATAGGCTATTGAGGGATAGAATAGCCCAACTTGAGCAAGCATTGAGTAATGTGCAGTTGGAAGGAAGGGAACCAAAGAAAGAAGAGGTTGCAGAGGAAGACAAGATCCCTGAACCTAACCCTGTTTTGCAAGAAGAGCCTTTCTTGAAGGCATTGAAGGCTTTGAGTGGAAAAGCACTTGAAGGCATACCACTATTTAGTGGGAAAATGGAAGCTGAACTAGTCATGGATTGGATAGAGGGAATGGAAAACCATTTTGAATGTGATGGAGTCACTGAAGCACAGAAGGTAAATGTGGCCAAATCAAGATTAAGAGTTCTACCTTGACATGGTGGAAGTTCATTCAGACAGAGAGGGAAAAGGAAGGCAAGAAGCCTATCTCTACTTGGAAAGGTATGGTTGCAAAAGTGAGAGAAGCATACATGCCAGATGATTATGAAATTCAGTTGCACAAGAAAAGATAGAGATTGAGGCAAAGAGACCAAGATGTGAACTCTTATACTGAGGAGTTCCAAAAACTTTGTATGAGGTCTAATGTTTTAGAAGATGAAAGTCTCAAGGTGGCAAGGTATCTTAACAGCTTGAAGTGGAACATCCAAGAGGAGATGACTCTTCTAAGTCCTAAGACAGTACACCAGTGTTACCAATTAGCTATTAAGATTGAGGAAAGAAGCAAGAGGAAACAAGAACAGGCTTCTAAGGGCAGAGGAAAAGGCAGAGATCAAAGAGGACATAGGGGTGGATACCAAGGTAGAGGGACTGAACAAAGAAACCAAGGAGATTCTAAACTCACTGAGCATGGAAGTGAGACACCTTCTAGAGGAGGGTATAACAGAGGTAGAGGACCTCAAGGAGGTTCAAATAGAGGAAGAGGAGCAGGCAGGAGCAATTCTTACTTTGCTAATATGAAGTGTTACCATTGTGGACAAGTAGGACATCCAGCTTATAGGTGCCCGGAGAAAGCATCTTCATCAAATACTGAGAAGAGAGTGGCATATGCACAAGAGGACAACATGAGTGTCAAATCACCAGAGGTTAGTCATATTGAATTAGAAGTGGGGGAGAATCTGATGTTTAGTAGAGTTTTGATCAGACAATCGGTCAAGGAAGAGCCAAGGCAAAGAAGAGCCTTATTTAGAGTGAGATGCAAAATACTTGGGAAAGTATGCAAGGTGATAGTGGACTCAGGGTCTACTGACAACATAATCTCAGAGGAGGTAGTGATGAAATTGAAGTTGGAAAAGGTACCCCACACTAATCCTTACAAGGTGACATGGTTGAACAAAGGACATAGTGTTCTTGTCAATGAGCAAACAACGGTGGAGTTCTCCATTGGAGGGTACAAAGATAAATTGATTTGTGATGTTTTACCCATGGATGCATGCCATCTTCTATTGGGCAGACCATGGCAGTATGACAGAGGTTCCATCTATGATGGAAAGGCAAATACTATCTCATTCAAGAAGGATGGAAAAACATTCAAGTTGCAGTCACTGTCAGATGAAGAAGTAGGACAGTCAAAGACCCCTAGTGTCTTATTAAGCAGTGGCAAGGAGTTCCTTAACACTCTACATCAAGGAGGTGAAGGATATGTGGTTATGATGCAGACTAAGGAGAAAGATCAGACTGAGAAAATAGTCATGCCAGAAACAATCCAGAAGTTACTTGTGAAGTATAAGGACATAGTCAGTGATGGTACACCTACAACTTTACCTCCAAAGAGAGCCATTAGCCATCATATTGACTTCATACTAGGGGCTTCATTTCCAAACAAAGCAGCTTACAAGCTTACACCGGAAAACCTAGAGGTAGCTAGACAAGTGCAGGAGTTATTGGATCAAGGATTGATTAGGAAGAGCATCAGCCCATGTGCAGTACCAGTGGCGTTAGCAACCAAGAAAGGTGGTAAGTGGAGGTTATGCACTAACTGAAGAGCAATAAATAGAATCACAATCAGGTATAGGTTCCCTATTCCTAGAATTGAGGACTTGATGGATTGTCTTGGAGGAGCTCAATACTTTACCAAGTTGGATCTCAAGAGCGGATACCATCAGATCAGAATCAAGGATGGAGATGAGTGGAAAACAACCTTTAAGACAAATGATGGGTTGTATGAGTGGAGAGTTATGCCATTTGGCCTCTCTAATTCCCCTAGCACATTCATGAGGCTCATGAATGAAGTGCTCAAAGAATTTACAGGGATATTTTTAGTGGTATATCTTGATGATATATTCATCTTTAGCAAGATAGCAGAAGAACATCTAAAACATGTGGAGATGGTACTTAAAAGGTTGCAAGAGGAAAAGTTAGCCATCAACCTAGAGAAATGTGAGTTCTTCAAACAGGAGCTTGTGTATTTGGGGTTTGTAGTATCCCAAGGATCATGGAAGATGGATCCAAGCAAGGTGGAAGCTATACTAAACTGGCCTACACCAACCACAGGGACAAAAGTAAGAAGTTTTCATGGATTAGCCCAATTTTATAGAAAATTCATAAGGAGATTTAGTGGCATATGTGCACCAGTCCTAGACACAATCAAAGGTGGTTTGAAAACTAAGTTTAAGTGGACTCAAGAAGCTGAGAAAGGTTTTGAGAAACTGAAACAAGAAGTGGGAACTCAACCTATACTTTTGTTACCTAGTTTTGACAAGTTGTTTACTGTGGAATGTGATGCTAGTGGAGTTGCAGTAGGGGGAGTGCTAAGCCAAGAAGGAAGGCCTATAGCATTCTTTAGTGAAAATATCAATGAAGCTAAGACAAAGTATTCTACCTATGACCTAGAATTGTATGCTTTAGTTCAGTCACTTAGGAAGTGGAGGCATTATCTCCTACCTAAAGAGTTTGTAGTCTTTACTAACAATCAAGCACTTAGCTATATCAACACTCAAGAGAAGTTGAGTAATAGGCATTTGAAGTGGATGGAGTATCTTCAAGCTTTCACTTTCACCATCAAACACAAGAAGGGACAGTTGAACAAGGTGGCAGATGCACTAAGTAGAAGATTGCTGACAGTGCAGAAGATACAGTTAAAGAGCATTGGGATAGAGAGTTTCAAGGATCTCTATGGAGAAGATGAAGACTTCTCGAAGGCCTACAAGGTATTTTCTGACTTTGAGAATCATTTTCATAGCCAATACTTAGGATATACATTGCAAAGTGGATTGTTATTCAAGGGAAATCAGTTATGTGTTCCAAAAGGTTCTATGAGAGAGAATCTTATACAAGAAAAGCATAATGGTAGTCTTAGTGGTCATTTTGGCATCAACAAGACAATGGAACTAGTGCAAAGGTTCTACTATTGGCCCAAGTTGCCAAGGGATGTTAGAAGGTATGTGGAGCAGTGTGTAGTTTGTATGAAAGAAAAAGGGGGAGCTAGTAATGCAAGTTTGTATCAACCTCTACCTATTCCCAACAGACCATGGGAATGTGTTAGCATGGATTTTGTTGTAGGACTCCCTAAGACTAAGATAGGGTTTGATAGTGTCTATGTGGTGGTAGATAGATTCAGCAAGATGAGTCACTTTATCCCTTGCAAAACCACTCATGATGCTAGTTACATTGCTCACCTTTTCTTCAAGGAAATTGTAAGGATCCATGGATTGCCTTTGACCATTGTATCAGACAGGGATGTGAAGTTCATGAGTCATTTTTGGAAGACTCTATGGAGTAGATTAGGTACCAACCTATCTTTTGGATCGACTTACCATCCTCAGACCAATGGTAAAATAGAGGTGGTTAATAGGGTGTTAGGTAACCTTCTAAGATGCCTAACCAAAGAGTAT
The DNA here is from genome assembly GCA_007258455.2 of Sequoia sempervirens. Classification (NCBI taxonomy): domain Eukaryota; kingdom Viridiplantae; phylum Streptophyta; class Pinopsida; order Cupressales; family Cupressaceae; genus Sequoia; species Sequoia sempervirens. The sequence continues at coordinate 672,446,474 of VDFB02058242.1, read as the reverse complement.
GGACAGACATGGGACATGGTCATATCACAGGTTGAGTATGCATACAATGACAGTGTGAACAGGACTACAGGGAAGAGTCCTTTTGAAATAGTGTATGGGATGCACCCAAGAGGAATATGTGAGCTCAGAGATCTAGGAGCTAAGGAGCATAGGAGTGGACATGTAGAGGATTTCACTCAGACCATGAAAGAGATTCAGGAGCAGGTAAATAAGACAGTCACCGAGGCTACACAAAAGTTGAAGGATAAGGTAGATTTGACAAGAAAAGATTTGCAATTTGCAGTAGGTGACTATGTCATGGTCCACCTCAACAAATCCAAGTTGCAGAAGGGTACATCAACCAAATTGTAGATGAAAAGAGTGGGACCATGCAAGGTATTAGCCAAATATGGGAAGAATGCCTACAAGGTGGAATTACCTGCAAATATAGGCATCTCTCCAGTGTTCAATGTAGTTGATCTGATCAGATATAAGGGAACAGTCAATGACATGGATCAAAATAGCAGGGAGATCTTCAAGGATGTAAGCAACATAGCCTTACCAACTCAAGACAAGCTTCAAGCAGAAAGAATCTTGGAGTCAAGAGTGAAGAAATCTACAAGGCAAAAGGTGTACATGGAGCATCTTATCAAATGGAAGAACAAACATGAATATGAGGCTACTTGGGTAGAGGAAGCTTAGTTTAAGAGGTAGGGCATTGATGTGTCACTGATATCTCCTCACATTCCTTAGTATTTGTGCAGAGAGGGGGAGAATGGTGCAGGAGCACCTAGGAAACACTAGGCATGTAGGAAGTCTAGAAGGAAGTTTTGGTTTGATGTGTTATTTTGAAAGGTCATGTTGACCATCTAGATTGAATTAGAGGTTTAATAATATGTCTTACTCTGTAGTGATCAATGGGTTAAGGAGTGGAAGGGATGGATGAGTTTAGAAACTCACCTTGCTTAGCTTTCTAAAGATTGGCAAAAGTTGGAAAACGCAGTGCATTTTACAACCCTTGCCATTGAGCACTATAATGTCCAACCAAGGAAGATAACTGATTGAGGAACCTTATTTAAGGTGTGCCTCAACCTGAGAGTAGGGTTGGAAGTTTTGGTATTGTGGAAACATTTTGTGGATTGAAAGGAAAACAACATTTTGTGTGTTATTTCTGATTTTTGTTCCAAAGTAGAGCTTTAATGGATTGAATTTGTTGTTGTGTCTTATGTAAGATGTAGTGTAGCAATATCCCAAGCATTGTGTGTCATTTATTTTATTTCTTTAGTCAATTTCATTCGTTGTTTGTAAATAGTTAGCTTGCA